>CM062812.1:143523914-144101414 GCA_031772625.1 Pinus tabuliformis
AAAAATATTATTTTATTAGAATGGCAGAAAATTATTATTTTATTCAATGGAGGCAAAAAAGTATAAAATGGCCCCCACCAATAAAATAATAAGGAAAAAGGGAGGATCTAGAAGCTAGAGGGAGGTTCCATGAAGAATATAAAAGGAAGAGGAACTTAACTGCAAATCATTCTATCTTAGCATTTTTATTTGACATATAAACATGAGTTCTCTTGAGACTGTTCAGCCAAGACAACTAGTGTTGCTTCGCACAAGGGATTTCCAGGCAGAAGTCCACCTCTATCTTCGAGAACTTTGAGTGTCTCCTAGTGAGGCTTTGGGGGAGTCTATTTCAAGGCTTCATTAGAGCTTATTGTAGAAAATTCACAAATAAATTTTGCTATTTCTGGGCATAGAAGACAAACCCTAGAAGTTAATTGGAGCAACATCTTTCTATTACAGGGTTCTAGGTATTATAAGATATTTTCCACTGGTTAGAGGATTTGGTACCATTTTTCAGATTTGTTCGTGTATCTTTTAGATGGGCCGAATTTTCTCTTAAAGAGCCCGTGCAGGGGTTGGAGAACAAAGGTTTTTGGTTGGTGTTTGTGCTGGTATTTCTCGAGAATTTTGGAAGTGATAGCTATTTGCTGGAGGATATTTGTGCACAATCTCTCAGCAATTTGTTGACGAGTTTTATCATTTCTCAGTATTCTCTTCCTACTATCGGCACAAAACTGTGTAGCTGGAAATTCACTCTATTTTGGCATTTCGAGTTAGCTAAAATTAGCCCAAACGATTTTTGGGGTTTCGTAGGTTGGGTGTGGATCCTATAGCTAATTTTATAGAATTTTTTGGCTGTATTCGGGGCAGAATCATGCATTCTTATTGTAGGCATATTGCTAGTTAGCTGGGAAATTTTGCATCACATTGTGGGTTCGATTTTGGCTTGGAGTTAAGCGTAACCATTCTTGGTTTTCTATGGGTTTAGTGGGAGGAGCTCCAAGTTAAATTTTCATATTTTTCCGAGTAGTTTTGAGGGTAGAAATTCCAATTTCTCCTACAGCAGCAACAACAACAATCTTTTATGGTAATTCACACTTTTTGCCGCTTTTAGGGTCAACTGGAATTAGCCCATATTTTTCTGAGTTTGGTAGATTTTGGTGAGAGAAGGCTCAGTTAATTTTATAGAAATTTTGGAGCAGATTTGAGGGCATAAATAACAATTCACCTCCAACAACAGCAACAATATTATTTCTAGGCATTAATTCACAGGTGCAACTTATAGATTTCCAGTTCTATTTTGGAGGCCTGATTTATTATTGCAACAATCACTGCAACTATTTCTATCGAGAGTTGTTGTCGCTCAGATTGTACAGGCACTGAAAACGACTCAGGTCGAGTGCTGTCACTCGATCCCTGTCCTCTTCCGTTGTAGTTGTCTCCCAACAACAAGATATGGGGGTATCCCTATGGAAATGTGGAGATGAAAACAAGTTAGCAGCCAACAAGTCTGGGAGACACGATTTAGTGGCTAGCTACTTGGTTAATTTTAGCAAGAATTAAAGATTATATTAAATTGAATTATGAGAACAGTGCCTTATGGATTCAACCTCTTGCTTATTATCAATTTAATGCCAAGTAACCGGATGGACAATAGCTGCTTAGATGCTTCACTAACATATATGCTATGAAAATCCTAAGACCTAGGTGTGATGGAAGAATCTTGGTTACATTTTGTTACATGCCTATTCTAAGTAAGACCTTCCTCTTAAGTATTTTGGAATCGGTCTCTAGAGTAGGTTGTGGGATGGAAGCCAATGGGAAGCAAGCAAAGGCTTGATTAACGATACCTCCCTCTGTGTTCCAACCACCCGATGCCTCCGGTGCCGCAAAGACTGTGACTCTGACTATTGCAAGGTCACCATGTTAACCACTAAAGAGGGTCTAAATTCCTCAAGCTAAATTGAGAAAGGGTGGCCCTAAATGTCTGTCAACCAAGCTTATGCTTGGAGGTAAGTTATTAGTGCAACTAGGGGTGGAAACTCCCATTAGTTGGTCTCTTTAACCATGGTGCTTGGCCATGAAGTTTTATCCCCTCCATTACCATCACTACTATTCAGTAGCACCTATAGATTGAAGGGTGGACCAAAGAAATGTAACTTCCCCTTAGGGGTTGGAAGAACCTAATAGGGTCGACCTTTAGCCACCCCTACCTAGGGAGAAAACATCTTTGCGAGATCTGGGGCCTTATTTTTGAAGGGGATTCTTGTTTGGAGTATTAAATTGACCATAACATTTAAGTTTAGTTCACTTAGATGTATTAATGTTCTTGGTCCTTGATGACTGGTTTCTTTCATTAGAATCCATGTTGTTGTTAATATGTGGTTCAACAACCCAGGTCTTGAGCACCTTCTACATAGGTACCCAAGCCCTCCAAAGTTGGCACAAACAGGTGAAGCATTGAGACTCTTGTTAGTTTTTTGTAGCATCAGACAAGTGTTCTAGTCTAGATTTGTGTTGGAGAGGCTAAGGAACACGAGATTTCCAAAACCTAGAAAAGGTTTTAGGAGAAAACACCTAAAGACTACTCAATTAAGTTAATTGATCAATAATTAAAAAATTCCCAAGTCTAACTTAGAAAAATTGATTAATTAACAACAATTAACTGAGAAAGATCAAGAAAGCCCTAGCGATTCACACGGATCAAGTTTAAGATGATCGTAGTTGTTGATAACGATTTAATCATGGTCATTGGTGTCGATGGGGATGGAGATAGGATCATTGAAGATACATCGAGAAAGAGGGAGAGCGAGTATCCTTGACAGACCGAGCTATCCAATGTAGTGATTCAGCAAGAAAGTGAGTTCGAGCCAAAGCAACAGTGACTGAAGGAGAAGCAAGATGATTCCAGAGCATTCTAGTCAGTTTCCATTGTAGGAAAGGGAGGTCGCATTATTTCTCAGTGAAGTTGCACAGAGGCAGCACATAAGCTTCAAAGGGCCAATTCGATTTAGCCAGAGGGGAGGTCGATTCAAGTGCTAGAGGCCGGGAAAATTTCCAGGAGGTCAAGCGAGTCATTTCCAGAGGCAGAGTTAGGCAGAACGATAGATTTCGGGCAGGTCCACAGTTAGTGCGAGTAGGGCATGTGCACACATTGTGCAAAGGATGACGCAGGGGCATTTCTAGTAGCCCAGTTGGGCCAGTTTCTGGAGCCGGATGCGTTGGGGTGTGAGACAATTTTGTCTCACAAATATTTTGGCTAGATTATCTCCGGTGAATAGCCAGTTTTGCATCCAGATTATTGCACTCATGTTTTTATTGTTGCACAATAATAAAATAAACCCTCAGTTGCTGCACCGGTTTTTCCTTCGGGATTTTCCAGGGACTATTATTCCAAAAATATTGGTGTCAATTTTTATTATGTGTGTGCATTTATTTTCTCAGTTCCAACATTTTATTTAGCTTCCACATAACTTATTTGTTAATAATTGCAATGTGATTTATTCGGTATTAATCAGAAAACTAAACTGCTAACCAGTTAGAAGAGTAAATTCCAGCAATTGCAATTTAAGGAAATCTCACATGGTATCAGAGCATTTAAGATAAGATCAGAGGCTCAGTGGCGAGGAGACATTTTGCAGCTTTAGAGGAGTTTTGGGAAGAATTTCTTATATTTGCATAGGCCACCAGAAAGTGCGAATTTGCAGAGGTCGGGGGTTCGATTTTTAGATCCGACCTCGAAGAATTCGATCAATCTCAGAAGCAGAGTTTTCTGGTAGCAGATTTGTTGGATAGAGATTTTTGGTGAGTAGATCAGTGATTTTGTTGAGCAAATATGGGCATAGTTGATTTGCAACAAAGTTTTGCAGCAATAGATCAACATTGGGTGGAAGAGAAAAGCACACAGAAAAGGAGACTTCTAGTTTTCTCAGAGGATTTCCAGATCCAGATTCAGGAGGAGATTCATAATTCCAGATTCCAGATTTCGGAGGACTTCTGGAAGGTTGAGTGAGTTGGCCAGTAGAAAGCAGCATGCAGTGTGAGTACTAGAGAAGGACATCCAGAGGAAAACAGTAGTAGATCTATGCATTCCTCAGGGAGTGCGAGTAGTAGCAGCATGGCCACAGGAAAGAGAAGGAGTTTCCTGGTTCATTTTCCTAGTTTTTGAGTTTCGCAGAGATGGCCTCAACAGGACTCAGAGATCAGGATAGGCTTGATGGAGCCTCTAACTTTGGCATATGGAAGGCTAGGATGGCAGATTCGCCAAATGGACGTCAAAACAACTTTCTTGAATGAAGTGATAGAGGAGGAGGTATATATCAAACAACCAAAGGGCTTCGAGACACATGAGAGGGGCACATATTTGTGCAGACCAAAGAAAGCTCTATATGGGCTCAAGCAGGCTCCTAGAGCATGGTATGGTCGGATCGACAACTACTTGCAGCAGATGGGATTTGTCAGGAGTGACGTAGATCTGAACCTCTACTATTTGATGGTGGAGGATGAGCCACTCATCCTTTGTATGTGGATGTCCTCTTCTTGATAGGGTCATCAGGGCTCAAAGAAGATTGCAAGAGAAACTAGGCAACAAAGTTTGACATGAAGGATTTAGGCTTGATGCATTATTTCCTAGGGTTGGAAGTATGGCAGAAGGACAAGGATATTTTCTTTGGTTAAGGGAGATGCATTACAAAGATTCTGAAGAAGTTTAAGCTGTAGGACTGTAGGTCTATGTCTATGCCTATGATTACAAAGAGGAGAAATAGATGCATCAGAAGACGAGGATGTTGACCCAACCTTGTATAGACAGCTTATCGGCTCCCTCATGTATCTAGTCAACGCTAGGCCAGATATCTACTTCGCAGTCAAAACTCTCAGTCAGTTTATGGTGGAACCAAAGAGAGTGCATTGGACAACAGTGAGGCATGTATTGAGGTATTTGTTTGGCATAGTCGAGTATGGATTGAGGTATACTCGAGGTGATGATGTCAGACTATGTGTGTTCACAACTGCAGATTGGGCAAGAAGTTCAATGGATCGGAAGAGCACATCTGGGTGTTGCTTCGATGTTGGATCACGAGTTGTATCTTGGTGTAGCAGGATGCAAAAGTTCGTGGCACTGAGCTTTGCAGAAGCAGAGTACATGGTAGCTAGCATGGTTATATGTGAAGCTATATGGCTTCGGAAGATGCTAGTAAGCTTGTTTAGTCAAAATTTGGAGGTGACCAATATCTACTGTGATAATCAGAGTTGCATCAGGCTCTCTGAAAATCCAATGTTTCATGATAGGTCGAAACCATAGACATTCAATACCACTTTATCAGAGATTATGTGCAGTGGAGCAATCCATCTTCAAAATGTTCCCACAGAACAACAAGTTGTGGATATACTCACGAAAGCTCTAGGGAGAGCTAAGTTCATCTATTTCAGAGAACAAATGGGTATATTGGAGAACACTTTTTAGTAGCATGAGGATCATTGTCAGAAGGCGTAGTCAGATCTTGAGAGACAATTCAAAGACTAGTTGTAGTTAGTTACTAGAGGGGTACAGAGACAGATGAGAACAAACAGTTACTCAGTTTACAGTGTAGAGACTAGTTGCAATCAGAGACTCAAGGGACACTTGAAGAGGCAGTATAGAGACATAGTGGATCTGTACATTATTTATCAGTTACAGTAGTTGCAGCAACAACAACAACATGAGAACAGATGCAACGCAGGAAGAGTTGGCAGCAGTGCAGGATGACATAGTGCAGTGTCAGCAACAACGCAGATGCAGGGTGAATCAGCTACAAGGTTAGAAAATGAATCAGAGTATGCGCAGTGGTTCATGGACAGTGAGAGCTAGTTGTATCACATATTTTAGACATCAGCAGCGTGAAGTGGTCCAACTATAGACTTAAGGATATTCATCATGTTGAGGAGTATGTTAGTTTTTGGTAGCATCGGAAGTGCTCTAGCCTTGAAAATTGGTGGAGAGGCCAAGGCACATGAGTTCTAAAGAACCCAAAAACTGTTTGGTGAAATTCCACCCAGATTGTATTTTATTAAAATAATTAATATTTTTAATTGGGTTCCTAAGTCTAAACTTAGGAAAATTAAAAATTAATGGGTGTTAATCAAAATATGGGTGAGAATGATCTAGATGGCGGATCAAGTCATGTTTTAATCTTAGCCGTTGATTAGAGACTTAATTTCGGCCATTGAAGACTCAACAGGAAAAGTATAAAATGGAGGCTTGGGGTTCATTTGGAAACACATATAGAGAGATTGAGGAAATCGATTTTCTGAGGTGAGAAGTTCTCAAGAAAAAATTGATTGGGGAGATCTTGCAACTCAGGGGCAGAGAGAATTTGGGAGGACTTTTCGGAAAATACATAACAGAGAGGTGAAGAGAGCTTGCAAAGAGGCAGCGCATAACCGGGAGAGCTGACGCAGAAAAGCTGCCTGTCACACAGAATCCAGGACTGCCGGGAATTGCCAGAACTGCTGGAACAACCGGGAGAGCTGACATAGAGGCAGCGTAGTAGGCGGGAGAGCTGACGTAGAAAAGCTTCCTATCACGTAGAATCCAGAACTGCCGGAACAAACGAAAACTGCCGGAACTGCAGGGAACTGCTGGAACTGCCGGGAGAGCTGACACAGAGGGCAGAGAAGGTTACATAGGGCTGACACAGAGCCAACGCAAAAATAGTTGGGGTTAGCCAGTCTTGTGCTGGATCAACCGGAATTTTGCTGGGTGAAGTGAGGTAAAACTCACTCAGATTTTCCGCCAGTATTTTCTTTGTAAAGGATTGCTAGATGAGCATCCTAGATTTGTATTAAGCTATTTCTCCTGCATAATAATAAAACCCTCAGAGCTGTTGCACCGATTTTCCTGCATTGGGTTTTTCCAAGGACTATTGTGCCCAAAAATAAGTGTGTTCTATGTATCTTGTTCTTTGCTCTGTTTTCTGTTTCATGAGATCAAATATTTAATTAGTTTAGGCTGCAGTAGTAATTTGCTTTAGTATTCAGAAGAATAACTTGATGCATGTAATTTAAAAATCAAGTAGCTGAAGTAGATTCAGATTTGCTGCAGTAGGGGTTCCTTCAGAGTGTAGGAATTTTCACATGGTATCAGAGCGTTGATTTTGAAACAGGAAGAGCAGATCCAGTGATGAGCAGTGAGGCCGAAAGCTGCACTTGGTAGCAATTGGAATCCCCTTGAAGGGATTGTGCAGTCCTTACCGGAAGCAGATATGAGGAAATCTCTCTCTGAGTGAGACAATAGAGGTACGATTTCCAGTTCGAGAGTTTTCAGAGGCAGAGGGAGTGACGCACAGCCTCAGCGTAGTGCTTGAAGGGCACAGTTTCTATTGGGCAGAAATCCGCTAGAAAAGAACGAAGACACGTAGAAGGGGAATTTTCTCCTCAAAGAACTTTCTGCCAACAAGTTCAAATTTCTCACTTGTTGAGAAGCTGAGTAGTGCTAAACAGTGACTAGAGGAGTCAGTTTGACAGTTGGGTGAGATGGCATCGCATGGGCTCAGATATCAGGACAGGTTGGAAGGAGCTTCCAACTATGTCATATGGAAGACTAGAATCTTATTTGTTCTGGAGGAATATGATCTCGAGGCCTACGTCAATAGTGTTGTCGCTATTCCTGCTGACAATTTTCAAAAGAAGAAGTACAAGGCCGAGCAGGGGAAGGCAAAGAGGCTCATTCTCGATGGAGTTCGCAATCATGTGGTCTCACACTTGCAGGGCAAGGATACAACTCGAGAGATGTGGGAAGCCTTGTCTTCTCTATATGAAGGCTCTTCCGAACAACAAAAGATGTATTTGTAGCAGAAGTTGCAGTGGACTTTGATGCAGAAAGGAGAAGGGGTAAACCTCTATCTTCAGTGTCTTCAGGACACGAGAGACCAGCTTGATGCAGTGGGGTCCACTCCATAGCCAACCGCGATGGTGAGGATAGCCCTGAATGGAGTCTCAGATGAATGACAAGTTTTCATTCAAAGCATATTGGGCAGAGAAAAACTACCTTCATGGAGGTGATGTGGGCGACTCTTCAACAGGAGGAGTTGAGGGACCTAGCGAAGGTCAACCTCAGTGGCAGTAGTGGGAGTGGCTCAAAGACGAAGGAGGAGGAGGAGAACGTAGCTCTAGCATTGAAGGGACAATAGAAGCTGAAGTAGAAGAAGGACATTTCGAAGGTGAAATGTTTTAGTTGTGGCAAGATGGGCCACTATGCATCCCAATGTCCTTTGAATAAAAAGGATAAGGATGAGAAACATGATCCTAAGGCTGCTTCAGCAAAGATTGACGAGGACGAGTTTGCCATGAGTGCCCACGCATCTCCAGACGGGAGATGGGGCGATATTGAGCTGTAGTCGGGAGGACTACATGTGGGCAGGATCCTTGAGGAGTCCACCTCTTGGATCAACTCCTTGCTACGGGAGCCCAAGATTCAGTAGTAGTGAGATGGACTTAGTGTCAGATGATGCATTGGAGTGTTTGGAGGACAGATGCAGTGGCTTGGGACCAGAGACTGATCAATGCAGAACAAGGTTGGCAGCAGTGCAGGAGTCAGCAGTAGCGCAGAAGATTCATAGGGTCAGAATCAACAACAGTCAGATTCCAACATTCATTGTATTATGTTGAATAAAGTTAAGTTCAACTAATTTTGGATGTTTTTCAGCTGCTTGTCTTAGCAACTGAGCTGCAGTACGGATGCAATGTTAGCAGCATAACAGATGCAACGTTTGAGAGGGAGATGTAGTACATATGCAACAATGGCAGTGGCAATGTCATGGGTAGCAGTATAGTAGCAGCAACAACATAGTGTTGGTGGCAGTAGCAGTGAAGAGGAGGTGCTTCAGAAATAGAGCAGCATGTAAGTGGACATTTTTGCTAAAGCACTTTCCATGCTAAGAGGGAGTGTTATTTTTTGGTAGAATCGGAAGTGATCTAGCCTTGAAAATTGGTGGAGATGCTAAGGTACATGAGTTCTAAAGAACCAGAAACTGTTTTGTGAAATTCCACTCGGATTGTATTTTATTAAAGTAATTAATATTTTTAATGGGGTTCCTAAGTCTAAACTTAGGAAAATTAAAATATTAATGGGTATTAATCATAATATGGGTGAGAATGATCTAGAAGGCAAATCAAGTCATGTTTTAATCTTAGCCATTGATTAGAGACAATCCCGGCCATTGAAGGCTCAATAGGAAAAGTATAAAATGGAGGCTTGGGGTTCATTTGGAAACACATGTAGAGAGATTGAGGAAATCGATTTTCTGAGGTGAGAAGTTCTCAGGAGGAAAATCGATTGTGGAGATCTTGCAGCTGAGGGGTAGAGAGAATTCGGGAGAAGGACTTTCTGGAAAATACAGAACAGAGTGGCAGAGAGAGCTTGCAGAGAGGCAACACAGTAGTCGGGAGAGCTGACGCAGAAAAGTTGCCTGTCACATAGAATCTAGAACTGCCGAAACAGTCGAAATTGTCGGAACAGCCGGGAGAGCTGATGCAGTGGTAGCATATTAGCCGGGAGAGATGACGCAGAAAAGCTGCCTGTCACGTAGAATCCAGAACTACTAGAACAACCGAAACTGTTGGAATTGCCGGAACTGTCGGAGTAGCAGGGAAGTGCTGGAACTGCCAGAACAACCAGGAGAATTGACGCAAAGGGCAGAGAAGGTGACCCAGGGCTGATGCAGAGCCAATGCATAAATAGCTGGGGTTAGCCAGTCTTGTGTTGGATCAACCGAAATTTTGCCGGGTGAAGTGAGGTAAAACTCACTCAAATTTTCTGCCAGTAATTTTTCTGTAAAGGGTTGCTAGATGAGCATCCTAGATTTGTATTCAGATAGTTCTCTTGCATAATAAAAAAACCCTCAGAGCTGCTACACTCTTTTTCCTGCATTGGGTTTTTCCGGGGACTTGTGTCCAAAAATAAGTGTCTTAAGTATCTTGTGCTTTGCTCCGTTTTCTGTTTCATGAGATCAAATATTTAATTAGTGTAGACTGTAGAAGTAATTTGCTTTAGTATTTAGAAGAATAACTTGATGAAATGTATTATTGTATTGAGGCTTCTACGATCAGTGTTTTGTGTGTTGTTTTCTTCCGGAGTTCTCGCATCCATGATTGTTTGTATCGACGTTTCGAGCCATCCATTGTGGCTCATCATCAGGATAGATCAGTAATTATGTAGGACAGATCTCATTGGACTTGAATAAATAGGGTTAAGAGATGCACAGGGAATGGAAGCCGACCTTGCCAAACTTGTTTTGTAATTTTTGGGTTTTGATTTAGTTATATACTATTAATAAAATAGAATGATTTAAATTAAGTTTGAAATATTTAATTATATAATTGAAGTGTTTAATTATTAATTTTTATGTTAATAACAGTAATGTAAAATAATTTAATTTGATATTCTTTGTTTGTAAATTAATATTTTTAATATTTAATTATATGATGAGATTTTTATATTATTAATTATATGATTATTATTTATTATTATTTTAATATTTCCAATTTAATGAGAATTTATGTGATGGGTTTTTATTATTTCAATATTAATATTAAAATGAATTTTTAATTTATTTATTATTTATTTATTTATGATTAATTATATTATGTTTGTTACTACTTCGTTTCATACTTAATTTTATTTTAGTTTTGTTCTTGTTATTTAGAGTAAATTAATTAGTCTAATTTTAATAATAATCTTAATGTTAATTAATACTAGTTTAATATTAGTGCTTGTTTCTATAATTTTAATGTTAATTAATATTAATGTTAATATTAGTAATCTAAGGTTTATAGTTTTTAGTTTTAAGATGTAAATTAATGTTTTTAATTTTAAGAATTGGAAGTTTGGTAGGTCTTTAGTACACGTGTGAAGTGTGGAGAATGTTGGGGAGGGAGGTCAAGTTTAATGGGGGAAGGGTTAGGTTAGGAGAGGGTGTTCTAGGACATTAAAGTAGGAATCCAATTGTCACTTATTTTCCATCCTTCGTCTCGATTGAGGTTGTTAGGGTTTCTACCTATTTCTATGGCTTCTCTCAGTCTTCTATGGTGATAATGATCAATTTTGGCTACCACCTTAGAGTTTTCAATGCAGATGTGATGATTGGTTTTACTGGAATGTTCAGCCAGAGCTGAGGTTTTTGAGCGGTTATGTTTTATATCGGCGGCATGTTCTTGAATTCTAGTATGGATAGATCGACCAATTTCTCCAATGTATGTCTTTCCACAGGAACACGGAACCATGTAAACTCCTTTGTGGCATTTGGGATCAATAGGATCTTTGACTGATTTTAAAAATCAAGTAGGTGAAGTAGATTCAGATTTGCTGCAGTAGGGGTTCCTTTAGAGTGTAGGAATTTTCATAGAGTATAGCAATTGAGTGGAGAAGACAGAACACCTTCCTTGCTACGAGGGAGTGTTATTTTTTTGTAGCATCAGATTGGCGCTCTAGTCTCAATTTGTGTTGGAAAGGCTAAGGATCATGAGATCTCCAAAACCCTGAAAAAGTTTAAGGAGAAAACACCTAGAGACCACTTAATTAAGTTAATTAATCAATAATTAAAAAATGCCGAAGTCTAACTTAGGAAAATTGATTAGTTAACAACATTTAATTGAGAAAGATCGAGAAAGCTCTACAGACTTACACGGATCAAGTCTAAGATGATCTTAGTCATTGACTACAATTTAATCATGGTCGTTGGTGATCCAATGAGAGATCATAAGAGCAGGTTGATTGGGATGGAGACAAGATCACCTAAGATACATTGAGCAAGAGAGAGATCGAGTATCCTTGGCACATCGAGCTATCCAGTGTAGTGATTCAACAAGGAAGTGAGTTGAGCTAGCGAAATAGTGATTGAGGGAGTAGCAAGAGGATTCCTGAGCATTCCAGTCAGTTTTCAGTGCAAGAAAGAGAGGCTGCATTATTTCTCAATGAGGCTGTGCAGAGGTAGCACAAAAGCTTCAAAGGGTCAGTTCAGCTAGAGAAGGTCGATTTAGGTGCTAGAGGATAGGAAAATTTCCAAGAGGTCAAGCGAGTCATTTCTAGAGTTAGAGTTAGACAAAATGACAAATTTTAGGCAGTTCCACAGGTAGTGCAAGTAGGGCCTGTGTGTCATGTCTCCAATTTTTGTGAGTGCAAAATTCACTAAGGAGTTTTACCAATTTTGGAGGTATTAAATAAAAAGAATAAAATTTTATTTTATGGGAGAAAAGCAAAAAATATTATTTTAATGGAGAATGACAGAAAAATAATATTTTATTAGAAAAGGGAGGTAAATTATTAGTTTAATGGAGAATGGCAGCAAGGTAATATTTTATTGGAAAATGGAAGAAAAATATTATTTTATTAGAATGGCAAAAAATTATTATTTTATTCAAATGGAGGCAAAAAAGTAGAAAATGGCCCCCACCAATAAAATAATAAGGAAAAAGGGAGGATCTAGAAGCTAGAGGGAGGTTCCATGAAGAATTATAAAAGGAAGAGGAACTTAATTGCAAATCATTCTATCTTAGCATTTTTATTTGACATCTAAACTTGAGTTCTCTTGAGCTGTTCAACCAAGACAACTAGTGTTGCTTAGCACAAGGGATTTCCAGGCGGAAATTCCACCTCTATCTTTAGAGAACTTTGAGTGTCTCCCTAGTAAGGCTTTGGGGAAGTCTATTTCAAGGCTTCCATTAGAGCTTATTGTAGAAAATTCACACATAAATTTGCTATTTCTGGGCGTAGAAGACAAACCCTAGAAGTTATTTGGAGCAACATCTTTCTATTACAGGTTCTAGGTATTTACAAGATATTTTCCACTGGTTAGAGGAGTTTGGTACCATTTTTCAGATTTGTTCGTGTATCTTTTAGATGGGCCGAATTTTCTCTTAAAGAGCCCGTGCAGGGGTTGGAGAACAAAGTTTTTGGTTGGTGTCTGGTGCTGGTATTTCCCGAGAATTTTTCATTGGAAGTGATAGCTATTTGCTGGAGGATATTTGTGCACAATCTCTCAGCAATTTGTTTACGAGTTTTATCATTTCTTAGTAGTTCTTCTCTACTTCGGCACAAAACTGTGTAGCTGGAAATTCACTCTATTTTGGGCATTTCGAGTTATCTAAAATTATCCCAAATGATTTCTGGGTTTCTTTGGTTTGGGTGTGGATCCTATAGCTAATTTCATAGAATGTTTTGGGCTGTATTCGGGCCAAAATCATGCATTCTTATTGTAGGGCATATTGCTAGTTAGCTGGGCAATTTGCATCACATTGTGGGTTCGATTTTGGCTTGGAGTTAAGTGTAACCATTCTTGGGTTTTTATGGGTTTAGTGTGAGGAGCTCCAAGTTAAATTTTCATATTTTTCCGAGTAGTTTTGAGGGTAGAAATTCCAAATTTTCTCCTACAGCAGCAACAACAACAATATTTTATGGGTAATTCACACTTTTTGCAGCTTTTAAGGTCAATTGGAATTAGCCCATATTTTTCTGAGTTTGGTAGATTTTGGTGAGAGAAGGCTCCAGTTAATTTTATAGAAATTTTGGAGCAGATTTGAGGGCATAAATAACAATTCACCTCCAACAACAGCAACAATATTATTTCTAGGCATTAATTCACAGGTGCAACTTATAGATTTCCAGTTCTATTTTGGAGGCCTGATTTATTATTGCAACAATCACTGCAACTATTTCTATCGAGAGTTGTTGTCGCTCAGATTGTACAGGCATTGTGACAACGACTCAGGTCGGGTGCTGTCACTCTGATCCCTGTCCTCTCCGTTGTAGTTGTCTCCCAACAACAAGATATGGGGGGTAGTCCCTATGGAAATGTGGAGATGAAAGACAAGTTAGCAGCCAACAAGTCTGGGAGACACGATTTAGTGGCCTAGCTACTTGGTTAATTTTAGCAAAGAATTAAAGATTATATTAAATTGAATTGTGAGACTAGTGCCTTATGGATTCAATCTCTTGCTTATTATCAATTAAATGCCAAGTAACCTAATGGAAAATCGCTGCTTAGATGCTTCACTAACATATATGCTATGAAAATCCTAAGACCTAGGTGTGATGGAAGAATCTTGGTTACATTTTGTTACATGCCTATTCTAAGTAAGACCTTCCTCTTAAGTATTTTGGAATCGGTCTCTAGAGTAGGTTGTGGGATGGAAGCCAATGGGAAGCAAGCAAAGGCTTGATTAACGATACCTCCCTCTATGTTCCAACCACCTGACGCCTCCGGTGCCGCAGAGACTGTGGCTCTGACGATTGCAAGGTCACCATGTTAACCACTAAAGAGGTTCTAAATTCCTCAAGCTAAATTGAGAAAGGGTGGCCCTAAATGTCTGTCAACCAAGCTTATGCTTGGAGGTAAGTTATTAGTGCAACTAGAATTAAAATGCAATGCAAGGTTTATGAGTGTTTCTTGGATTAAGATTGCTCAAGGCTTAAGTATTTTAGTGATGATTACCTCTTATGACAAGAGTACTTAATAATAAATGGAGAAACAATCTTATCACCAAGAATGTGCCAAATTATCAAGTTTCAATACTCAACAATAGATCAATTCAACTTAGGACAAAATTATCTTCCACAAGATGGTTAGACAATGTAATTGATAACAATTTAGAGCACTTATCCACTTTAATGATTAAATATGAAATGACAATGTTACTTAAAACCAACAATCACAAGATGTTCAATTAGATTAGTAGCCCTTAAGCAAAAAGCACCAATCAGATTGCCACTTGAGAGAAACAAGATATTTCAATGCTAACCCAAAGATTTCAAGTAAAGAGCATTTAGATCTTAATGAGATTATCATTCACCAATGAAACAATATTGAAAACACTATTCACCAAGGATCTTTTGATTAGAAAGGAAAATACAATTAGATACCAATTCTAATGATGATTACTCAAAGAGTCAACAAGGTTATCTAGATGTTATGCAACCAGCACACAAAAAGATAGATCAACGACTTCAAAAGTATCCTCTTCGAGGGGGAAACCTCCTTTGCATTACATAAATGAATAATTCTTGGATGATACAAATGACAAGACCTCCTTTGTATATATAGGAGTCTAAGGGTCACAATATAATCAGAGCCTACATAACAATAATAATGTAAGGGCACAACAATAACAATAGTGGGCTTCTATGGGGCACCACAATAACAATATGAGGGCTACATGGGCACAACAATAACAATAAGGGGGCTACACTAGTATTATAAGGACCTAACATGCCCTCTCCTTCAAAAAAGTGTTGTTCTCAACGCTTGAGTAGTTTTGGATGCTTTTTTATAAAATTATCATCCTCCCACGTGGAATCTTCAATGGGTAAGTTCTTCCACTTAATTAGATACTCTTAAATTGATCGATTTTGTAGTTGTCAGATTCTTGTTTCCATGACTGCTTCAGGCTCAAATATGATTTTTCCTTCTTTGTCAAGTTCTAGCAACACTGTTTGAACTAGAAGCTTGTCACTAATAACCTTCTTTAAGCATGAAACATGGAAAGTTGGGTGTAATCGGGAAGATGCAGGAAGCTCCAATTTGTATGGCATAGTACCAATCTTTTGCAATACCTTGTAAGGACCATCGTACTTGGGTGATAATTTATTATCCTTCTTAGCTTGCTTGAGATACATTTGTTTGTATGGTTGTAGTTGTAAAAATACCCAGTCACCTACTTCAAAACTTCTTTCACTGCAAAGTTGATCTTCCTGTTGTTTCATTTGATTCTGCGCCATAGTGAGGTTATCCTTTAAGAGTTGGAGAACTTGTTGTTGATGCTCGATGTGATCTTCCACTGCTTGAACCTTAGAATTTTCTTTTAAAGATGATGTGATGGATGGTGGATGATATCCATAAAGGGCCATAAATAAAGTCATTTTTGTTGCAGTATAGAAGGAAATGTTATACCACCATTCAACTAGAGGTAACCACTTGACCCATTGTGTTTGTTTATCAAAAACAAAGCAACGAAGATATCCTTCCAAACATTTGTTCACTATCTAGTTTTCCCATCAATTTGAGGATGACAAGATGAGCTATGAGCTAATTGAGTACCAAGACAAGAAAATAATTTTGTCCAAAAATTTCCAGTGAAATGGGATTTCTATCACTTACTATAATCTTTGGTTTCCATGAAGCTTTTGAATTGTTTCCATAAATGTAGTAGCAACTATACTAGCTTTAAAAGGATGAGATAATGCACAAAAGTGTGCATACTTGATAAGTCTATCAACTACCACCATGATGTCACTCTTTCCTTCAAACTTGGGTAAACCTTTGATCAAATCCATTGAGACCTCCCAATGCTGACTTGGAATGGCTAAAGGTTGTAATAGACCCGGGGTCTTAATTGTCTCAACTTTATTTTGTTGGCAAATCAAACATTCTGCCACAAACTTCTGAATATCAGATTTAAGGTCATCCCAAAAAAATTCCTTCTCAACCCTATGGTAAGTTTTTTAAAAACCTTAGTGCCCTCCTAAGGAAGAGGTGTGTGATTCTAAAAGAATCTTTTGTTTGATTTGGGAATTCTTACAAAGATATAAGTGATCTTTGTACCATAATGAATCATTTTTCTAGCTAAATGTATCAGATGTACTGGGATCTTGTTGCAACTTTTGAATAAGTGACAACACCTCTTCATCATTCTTCCATTCATCCCTTGCTTCGGTTATCCACTCATGTTGGATAATAGATGTTGGAATTTCTAAGTCTAACCCGTTAGAAACCCTTCATGTACTTTCTGATTTATTCCTACCTACTTGTTATGTTAATTAACAAGCTATTTACCATGTAAATACTTGAAATAAATACAAGTGCATGCTCAACACATTACAGATCATCAACTGAAGGAAACTGAAACAAGCACACAAGTGACACCGTTGTTTTTGGACTAATGTCCCCGAAAAAACCCAATGCGGTAAAACCGGTGCAACGATCTGAGGGTTTTATTTCTTAAGCAGTTTCAGAATACAATCTGGGTGTCAAATCCGGCTCACCTAATAGAGAAAAATTTCGGCAGTAGTACCTCTCTACTTGGAGGTAGATATTCCGGCTAAAATCCCGGATAAACACTTTGGCAGCTCCACAACTCCAATCTGCCCCACTAAACCCCAACGTTAGCCTCTAGGTACTGCATCAACCTCTCTCTGGCCCAGCATTAGCCAAGCGTCACTTTTGCTTGGCTTGCATCAGCCTCTCTCTGGCCCAGCATTAGCCAAGCGTCACTTTGGCTTGGCTTGCATCAGCCTCTGGAGGCACTGCATCAGTACTTTGGCCCTCTGCGTCACCCATGTTGGCCCTATGAGGAACTGACGCAACTCCTGGCTGTCTCTGTGTGAGCCCTGGCTCGCTCTGCGTGAACCCTTGGCTGCTTCTGCGTCCCTCTCTTTGGCTACTGCGCTGATCCTCCCAGTGCTATCTCTGCCTTTCTGATTTTGTATTCACTGTCCCTCAGCTGCAACTCTGATCACTCTCTCAACTTTCTCAGTAAACCTAGGCCTAGAAAGTCGAAATCTTGATCTCTTGGTGTGTTCTCCAAGTGACCCTCAAACCTCCTCTTATACTTTTCTCGTTGACAAATCAATGGCCAAGATTAAGTCCCTAATCAACGACTAAGATTAGATGTGTCTTGATCCACCACTTTTGGACCATTCTAACACAGTTTTATATTAATTCAAATTAATATTTTATTTTCCCTAAGTTTAGACTTAGGGACTCCATTAAAAATATTAATTATTTTAATATCTCCCAAACTGTTTAGAATCTCCCCTAACCCTTTCTGGGTATTAGATATTTCATGTGCCTTAGCCTCTCCACCAATTTTCATGGCTAGAGCACATTCGATGCTACCCCAAATCAACACTCCCTCTTAGCGAGGACTGTGCTCTAGCAATACTCCTCATTGAGTATCACCCTGATCATCCGGCGTCAGTCCCTATGCTAATGCTAGGCCTGCTACCCATCATCTGCACTGCTGCATCCTGTACTGCTACCCATGGCCTTGCCACTGCCACTGCTGCATTCGTACTGCAACTTCCTCTACATTCGTGCTGTTGCTCATGGCCCTGCCATTGCCATTGCTGCATCTGCACTGCAACCCCTCTCATCATGCTGCATCGTGCTTCCCATAGCACTACTACTGCTAACTGTTGCACTGCAACTCAGTTACTGAGAAGTAAGTAGCTAATCTCCCAACTCTGACATCTCTGTCAAGCTAGAGACACCCTCGATGCTGAAACTCCATCGGTCGCTGACAAGTGCTCCCTCTCTGACCTCTGCGCTGCTGCAACAACTCCATGTGTTGTCGCGCGGATTGACACGACAACGCTCAGACCGGGGGCTGTCACTCTGATCCCCGGTCTCTCCGTTTAAGCCTGTCTCCCACGGCTAAGGGGGGTAGACCCTGCGAGATGGTGAATGCCAACTGTCAAACAGTTGGTCTGGGAGACAAGATGCACGACTGAGATAAGCACTAAGATGATTTGATGAATTGAGCAGACTAGTGCCTTAAAAGATCTGAATGATTACTAGCTAGGCGATCTAAGAACCTGAGCCACGGACAACAATCATTTATTATCAGATGATCAGAACAATGCCTTAAATATCCAGCAAAAACCACAAAGCTCTTCGAATGACGATATCCAGCAAAACTAAGAGAAATAATTTCGCTTCAAATAACAGTAAAACCAGATATCTAATTTGGATTCAGATCTCAGCGTGAAAGATACAGCATAAATAAAAGAATGAACTAGCAAAGACAATTTCCGCAATTTTTTTTTTTTTTTTGTTAAAGAAAAGAAATTTAAAAAATTAATCTAAAATAAGGCTAAGACAAAAAAAACATTTTTTTTTTTTTTATGACAAAATTTAAAGCTACTTTAAAATCTAAATAAAACAAAACATAAAATAATTACAAACTATAAAAGAAAATTCTAGAATCTAACCATAAGAGAAATAAACTAAGCCTAAACTATTTCAAGATCCCCTTTTTTTTTATTTTTATATTATTAAAATCAAATCTAAAATCTAATTGCAATCAAAATTAACGCTGATACATGAAAATTTTAAGGACTCTAAACTAAATAAAATAAAATCTAAAACATAAACTTAAACCAACAAACTACGTTCCTAAACTAAAACTACGACTACACTAAAGACAGCAGCCCAAACGCATCAAAAAATGAAAACGCAATGGTCACATATGCGTAAGTTTGAACAAGCCAACCCTAGTCGAAGACGTGACCACGCATTTGATGCCCAAACAAATCGAAAAATACCTGCCAAACGAAAGGAGAATACGCGAAAGAGAAATCGTGACCTGGCCGGCGTGAATCAAACTGCGGAAAAGAGATGCGAATCAAGCTCAAACACGCAGACGAAGGCTTGGGGCGAGGTTTCGATTTATCACAGCATCGATGCACGCGGGGGACTGAAAATCGGATGCAGCAAAACCAGAAATTCGGAAACAAAAATGAGGCAGGGGTTTCGCTTGACGGGAGCAGAGATTTGAGAAGTTTGCTGATCGACTGTTGATGAGAAAAACCGATTTATCTGAGGCGAAAACCCTGACGGCAGCGTAATTGGCAATGAAACCAGCAAGGTGATGCAATCAGTCGAGGACCATAAACCGAAAAAAAGGAAAAACCAGCGAATGAGGAGGCAAGAGAAATGAAACAGAACTAAGTCGTATCACTGAAAGAAGGAACACTGGGTGAAAGCTAATCAGGCTGTCTTCAGAATTTCTGTGTACAGGTGACGTCCAGGGGAAAGGCTCGAAACCAAAAAAAATTCAAACACGCCAAACAAACACAATCCACGCTGAGGGAAACACGAAATCGAAAGGATTTGGACCAGATACTAAGATTTCGGAGTGAATATGGCTCAAAATATATCGAGATTTGCGTTCTAGAAATCTGTTCTATACATTTACCAAACCCTTCATAAGTCAAGCTCGAATTTGTAAATCGACTTTCTGAGAGATGTATCAGCGTTCACGACGGACTTACCTGATGCCTGCATGAGATAACGTGTTGCTCATTTCACATTAATCGACCATGTTGAACATATGAAGTACCTGGTTCCTTTAACTCGGTGACAAAACAAAATTTCACGCTTATGCCAGCCTCCAAAGAAAGCACTTTTATTCTCAGGACAGCAACACTATAATCCTGAAAGACAGACAACAAAATCTCGCAGATATATGCAGAATTTCAGAGTAAAACCCTCGAAAAATTAGCTAGAATAACAAAAATTACAGCTCTGGACAGCCAAATTTAACAATAATTGCAGTAGTACTTTTGAAATATCAGAAAATTTGAACTTTACTATGAATCAGAGGGAAAATTTCTCAATGTAAAACATGAAATAAACTTTAACAGATTAACCCAGGGCACAATCAGCTGGGCTCTGCACAGAACAGCCTGTGGGAGTCGGCTGGTTCAGCCCAGAACTTCCCCAAACGCCCACAAATACCCTGCACCTAAAGGTTTCCTGCACACTTCAAGCAAACATCAGCAAAGAGGGCAAGAAATGCCGCTAGAATTCAAGGAATAATGGAGATACCTGCCATTATTCCAAAAAAAAACCTACAACATTCAAACCCTAGCACATGAGCAAGCTACCTGTACCCACAATGCTCTGAAAACCAGCTATTATTTACTGCTGAAAACTGAAATATGCAGAAAAAATGAAAACCTCACAGCAATTCCGGAGAGTAACACCAGCCAGTTTGAACCCCAAAGTCTTTTTATTAATCAGAAATCAGTTTACAAGAGAGCTTTCAGTACAGACTCACAGATCAGATAAACCTGTAAAATGACCCCCTAAGACCCTATAAGAAGGAAATGATCCCAACGGCTAGTTTTGGGTGATCCATGTAGAACTGATCTCGACCGTTGATGAGGATCAAGACATCTCTTGATCTCATCCGTCGATTTTATTTAAAAAAGATATTTTGCATGTGTTCACAAAAAATATTATTATTTTATTATTTAGGGTTTTTGCTTTGTTTTATGAATTTTTTATTATTTTTTTATTATTTTTTTTATTTTATTTTTTATTTTTTATTTTTTTTTTAAATTTTTTTTTAATATTTTATTTATTTTCTAAATGGATCATTTGAACCAAACCGTTGGAAACATCCCCTAGGACCTAGGACCTAGGACTCACGAGGGGATTTAAACATTTCTCAACCCTCAAGACACATTACATCATGACTTTTACAATTTACATCTTAAGGGGACGAACCCACTTTAACATAGACCCTCATAGACCACCCAGATCTGCGACACAACTATAATCTAGCAGATTAACACGCTAGGATTCTCCTAAAGTCCTAATAACGAAATGCATCCCGGCTTTGGGGTCGGGTTTGAAGGAAAACTCTGCCGATCCATGGATCGGTGAGACTAAAAACCTCCCGGGACGCAGATCGTCATTAGAAAGTTAGGTCCACCAAGGCAACTTTACATACATGACTCTGATCTGCTTAGATTATTTACAATTCAAACATGCCGACTGGGTTTACTACAGGAAAGATCAAGCTGTCGATGACTGTAGGTTGGCACGGACATGTCGCTCAGGAGCTACCCTTCTCTGCCAACAGAAAGGAGGTGTACTGCATGGGTAGTTGACCAGTAGTGGTCAACACCATGCATCTTGCATTGTTGCACACCTCTCTGTGCCATCTTGCATTGGTGCAACAGTCCCATGCTTCTCGCACTGCTGCCTCACGCTATCCTGGGAATCTTGCACTGTAGCTCCCTCTGTCACTCCATCCGCATCCGTCTCTACTGACATCCGCCAGTACTGCTACTTCTCTTCGGGGCTCCCACAGCAAGGTCTAATCCAAAAGGCTGGGTACCTCGAGGATCTTGCCCCTCATCACCTGTAGTCTGTCTGACTACAACTCGATGTCTCCCCACTTCTGCTCAAATGGTGTGTGTGCACTCATGGCACAGTCATCGTCTGTCTCCACTTGCTTCTCTGCCCTTGCTGGTGCAGCCTTGGTCTCGGAGGTCTCTCCCTTGCTCTTCTTCCTTGGACACTGGGTCGCATAATGATCCAACTCCCCACAGTGAAAGAATTTGACCTTAGAGAGGTCCTTCTTCTTTCATTTCTCCTGCTTTCCCTCAGATGCTAGGGCAACATCCACCTCCTCCTCCTTTTTGATTCTGATCCCCTTGCTGCTGCTTCCCGACTTGCTCAGCCTTCTGATCTCTTCTTGGCGAAGAGCCGCTCACATTTCCTCCCAATCTGGAAGAGTTGCCCTGCCCAGTATGCTCTGGACAAAGACCTCCCAGTCTTCTGAGACTGAGTTCAAGGTTGTTCTCACCATAAATTCTTGATTCGGCGTGGCCCCTATGGAAGTCAGTTGATCCCAGATCTCCTTCAATCGACTAAGGAAGGGGTCGATCTATTCTCCCTTCTGCATCTGGTATGACCCCTGCTGATTTTCTAGTAACATCCTTCTCTGCACAGAAGTATGCTGGTACAATTTCTTTAGGGCCTCCCACATCTCATTTGTCATTTCCTTTTCGGCAATATGTGGTACTACATGGTCCTTTACCCCTTCAAGAATGATGCTTTTGGCCCTTGCCATTGCCTCCTCGTACTTGTTGTTATCAGCTGAGTCAACTGGGATAGCTATCATCCTCAAGGCGAAGTGCTTGACACGATTCTTGTCTAGAACGGATAGGATTCTGGCCTTCCAGACTACGAATTTTGAGGCTCCGTCCAGTCTTTCCTAGTCTCTTACCCCATTCACTGCCATCTTGCTGCTCCTCTACTTCCCTCTTGGAAGTTCTTGGTGTGACTCCCTTTGAGCCTCGATTTCCCTCTTGGAAACCCTTCTACCAATGTCGAGATGCCCCTCTCCAATCATCTATGCAATTGCAACACTGATCCAAATTCCTTGGCTAGAAATCCGCCTCGGTAGCAACTCCCTCCTCCTTGGCCTTGCCTCGTTAGGTACTGTTCTGACTACAGTACCCCACCAGCTCTACTCTGCAACTTACCCACAGCCTCCTAAACCCCAACAAATTGAAGGTTAGAGCTCCTAGGCTCCGCGCAATCCCAGCACCGACAAATCAACTTCCTTAGCCAACTGTGTCAGCCCTCCCGGCCTCTGCGTGAGCCTGTCTTTACCTCCCTCAGCCTCTGCGCTGCCTCTTCCTGGCTCAATCTTGATGATGCAGGCACTGCATCACCCCTTCCTTGCTGCTACTCTGTTAGGAACAACTTCTGTCACTTGGGGCAGCTGCTTTCTGTTGTTGTTGCTCTACTTGGCTAATGTCCTCAGTTCTCCTGTGATCTGCAACCTCCCTCTGATACGATGTTGAAATTTCTAAGTCTAACCTGTTAGAAACCCTTCATGTACTTTCTGGTTTATTCCTACCTACTTGTTATGTTAATTAACAAGTTATCTACCATGTAAATACTGGAAATAAATACAAGTGCATGCTCAACACATTACAGATCATCACCTGAAGGAAACAAAAACAAGCACACAAGTGACACTGTTGTTTTTGGACTAATGTCCCCGGAAAACCCAATACAGGAAAACTGGTGCAAATATTTGAGGGTTTGATTTATTAAGCAGTTTCAGAATACAATCTGGGTACCAAAGCCATCTCACCCAACAAAGAAAAATCTCGGCAGTAGGACCTCTCTACTCGAAGGCAGATATTCCGGTTGAAACCCCGGATAAACACTCCGGTAGCTCCACAGCTCCAATCTGCCCCATGAAACCCTAGCGTCAGCCTCTAGGGACTGCGTTAGCCTTTCTCTGGCCCAACGTTAGCCCAACGTCACTCTGGCTTGGCCTGCGTTAGCCTCTGGAGGCACTGCGTCAGTCCTCTGGCCCTCTGTGTCACCCATGGTGGCCCTCTGAGGCATTGTGCAGCTCATGGCTGCCTCTGCGTGAGCTCTGGCTGGCTCTGCGTGAACCCTTGGTTGCTTCTGCATCCCTCTCTCCAACTACTGCGCTGATCCTCCCGGTGCTATCTCTGCTTCCCTGCTTCTGTATTCACTGCTCCTCAGCTGCAACTCTGATCACTCTTAACTTTCTCAGCAAACACAGCCCTAGAAAGTCGAAATCTTGATCTCTTGGTGTGTTCTCTAAGTGACCCTCAAGCCTCCTCTTATACTTTTCTTGTTGACAAATCAACTGTCGAGATTAAGTCCCTAATCAACGGCTAAGATTAGATTTGGCTTGATCCATGACTTTTGGACCATTCTAACATAGTTTTATTTTAATTCACATTAATATTTTATTTTCCCTAAGTTTAGACTTAGGGAAACCATTAAAAAATATTAATTATTTTAATATCTCCCAAACTGTTTAGAATCTGCTCAAACCCTTTCTGGGTATTGGAGATCTCATGTGCCTTAGCCTCTCTACTAAGTTTCATGGCTAGAGCACATCCGATGCTACCCCAAATCAACAATAGAAATGGCACAAAACTATGATTCCACATCCTCATCCTTTCTTGAGAGTGCATCTACAACAACATTTTGCTTCCCTTTTTTGTAGATGATTTCAAAGTTATAACCCAACATATTTGTCACCCATTTTTGCTGCTCTTCTAAAGATAAAATTTGTTCCAAAAAGTATTTAAGACTATCATGATTTGATTTTACCTTGAAGTGTCTTCCCATTAGGTAAGGTCGTCATTGCTTTAGTGCATGTAGTATTGCCAACATTTCCTTCTCATAAGTAGGTTTGTGTAAATACTTTCTTTTGATTGGATGAATTTCAAAAGCAATAGGTCTTCCTTCTTGCATTAAAACAACACCAATTCCATTTCCTGAGGCATCACATTCCACAATAAAAAAATTTGTGAAGTCTGGTATAGTTAAGACTGGTGCTTGGCAAATTGCCTCTTTAAGATGTTCAAAGGCCTTCGTTGCTTCTGGAGTCCAAGAAAATGCATCTTTCTTCAATAATGATGTTAGAGGTGATACTATTCTATGAAGGCCTTCGTTGCTTTTGGAGTCCAAGAAAATGCATCTTTCTTCAATAATGATGTTAGAGGTGATACTATTCTATGACGATTCTTAACAAACTTGAGATAATACCCTGTCAACCCAAGAAATCCTTGAAGATTCTTTATGTTTGTCGGGATTTTCCATTCCTTAATGACTTTAATTTTGTTAGGGTCTACCTTAACACCCTCATGAGATACAACATGACCCAAATATTCCACCTCCTATACTCCAAAGAAGCATTTGGAGGTTTTGCATCTAATTGTTTTGCCTCCAATAGTTTGAGCACCCTGTCAACATGTTGAACATGATCCTTCGAGACTTGCTATAGATTAGTATATCATCAAAGAATACTAACACAAATTTTCTAAGGGTTTGAAAATGGAATTCATCAAACCTTGAAATGTGGAAGGCGCATTAGTAAGGCCAAAAGGCATGACCAAAAATTCATAATGATCTTCATGAGTTATGAATGTTGTTTTTGGAATGTCTTCAGTCTTCATTCTAATTTGATGGTATCCTGAACGAAGATCCAACTTGGTGAAGTAAATTGCTCCATGTAATTTATCCAACAATTCATCAAGGACAAGAATGGGAAATTTATCTTTAATAGTGAGCTTGTTGAGCTCCTTATAAGCTAGACACATACGCTATGATCCATCCTTATTATGCACCAATATCACTGGAGCAGAGAAAGAACTTTGACTAGGTTGAATTATACCAGTCTCTAGCATTTTTGCAACCATATGTTCAATTTCACTCTTTTGGGCATAAGGATATCTGCAAGGCTTGATGTTTGGAGGAACCCTTCATAGAGTTAAATGAATAGCATGATCATGATCACGAAAAGGTGGGAGGCCTTTGGGAGTCTCAAACACCTTAAAATGATTGTCCAAAGCTTTTTTGAGAGCTGGAGAAATAGATGAATTTGATGTTTGAACCTTTAGTGAATATAATTGTGTAATTACGCCCCGTTGTTCTTTCTTCAGAAGTTTTTTCATGCCATTAAAGCTGATTATCTTTCCTGGTTTCCATGCGATACCCCTTAATTAATCTTCCTTTCCTTCCCAAAAACATTTCAAGAAAAGTTCTTGAAAATTGAAAGCTATCATCCCCAACGATTGTAACCATTGGACTTCTAGTACAACATCAAAACCACCCATTGGAATGGAAAACATTGGACTATTCAATACATATTCCCCCATGGTTAGCTTGATATTATGGCACTTTCCAAAGCAATTTATAGTTCCTCGATTTGCAACCATGACTTGACACTCTGGTGTTGGATATAGGAAGCAATTCAATTCCTTGGTTATCTTACAATGAATAAAATTATGGGTACTACCCGAATCAATCAACATTATTACCTTTTTCTTCTTGATATATCATTTTATATTGAGAGTTTGAGGAGTGGTAATTCCTGCCAATGCATTACAAGATATGGTTGGATTTCTTTTCTTTGGGGTTGGTTCCTGGTGTATATCCTATTGATTTCTGGTAGCATCAGATGTGCTCTAAGTCTCAAATTTTGCAGGGAGGCTTGGGCACATGTATTCCAAAGAACATAGAAAGCATTTTGGGAAATTCCACTCGGAGAAAGTTTTATTAAAATAATTAACTATTTTTAATGGGTCCCTAAGTCTAAACTTAGGAAATTAAAATAATTAATGGGTATTAATCTAACTGTGGGTGTAATTTCTAGAAGAAGACGAGGATCAAGCAGAAATGATCTTAGCCATTAATTAGCTTCTATATTGGGATTATTTAAGGAGGCTTGAGGGTCATTTGGAAAACACACAGAGAGTTGATCAGTTAGATCGAATTGCTGAAGCTAGAGGCAGCGCAGTGATTTGTAGTGATCACGCAATGAGGGGCAGAGGGAGTTTTGGCTGGAGGATCTTCTTTGGAGCCAAGAATACTCAGTAGAGAGGTAGAGAGACACACAGAGGAGGCAACGCAGAGGCTAGAGAGGGTGACGCAGAGCCAGGAAGGACTCACGCAGGCCCCACACAGAGCAGTGTAGAGCCTCCTACGCAGAAGTTCGAGATTTGTTGGGAGGCTGACGTTTCTAAGACGAGAGGGTTGGAATCAACTCCTAAGAAGCAAATCGATCTCCAGCAGAGGTAACACAGGGCCTTAGAGGCTGTCGCAGGACCAATGTTGATATTTATGAATCTAGCACATCAAAAATTCCTACTGCATTATCTGGTTTATTTCACTTACTTGTTTATTCTTTAACAAGTTATTTAACCATATAAATACTGAAAATAAACACAAATGTAGTCTCAACTCATCTACAGATCATCAACTGAAATAACAAACAAACACACAAGGGACACCGTTATTTTTGGACAATCGTCCCTGGAAAAACCCAACTTGGGAAAACCGGTGGCCCAATTGTGAGGGTTTTATTATTAAGCAGCTTTCTTGAGTACAAATAGGGTGCCAAACTAGCTTACCCAACAGATATTTCTATTTGGTAGTAATACCTCTCTTCGGAAGCAAATATTTAGCAAGTCTGCTCCACGAAAATTCTTCCAACGCTTCTCTGAGGCTCTACGTCAACCCTGCTGGCCTCTCTGTAGCTCTGGAACCCCCTGCGTCAGCCTCTGCTGCTCTGCGCCAGCTCCCTGGCCTTCTGCATCACCCACACAGGCCCTGCTAGCCTCTGCGCAGTCTCTCTGGCCCTCTGCATGGTTCCTGCTGGCTCTGGGTAATCTCCTCAATCACTGTGTTGGCCCTTCGGCACTATCTTTGCCTCTCTGCTATGCACTCACTATCCCTCGCTGCAACTCAGATCACTTTCGAATTTTCTCAGCAAACCCCACTCCATAAAATCGAATTGACTAATCAATCTTGGTGTATCTTCAACTGACCCTCAAGCCTCCTCTTATACTTTCCCTGTTTAGTCTTCAACAACTGAGATTAAATCTCTAATCAACGGCTAAGATTAGATTTGGCTTGATCCATGTCTTTTAGACTCATTAATATTTTATTTTTCCTAAGTTTAGACTTAGGAACTCCATTAAAAATATTAATTATTTTAATATCTCTCTAACTGGGTGGAATGTCCCCAAAACATTTTTGGGTCTTGGAGATCTCATGTGCTTTAGCCTCTCCACCAATTTTCATGGCTAGAGCACATCCGATGCTACCCCAAATCAACACTCCTTCTTAGAGAGGAATTTGCTCTAGTAATGCTCCACTACCGAGCATCACCCTGATCATCCGGCACCGGTACTTGTGCTGATGCTTGGCCTGCTGCCCAACATCCTCTGCACTGATGCCTGTGGTTGTGCCATTGCCATTGCTACATCTGTACTACATCCATGTTGCTATTGGTCCTTCCTCCCAACACTGCATCTGCACGACAACTCTCTTTCATCATGCTGCATCGTGTTGCCCATAGCACTACCACTGCTAATTGCTGCACTGCAACTCAGTTACTGAGAAGTAAGTAATTGATCTACCCAACTAACTGACATCCTTGTCAGGCTAGAAGCCCTCTGATCCTGAAGCTACCTTTGTTGCTATCCTGTGCTTCCTCTATTGCCTCTGTGCTACTGCAACACCTCTATGCCTCTCGCATTGTTGCAACCACTTTTGTGCCTTACTGCACTGTTGCAACTATCTCTTGTTGAAATTTGGTACCGGAGGACAGGTGGTTCCCTAAGGCTTTGATCTTTGGCCTAGGGAAAAGTGTCCAAAAGAATTTAATTTTTCTCCTAAAGTGACTTTATATTTTTTATAGTCAAATCTAATTTAAAAGTGACTTTAAGTGATAAAGTTACTAAAGTCTAATTTTAAAGTGACTTTTATAAAGTCAATGAAAAATTAGAAAGGAAAAGTGACTTTGGAAATAAATGACTAAGTGGGTCTTTATTAAAGTGGGGTGAATTAAAAAAATAGAAAGTGAGATTTAAATGTGCATTTAATCTCAGCCCTAGATCTCAATCTATTTTAGCCATTGGATTTAGGGATCACCCAAAAGTCACTTAGGGTTGGATTAAGGGAGGAAAAGGAGGAAAATATCATTTATTCTTTCATGAGTAGATTGAGAAAGAGAGAGCAAGAGCGCAAGGGAGATTTCTGGACAGGGAGGAGGAGGAGGCAGCAGCTTGGCACACATACCAAGGCAGCAGTTAAACAAATCCGTACAACTGAATGAACAAACAGTAAAAGGCATATTTTTGCACAGAAATCGAGGCAGCTGATTTTCTGCACAAAAATCGAGGTCTGTACAGTCCGTCCGTACCATCCGTACAGCCTCCCGTACCATCTGTACAGTAGCCATACAGCATTGTGTTGCTGTTTGGAAATTTCCAGTGGGCTGTGAGGCTCAGAAATCGAGATAAGTTGTAAATTTGCTTGCTGATTTTTGCTGAGTATTTCTCACTGTAAAAGGCATTTTCCAGAAATAAAGAAGAGCTCTCAAACTGGTTTTCCTTGAGAGTTGTAGGGGGTTTTTCCAGAGTCACATTGACCAAAAATCACTGTGTTCAAATGTGTTAAATGGCTGTTTGTACCTGCTGATTTTTATTTCTGCATTTTTCAGCATTCTGTAAAATTTCTAGAATTTGTGTTTTCAGCAAAATTTATTTTTCAGTTGTTGAATGTATGGATATGGGAATGGGCATTTAACTGTATGGGAGAAATAAGGTGAAACTGAAAACCGGGGTGGGAAAACAGAAATTTTTACATGGTATCAGAGCTTGAGTGCTGAAGGGCAGTTTGGGACAGCAAGGAAGAAAATTACAGCCTGCTGATTTTTCACTCAGAAAATTCCAGCAAGCTGATTTTTCACAAACAACAGTTTTTATCTTTACTACAACAGTGCTATTTTTCAGTTTTAGGACAACAGGATGTCATTGGGATTGAGGGTGGAGGATAGGTTGGATGGGCATACAAACTACAACGTTTGGAAGGAGAGAATGCAGAGTATCTTTGAGGAGGCAGAAGTCTGGGACATCATGGTGCATACCGCACAAAACCCTGTTGTTGTGCCTACTGATGCCACTCAGTTGGCTGAGTATAATAAAAAGAACAACAAGGGTAAGAGACTGATTCTAGACGGAGTCAAAGACCATTGCATTCCTCATGTGGGAGGAAAGAGAAATGCCCATGAAATGTGGACAACATTGTCCAATCTCTACCAGAGTACCAATGAGAACCAGAAAATGGTCCTGAAGGAGAAGCTGAAGAACATTAAGATGGGTAATGATAGTGCAGTTGGATATCTCACAAAGATTACTAATGTGAGAGAGGAGTTGGCAGCAATTGAAGAGACCAATCAACCCACTGAGTTGGTGCGGATTGCAGTGAATGGCCTCCCCCGTCCATGGATGAACTTTGCTGATGGGGTTTGTGCACGTGAGACCCTTCCCACATGGGAGAGGTTTTGGGATGATTGCATTCAGACAGAGATCAGGAGAGGTCAGCTTGGGGCAGCCAAGCCAGTTGAGTAGGATGAGGATGTAGCATTGTCGGCAAGAGGTAAGAAAGGCAAAGGGAAGAAGCAAGCTTCTACAAGCAATGGTGGGGGCAAAGGCAAAGGTAAAGGTAAAGGTAAACAGGGTGACACACAGAAGGACTATTCCAAGGTGAAGTGTTGGAATTGTCAAAAGATGGGACACTATGCAGTTGTGTTTCTGGAGAAGAAGAAGAAGAAGGGGAAGAACCAGAACATGGCAGCTTCAACAGAGGTTGAGGAATTTGCAGTTCATTTTGACCGAGAGTTTGGGTTCACTGTGTATGAGTCCTCTAGTGCAGGATCACCTGCCACACAGGTTCAGAGGGAGCATGCCTTTCCCTCGATTAGCGGAGCATCTTCGGGTATCTGGTATGTGGACAGTGGGGCTTCATGTCACATGACAGGAGTCTGTGAGTACTTCTCAAAGCTTTCAGAGAGTGGCACTGATATTGAGGTAGTACTCGGTGATGACAGAGTTGTCAGAGCAGTTGGGGTGGGGACACTGACATTTCAGAGGGAGTCCAAACCTCCTTTGAAGGTGTCAGACGTTCTTTATGTGCTAGGGATGAGGAAGAACCTCATATCCATCTCAGCTTTGGAGGACAGAGGATATGAGGTACTGTTCAGGGGAACACCAGGAACAGAAAAACTCTGTCCCCGACAACAGCGCCAAAAAATGTTGGCGTTGCTGGCTCAAACGAATGATAGAAAGATGAACGATGAATGATAAAAAGTCGTTGAAACACCGAGAATAAAGTATCCCCGGCAACGGCGCCAAAAAATGTTGGCGTTGCCGGGCCAGAAAAGATAAAAAATGAGAAGGATGATTGTTGTTGAAACACCGAGAAAACAATGTCCCCGGCAACGGCGCCAAAAAATGTTGTCGCGCAGATTGACACGACAACGCTCAGCCGGGGGCTGTCACTTTGATCCCCGATCCCTCTGTTTAAGCCTGTCTCCCGCGGCTAAGGTTGGTAGACCCTGTGAGATAATGAAGACCAACTGCCAAACAGTTGGGTGGGAGACATGATATGATGAGCACTAAAATGATTTAAATAATTTAGCAGACCAGTGCCTTGTAAGATTTATGTTTAAACGATTACTTGCTAGATGATATAGAAATACAAACCATGAAAAGCAATCATTTATCATCAAACGACTAAGACGGCGTAAGATATCTGTTAAAACCACAAAATTCAAATCTCAATAACGATATCCAGCTATTAAAAATTTCGAAAAAAATCAAATGATTTAAACAACCATGCGAGAATCATTAACCAGATATCATATGCAGCTAATCTTCAAGATTGATCATTCATGTGCAGATTTGTCAATAAATTCGAATCTCAGCAGAAAAAATAAAATGCGACAAAATGCGATTAAATCTGGCGAATTTTCAAAATAGCCCTTTTATGCTTTTCAAATTATGGCAAAAATCTAAAGCTAATAAAATCCAGCTTTACACCTTTTTTATTTATTATTTTTTTTTAAATTTTGAAATTTTTATGATTTTTAAAAGGGAAAATTAAAATAAAGCTAATTTAAATTTTAAACAAAAATAAAACTTTAAAAATCCTAAACTAAATATTAGACTAAGGCAAAATTTAAGATCGTTTTGAGTCTATTTTAATTTAAATTTAAATCTAAAACTCTCTAACCCTAAAACTAAATCTCTAAACCTAAAGAAAAGACTTGTAGCTAAAACAAAATTATGAAAATAAATCCTAAGCACTACTCAACCCTTACGCTCTCAGCACTCTACGAAATCGACGAGAAAAACCTAAACTGAAGTCATGAAGAGCTGAACTAATTTTTCGAAGACAGGAACGAGGAACGCGCTAGCCCAGTAGAAAAAAATATTAGCGTGAGCTCAGGTGTCTGCGGGACGATCAACAGGCCTGCGGGCCGATCCTGGGCACGCTGGCAAATAAAGATATGGCGATACGATGATGCACCGATGCACTGGGTCAAAGAAAACCTGGGTCGAGACGGAACTTACCTGCGCGTTTCTGAGTGGAACGATTAAGATTTGGCTTTGCTGCCTGGCGTTCACTGAAAAGGAACCATTTACGCCCTCAGCAAGACGGAAACTGAGACCAGATCATCACAAATCAATTGCCTGAAGCTTCATCTGCGTAATACAATATGCTCGACGGCGGAAAATCTTAAACGTTTGTAGGCCCACGTAAATGTCCTCAGCGGCAGCCACACACAGGCAACAGATTCACGCTGGAAGGATTTGTAAAAATGTACTCACGAAAATACATCAGCAGAAATTTATTCAAACGTGGCTTGAGCTTGTTCGTGGACGGAAACTGAAGATTTCTGTTGATCCTTTGCAGTCGATCCCACGCACATGTCAAAGAAACAGAAGTGAAACTTGAAACCGCACATCAGCTGAGTGAAGGGATGGGCTCGGATTTGTTTGCGGATAACCTTGATGGCGGATAAGAAAAAGCCTTAAACGCTTGCAAACTGGGGAGACACACGCAGCTTATTATTTTATATTTTTTATTACAGGTGGCTGCTGTCTGGAGATACGATGAGACCCAAGAAATGTATGCTGAGGACTGTATGCCAGAAAACACCCACAGAAACGGCCAGCAGAAATGCGCAGTTTTTACAGTGCGTGGGTAAGGCAATAATGACTGATGAGTAGGAGAAAAAAAAGGCTGCGTGGAGGTGAATTGAAAATGGGAAAGCGGATGACAGCTTCAGGATTGAAACTGATCACAAAACTTTCTACTTTCTTGCTCAGAAACCCCTGAAGAAGAAACCCCGTACCTGCAATCGCCAAAAAAAACCTAATGAAAACTGTATAAAGCAAAAATTTGAAACCCTAGATCAGCTTGATTAATTTACAGATTTTGGCCCCTTAACAGCCAGATTCAGCAATAAGAACAGAAGTATTTTAAAGAACAAAAATTTCAGATTTTCACTATGAAGAACTTCAGAAAATCTCTCATGCAAATTAGGAAAAAATAAACTGAATGATAGACCCAGGATCAAATCCAACTGGGCTCAGCAAAAAATGCTTGCGGGAGTTGGCTGGTTCAGCCGAGAACTTCCCCAAACGCCCACCAATCTTCTTCGGTAAGGGTTTTTTGCACAGCTTAGAACAACCATCAGTAAAGAGGGCAAAAATGCTGCTAGATCCCAAAAGTAATGGAGATACCTGCCATTACTTCAGAAACCCTAACACCACTCAAACCCTAGCAAGTGAACAAGATACCTGTGCTCACAATACTCTACAATAAGCTATTATTAATGGCTGAAAAATAAAATATGCAGAAACTAAATTAGCTCACAGCACTTCTAGAGAGTAACACCAGCAAGATTTGGACCCCGAAGTCTTCTTTTATTAACCAGGAACAGATTACAAGAGAGCTTCTTCAGTACACGACTCACAGATCCAATGATCTGAAAATGACCCCTAGCACCCTACTTAAAGGAAATGATCCCAACGGCTAGTTCGAGTGATCCATGTTGAAATGATCTCGACCGTCGATGAGAATCAAGACATCTCTTAATCTCATCCGTCGATTTATTAAAAAATGATATTTTACATGCATTCACTCAAAATATTATTATTTTATTATTTTAGGGTTTTTGCTTTATTTTATAATTTTTTATTTATTTCATTTCATTTTTATTTTTATTTTTATTTATTTTATTATTTTATTTATTTTTTTAAATGGATCATCGAACTAAGCCTTTGGAAACATCACCTAGGACCTAGGACTTAGGACTCATGAGGGGATTTAAAACATTTTCCAACCCTCAAGACACATTACATCATGACTTTTACAATTTACATCTTAAGGGGGAAAACCCCTTTATCATAGACCCTCATAAATCACCCAGTTTTTGCGACACAACTATAATCTAGCAGATTAACACACTAGGATTCTCCTAAAGTTCTAATAACAAAATGCATCCCGGCTTTGGGGTCAGGCTGAAGGAAAACTCTGCCGATCATAGATCGGTGAGACGAAAAACCTTCCGAGACGTAGATTATCATTAGAAAGTTAGGTCCACCTAGGCAATTTACATACATGACTCATATCTGCTAAGATTATTTACAATTCATACATGCAGACTGGGTTTACAATTAAAATGATCAAGCTGCTGATGACTGCAGGATGGCACGGACACGTCGATCAGGTGCTACCCCTTTTTGCAAAGAAAAAGGGGGTGTACTGCATGGGTAGTTGACCGGTAGTGGTCAACACAGCCATAGGGCTTTGAGGTGCATGGGAAGGAGTCCCATGTGTGCAGACTGAAGAAGGCCCTTTATGGCCTGAAGCAAGCTCCCAGAGCTTGGTACTCCAGGATAGATACATACTTGCAGGGGTTGGGTTTCACAAAGAGTGAGGCAGATCCAAACCTTTACTTTATTGTGATAGGTGAGGAGCCTCTCATTCTAGTGCTGTATGTGGATGACTTGGTCATTACAGGTGCAGAGAGACTCATAGAGCACTGCAAGAGAGATCTTGCGGCGGAGTTCGAGATGAAGGACATCGGCTTAATGCATTACTTTTTGGGTTTGGAGGTGTGGCAGGAGGAGGGGCATTTCTTCCTGGGGCAGGGGAAGTATATTGTGGACATCCTTGGCAGATTCCACATGGAGGATTGTAGACCCATGTCGACACCGATGATCACCAACTGGAAGAAGCTATTAGAATATTTCTAATATTTCTATTTAGTATTTAATGCTCAGTCTTTTAGCTGTTGCTATTTTTATTCTTTTAGCAGTTTCTTAGATGAAACTGTTTGTTTCCATATTCTACATAGAAACCTGATGTTTCTATTATTGTAAATATCTCTGTATTATCATTGAGCTATTTGCTCATTTCAGAATTAATTCATTCGATATTCTTTTATGGTATCAGAGCACGGGGATTTTTTTTCGAAATAATTTTTCATAGTTTGAAAAATTCAGTAGTTCATTTCGAAACTGCTCTCAGGATCTGTAGATTTCGTGATTAGCTATCCTCTTCGTATCCTAATCTCTTGAGTTCCTTCATTCCTTTCTAAGGTCGAGCCCTCTATAAGCCAGGTAGCCTTCACTGAGTCTTAGCCTCGGCTTTGCTCACTGTGATAAAAGCTTACAGTCGTCAATCTCGATACAGAAAGGGATTCTTCTCCTGCATTATCACTTTATGAGGAATTAACTTTGTGGCGGTGCTCGGAATCGTAAAATTGCTTTGAAAGGAACAGTTTATTTGTTTGAAGCTGTGTTGTCTCATGGTTCTCATGGCCCTTGAAACCTAGCCACTAAAGAGGAAGAATACGCGCAAGTTCAAAGTCTCGGTATTTTTTTATTGTCGAAATTGACGGGGATAAGCACAATCTGTAAAACCCGTATCTGGTTTTCACCCTCGCTGTAATAGCCAGTAGCCAGCTTCTGCGCTTTCTGTCGCCTTCCCTCAGTAGCTTATTCTCCGGCTTCAAAGGCTTCTTTTCTGTTGAAGGCGAATTCCCCACCACCGGCTTTTTCCCAGCCACGGGCCTCTTCTCTGCCTTCGGGGCCATTGATGCCACTATCGTGACTCGAACCTCAAGACCACACAAAAGGCTCGGGGTCACTATATCTGTGAAAAGGAAAAGCGTCAGTGGAAATCGCGTTCGTGCTCATTTTCTGAGCCATCCTCTGTAATTCCATTGCACAATTCAAGGGATATGTCGAACTGAGATAAACGTTGCTCAAGGTATCGTGTGGCTCCGTCACGATATTTGGAATCGCATGCCCGAAACGTCTAAGCCTGAATCGCACGCCCGAAACATCCGTCTAAGCCTGAATCAGAACCGGAAGCGGTAGCGGAAACCGAAGTTGACGTTAAAGTTAAACCGTATTTTGGCTCACGTATTCGACAGATCGAAATTCTCCAGAGATCTTGCACCACGTGACGACATTTTTTTTGGTGACGGTATTAAAAATATCAAGCATTTTTCAGTGAAGGCATTTTCCAGATCACAGCCAAGCATCTGATATATACACAGTAAAACTTGTTCAGGCTTTCGCAAGGGTCTTTCTGAGCTCCGTTATTTTAATTTTCTTTGAAGCGGTGGGACCAGAACAGCAAATATAATCGTGGACAGCTTCAGTCTACGTATTTTTTTCTCTCTCTCTTCAAATCAGCTTTAATTTTATGAAGATACATGCGACCTCTTGTCATGGTTTTGGTCTGGTGTTTTGATCTGGTACAGATCTGAGTTTTTTTTTTTGTGCAAGCCTATTTCTTTCAAAGCAGAATTTGTTAAGGTTTGGTACAGTCATCTTGAAAGAGGAATTTTAAGCAGGCAGCTACATTTTTTTTGTGTCAGACTTCTGTATTGTCTTTGGAAAAATGGCCTCGCTCACCAATCTGATGTTAGAAGGAAATCAACGTTTTAATGGCAGCAACTATAACATTTGGAAACAAAGAATGCTGACCATTTTCGAATACAGGCATCTTGATCAGCTCATTTTGGGCAAAGAGCCTCGTCCCGGTACAGCTGGTACCGATCAAGATAAATTTGATGATCGAAATCGAGAGGCTGTTATGCTTCTCAAGCTCTCTGTCGCTGATGATCAGTTACCACAGATTCCTTCTGGCAAGACCGCTGCCGAAATCTGGCAACAATTGAAAGAACTGCACGAGACATCTGACAAAAGCAGAGCATTTTTTCTCAAAAATCAGTTGTTCTCCATCATGATGGATGAACATATGTCTTTACAGGAACATCTCAACAAAATTAAAGACATTCGAGATCAGCTCGAAGCCATTGGTCGGACCATGGAGGAAGAAGATATGGTAGTCATTACTCTGAAAAGTCTACCTAAATCTTATGAACACTTCATAGAAACACTCAACATTACGACCACAAATGTTGATCTGAAGTTTCCAGATTTATGTACCAAACTTCTGCAGCAGGATCGGTGGAAACAACAGTTTGGTAGTGGTGCTTCATCAGTGTCCTTGGAAAATGCATTTGCTGCAAAATACCAGTCCTCTCAGTCCTTTCAGCAGAAAGGCTCTTCTCAGCCTTTTGATCCTGCTAGGAAGAAAAGTGTGCAGTGTAATTACTGTCACAGGTTCAGTCACATGAAGAAAGATTGCCGACAGAGGATTGCTTCTGAACAGAAGAAACAAGGAGGGCCACATCAGACAGCAAATATTGCAGAACATTCCGAGCAGACAGATTCTGCCTTTTACGCCTTTATGGCTAAAAGGTCTTCAGAACATGTTCCTTCCTCTGCATGGTACATTGATTCTGGTGCATCACGCCACTTCTCTCACAGGCGTGACTGGTTTATTGACTTCTCACCTTTCAGTGATTCCGTGGTATTTGGTGGAGGTGAAAAGTACACTGTAGCTGGCAGGGGTACAGTTCAAATTCAGTCTGGTGGACGCACACTCATATTTCTGAATGTATACTATGTTCCTGGTATGGAGATTAATCTGCTATCTGTCAGCCAGATTATGAGGAATTCTCCTCAGCTTGATGTTGTGTTCAGTGCACACAAGTGCTCCATCATTGACAGGGAGACCAGTCTAACAGTTGCTGTTGGGCTAGAGGACCATGGTCTATACAGGTTACTTGACACCGGTGACTCTCCAGAAGTAGCTCTAGCAGCACGTGTCTCTCCCATCAGCACTCTATGGCATCAGCGATATGGGCATCTAAATATGCAGTATCTCTCTCAGCTCTCTCGGGAAGGACTTGTGTCAGGATTACCTGATATTCAGACTCAGCAGTTGGGGGTATGCAGCGCCTGTCAAGCAGGAAAGCAACATTGGTCTTCATTCAAAAATGGAGAATCTTGGCGCGCATCTAAGGTACTTCAGTTACTTCATGCTGATATTTGTGGTCCTATGAATACAGCTTCTATCACTGCTTGCAAATATTTTTTACTTATTGTAGATGACTTCAGTAGAAAGATGTGGGTGTATTTTTTAAAAAATAAATCTGATGCTCTTAGTACCTTTCAGAAGTTTAAAACCTTAGTTGAAAAAGAATCTGGTTGTAATATCATGACCCTTAGGACCGACAATGGGGGGGAATTTTGTTCCTCAGCTTTTGCCAACTTCTGTGATATTCATGGCATCAAACGTCAATTAACCACACCTTACACTCCCTAGCAGAACAGTGTTGTCGAGCATCGCAACCGCACGGTTGTTGAAATGGCTCGTTCCATGTTACAACACAGGAGTGTTCCAAACAAATTCTGGGCTGAAGCAGTATTTACTGCTGTTTACCTTCTTAACCGATCACCTACTCAGGCTGTTAAAGGGAAGACTCCTGAAGAAGTTTGGTCTGGTCGTAAGCCTAAGATCAGTCACCTCAAAGTATTTGGCTCAGTTGCATATGTTTGGATTCCATCTGCCAAGCGCTCTAAGTTGGATTCCAAAAGCCAGAAACTCATGATGACAGGTTACAGTGATCATCACAAGGCCTATAGGCTGATAGATATAGTCACTGGTCGTCTTAGCTTCAGTCGAGATGTAGTATTTGATGAAGACAGAGGATTGACACCGGTGACTTCATTGACTTTTTGTACATTGAGCAGCCACAGGGCTTTGAGGTGCATGGGAAGGAGTCCCATGTGTGCAGACTGAAGAAGGCCCTTTATGGCCTGAAGCAAGCTCCCAGAGCTTGGTACTCCAGGATAGATACATACTTGCAGGGGATGGGTTTCACAAAGAGTGAGGCAGATCCGAACCTTTACTTTATTGTGATAGGTGAGGAACCTCTCATTCTGGTGCTGTATGTGGATGACTTGGTCATTACAGGTGCAGAGAGACTCATAGAGCACTGCAAGAGAGATCTTGCGGCGAAGTTTGAGATGAAGGACATCGGCTTGATGCATTACTTTTTGGGTTTGGAGGTGTGGCAGGAGGAGGGGCATTTCTTCCTGGGGCAGGGGAAGTATATTGTGGACATCCTTAGCAGATTCCACATGGAGGATTGTAGACCCATGTCGACACCGATGATCACCAACTGGAAGAAGCTTCATGCTTCGGATTCTGAGTTGGTGGATCCCACATTGTACAGGCAGCTGATTGGCTCCTTAATGTATTTGGTCAACGTTAGACCAGAAATTTGTTTTGCAGTCAACACGATGAGTCAATTTATGTGTGAGCCTAGGAAGGTTCACTGGGTGGCTGCAAAACACATTTTGCGGTACTTGCAGGGGACAGTGGATTATGGTCTGGACTACAGGCAGGGGGATGGAGTGAGATTGGCAGGTTACACTGATTCTGATTGGGCAAGTTGTGCTTCTGATAGGAAGAGCACTTCAGGGTGCTGTTTTGGGTTGGGTTCGGCAGTAGTGTCATGGTTCAGCCAAAAGCAGCAGTCAGTAGCATTGAGTTCAGCGGAAGCAGAGTATATGGCAGCCAGTCTAGCTAGTTGTAAGGCCATCTGGCTTCGCAAGATGTTGTTTGGCTTATTTGGTCAGCCGTTGAGACCTTTAGTGATTTACTGTGATAATCAGAGTTGCATTAAACTCACGGAGAATCCAGTATTTCATGATAGGTCAAAGCATATCGGGCTCAAATATCATTTTATCAGAGACTGTGTTCAGAAGGGCGCTGTGAAGCTTGAGTATATTCCCACTGATGAGCAGGTTGCAGATATTCTTACCAAATCCTTACCACGGGGCAAGCATGACTACTTCAGAGACAAGATGGGTGTGGTGAGGAACACCTTCCTCGGTAAGAGGGAGTGTTGAAATTTGGTACCGAAGGACAGGTGGTTCCCTAAGGCTTTGATCTTTGGCTTAGGTAAAAGTGTCCAAAAGAATTTAATTTTTCTCCTAAAGTGACTTTATAATTTTTATAAAGTCAAATCTAATTTAAAAGTGACTTTAAGTGATAAAGTTACTAAAGTCTAATTTTAAAGTGACTTTTATAAAGTCAATGAAAAATTAGAAAGGAAAAGTGACTTTGGAAATAAATGACTAAGTGGGTCTTTATTAAAGTGGAGTGAATTAAAAAAATAGAAAGTGAGATTTAAATGTGCATTTAATCTCAGCCCTAGATCTCAATCTATTTCAGCCACTGGATTTAGGGATCACCCAAAAGTCACTTAGTGTTGGATTAAGGGAGGAAAAGGAGGAAAAGATAATTCATTCTTTCATGAGCAGATTGAGAGAGAGAGAGCAAGAGAGCAAAGGAGATTTCTGGACAAGGAGGAGGAGGTAGCAGCTTGGCACACATACCAAGGCAGCAGTTAATCAAATCCGTACAACTGAGTGAACAAATAGTAAAAGGCAGATTTTTGCATAGAAATCGAGGCAGCTGATTTTCTGCACAAAAATCGAGGTTTGTACAGTCCGTCCGTACCGTCCGTACAGCCTGTCCATACCATCTGTACCATCAGTACAGCCGTCCATACAGTCCGTACAGTAGCCGTACAACATTGTGTTGTTGTTTGGAAATTTCCAGTGGGTTGTGAGGCTTAGAAATCGAGATAAGTTGTAAATTTGCTTGCTGATTTTCGCTGAATATTTCACTGTAAAAGGCATTTTCCAGAAATAAAGAAGAGCTCTCAAACTGGTTTTCCCCGAGAGTTGTAGGGGGTTTTTCCAAGGTCACATTGACCAAAAATCACTGTGTTTAAATGTGTTAAATGGCTATTTGTACCTGCTGATTTTTATTTATGCATTTTCCAGCATTCTGTAAAATTTCTAGAATTTGTGTTTTCAACAAAATTTATTTTTCAGTTGTTGAATGTATGGATATGGGAATGGTCATTTAACTGTATGGGAGAAATAAGGTGAAACTAAAAACCAGGGTGGGAAAACAGAAATTTTTACATCTCTGTGTCTTTCGCTTTGCTGCAACCCCCACTGTGCTGCCACATACCACTGCACTCTAACACTGGCTTGTCGCTCCATCCGCATCTTGCTTCTACCGACATCCGTCATCCTTCTACTGTATCTTGGGGCTCCCGTAGCTGGATATGATCGAAGAGTTTGGTTACCTCAAGGATCCTGCCCCACATGTTTTATAGTCCTCCTGACTACAGCTCGATGTCTCCCCACCTCTTCTCTAGAGTTGCATGAGCACTCATGGCATGGTCGTCATCCGTCTCGACTTGTTTCTCCGCCTTAGCCAAAACTGCCTTGGAGTCAGAAGCCTCTCCCTCATTCTTCTTCCTGGGACACTGGGTTGCATAATGACCCAGCTCCCCACGATGCAAGCATTTCACCTTGGAGATGTCCTTCTTCTTCCTCTTCCCTTGTTGTCTCACAGATGCCAAAGCTGCATCCTCCTCCTCTTTCTTGATTCGACCTCCTTTGCTGCTACTTCCCGCCTTAGTCAGCCGTCTAATCTCTTCTTGGCGAAGAGTTGCCCACATCTCTTCCCATCCTCGAAGAGTAGCTCTGCCCAAAATGCTTTGGACAAATGTCTCCCAATCCTCGGAGACTGCATTCAGGGCGATCCTCACCATGAACTCCTGATCCGGCATGGCCCCTATGGAGGTAAGTTGGTCCCGAATCTCTTGCAACCTATTGAGGTATAGATTTATTTTCTTCCCCTTTTGCATTTGATACGACTGCAACTAATTCTCCAGTAGCATCTTCCTCTGTACAAAAGTTCCTTGATACAATGTTGGCAAGGTATCCCACATTTTCCTTGTTGTGTTCTTATCAGCACTATGCTGAACTACATGATCCTTGACCCCATCAAGAATTATGCACTTTGCCTTGGCCATTGCATCCTCATACCTTTCATTATCAACTAGGTCGTCTGTGATAGCCACAATTCTCAATGTGAAGCCCTTGATGCAATGTCTATCCAGAACAGACATGATGCTAGCCTTCCAGATGACAAAGTTGGAGGCCCCATCCAACTTGTCCTAATCCCTCAGTCTGTTCATTGCCATCTTCACTCTTCTACTGAACTCCCTCTGAGTCTCGACTTCCCTCCTGGAAGTTCTCTCCTAGACTCCCTCTGAGTCTCGATTTCCTTGCTAGAAATCTTCCCGCCAAGTATCGATCTACTCCTCTCTGATCCTCTTTGTGACTGCAACTCGGATCTGGATTTCTTGGCTAGAAATCCCTCAAGGCAATGACTCCCTGTACCTTGGTTTTGTCCCATTAGGTACTATTCTGCTTCGACAACAACAACACCCCACCAGCTGCCCAATCCACAATCTACCCACAACTCCCTAGGCCCCAGCAGCTGAAGAACTTGAGCCCCTTAGCTCTGCGCAATCCTGGCAAGGCTGAATCACTCCTCTGGTCAACTGCGTCACTCCTACCTGGCTGAGTAGGATGATGTGGCTCTTCGTGAGCCTCTTCTGCCTCTCATTGCCTCTACGCTGGTCCTCTCTCTAGCTCGAAATGATGACGCAAACCCTCTGCGTCACTCCTCCTTTGCTGCCTTCTGCTTAGAAAAAACTCTCTCGGGAGAGCTGTTTCTGCTGTAAATTTTCTGATTTCAGCTGGTGCCTTCAGTTCTCCTGTGATCTGCAACGCTCTGATACCATGTTGATATTTCTGACTCTAACACATCAGAAATTCCTATTGCATTATCTGGTTTATTTCACCTACTTGTTTATTCCTTAACAAGTTATTTAACCATATAAATACTGAAAATAAACACAAATGTAGTCTCAACTCATCTACAGATCATCAATTGAAATAACAGACAAACACACAAGGGACATTGTTATTTTTGGAGAATCGTTTGAGGAAAAACCCAACATGGGAAAACTGGTGCAGCAGTTCTGAGGGTTTTGTTATCAAGCAACTTTCTTGAGTACAACTAGGGTGCCAAACTGGCTCACCCAACATAGATTTCTATTTGGCAGTAATACCTCTCCTCGAAAGAAAATATTCAACAAGTTTTCTCCACGAAAATCCTTCCAACACTTCTATGAGGCTCTACGTCAGCCCTGCTGGCCTCTGCGTAGCTCTGGAACCCCTGCGTCAGCCCTCCGCTGCTCTGTGTCAGCTCCCTGGCTTTCTACGTCACCACGCAGGCCCTGCTAGCCTCTACGCAATCTCTCTGGCCCTTTGCGTGGTTCCTGCTAGCTCTACGTAGCCTCCTCAATCACTGCGCTGGCCCTTCGACACTATCTCTGCCTCTTTGCTATGCACTCACTGCCCCTCGCTGCAACTCAGATGACTTGTTCGAATTTTCTCAGCAAACCCCGCTCCAGAAAATCGAACTGACTGATCAATCTTGGTGTATCTCCAACCCAAACTGGCTCACCCAACAGAGATTTCTATTTGGCAGTAATACCTCTCTTCAGAAGCATATATTCAGCAAGTTTGCTCCACGAAAATCTTTCCAACGCTTCTCTGAGGCTCTGCGTCAGTCTTGCGGGCCTCTGCGTAGCACTGGAACCCCCTGCCTCAGCCCTCTGCTGCTCTGCGTCAGCTCCCTAGCCTTCTGCGTCACCCACGCAAGCCTTGCTAGCCTCTGCGCAGTCTCTCTGGCCCTCTGCGTGGCTCCTGCTAGCTCTGTGTAGCCTCCTCAATCATTGTGTTGACCCTCCGACACTATCTTTGCCTCTCTGCAATGCACTCACTGCCCCTCGCTGCAACTCAGGTGACTTGTTCGAATTTTCTCAGCAAACCCCGCTGCAGAAAATCAAACTGACTGATCAATCTTGGTGTATCTCCAACTGACCCTCAAGCCTCCTCTTATACTTTTCTTGTTGAGTCTTCAACGGCCGAAATTAAATCTCTAATCAACAATTAAGATTAGATTTGGCTTGATTCATGTCTTTTAGAACATTCTCACCCATTTTTATATTAATATTCATTAATATTTTAATTTTCCGAAGTTTAGACTTAGGAACTCCTTTAAAAATATTAATTATTTTAATATCTCTCTAACCGGGTGGAATTTCCCCAAGCCATTTCTGGGTCTTGGAGATCTCATGTGCTTTAGCCTCTCCACCAATTTTTATGGCTAGAGCACATCTGATGCTACCCCAAATCAACACCTAGCAGGGAAAACCTAAAAGTAGCCGGGGAACTTGTTGGTTCAGTTGCTGAATTAGCCAGGACTTGCAGTGTAGAGTGAGGTAATCTCACTAATTTCTTTTGCCAAGTGAAAAGGAAAAAGGAAAAACAAAATACCCTTTAACTTACCTCTGCCTACAAACACACATGTAAGCACATAATAATAAATAAATAAAAATCAAATGAATACAATGCATACCTGAAGTGTGCTTGTTGTTTGTGATTGTAGTTGTCTTGATGCAGCAGCAGAGACCTAGACTCCCCACTCTTGATATAGACCTAGACCCTATGCATGACTATATACAAAGTTGAATACAATACATGCTCTTGTAGCAGCATGTATGCCCTAGCCACAATCCAATAACACAAAAAAAAACTAGCCTTGACAGAATTTTACAGTGTCTCAACGAAGTAAGAGTCTTGTTTAATTACAATCAGACCCTCATTTTTTCTTTTTTCTACACAGTGCCCTGCAACAGGATAGTTTATTAAAAGAATTTCAAGTGATGTCTTCAGACCATAGTTTTAAAACTCCGACTCCGACTCCGACTCGGCCAAGGGTCGACTCCGACTCGGTATCGACTCTGTCGGCTCAATTTCAATGACTCGGTCGTTGTAAAAAATACCTTAAATATTTATTTTTTATAAAAACACATAATTTTAAAGATTTTCATTCATGTTTCCAAACACACAACATTAGAATATAGATAGAAGACAACATATGATCAAAGTAGGCTCATGAATATATCCATTATATCAAAATGGCACCCAGTGCATTGTCCAATACATACACGATGATGATATAGAGATCAAAACAAAAACACATAACCAAGGACGTTATAAATGGCCTCTACAACAAAATTATGTGGCCAGTACTACTGGCTAGTGGCTACTGCTAGAGTTGCCAACATCATCTGGCTCAGTGTTACTTGGGAGTAGGAGCGAAAGTGGGGAGCGAGAACGAAAACGGGAGCGGGAACGACATTTTCAGAAGCTCCTGGTTTGGGAGCGAATCCTAGTGGAGTTCGACAACCAATGTCACTAACATCAAGGTACATAGAGGGATTGGTGCTCTTGATTAAATATGAGTTCCATACCCTAATACATGACAAAATTCAATGGAAACATTGCAATCCTCCTTCATGAAATCCTGAAAAACTGATAAGTCTGCTGGATTTTGAATGAAATCTAAAATTCTACTTTCTCCATATGAAATCCAATGAGGCCGAAACCACTCTCAAACATCCTGAGTCATTTCATGGTAATGTTAAAAATTTAAGTAAAATGATAAAAATGAAGATTAAGGAGAATGTCACTTTTACTTTAAGAATTTAACATTACCATGAAATTTGAATAGCATATCAATAGTACAGAGCATTTGAGTGTGTTAAATAGGGTTTGGGAGGGGGAAATGGACCCCAAATAACATTTAACTAATTCATAAAACACATTGGACTCCAAACCAATCAGCAAACACCTTAAAAAATCATTAAAAAATTGTTAAATCGATGTTTTACTGGGGTTACGGGCCGCTGTTTGTGACTCGGCCGAGTCAGTATGGAAACGGCCGAGTTGGCCGAGTCATCACTGACTCGGCCAAACGAGCCGTTTCTTCTACCGAGTCACTCCTGAGGGCAACGAAACGGATCAACTCGGCCGTTTCGGTTTCGAAACGGCCGAATTTTAAAACTATGCTTCAGACACCGTCCTGAACTTACTCTCCTTAATGATTGCCGATGTTCTGAGGGAGGATTTCAAGCCTAAACCACAGATTTGAATTGTAATAGTGTAGCTGTAGCTTTGCTCCAATGGATCTGCAATCTAACCGAACCACAAGACAAAACAGTCCTGTACTCTGAACACGAGTACTGTACTCTGAACAGTCCCAATAATCATTAAGATCAAGCTTAAGACAAAACCTTATCCTTCTTGTTAATCCTGTGAGATTTCAGAAAATATTATCAAGAAGTTCTTCGCTCTCCTTTTGCAAGGCACCCTGCAATTAGACCAAACCTCCAAGAGACCAAAAACACACCTTACACCTCTGTTGATACATGCGTTACAGCTCCTCAGGTGTGGACGAAATTCAGAGCATTATTACTTAATCATCCGCTGAAGTACATGCCAAAATAGGTGAGGCAGGGTCACCTTTTTATACATCTAGGATGACCGTTGAAGAACATAGAAGGGGATCCAATAATAAACGTTGGAGGCCTTAAAAATTGGAACACAATTTCCTAATAAAACACTGTTAAATTAATACGTCAAACCTTAAGTAAGGATGCCGTTGGAGTTACAAAAAAATATTTATTTAACTAAATGATATATCACCTTAAGCCTTAAGCAAACTAATTACATGTTAACTGTGTTTAGAATGTGTTATAGTGTTTTGGATAGGGACATATTTTAATTTTCTATGTTTTTTTTATAATAAAATTAATTTAATTTAATATTTATTGATAAATTGTTTGTCTAAGCTCTAAGGAATTTGTACACTAACCCTTTTTGGTGTGGTTGTAGGTGACACATGAGTGTATTAAGTCAATGATTGGTTTACTATCTTTGGATTTTCAAGTTATTCAACTTAGACGAGGTGAAATTACGGTGAGAAACCCTGTCATATATTGACAACCGTTGGTGGATAAGGTGATGTCTCAACCCTTGGGGTTTTAGCCCACTAATGGGAGTTTCCGACTTCAAACGCAAATAACTCTCAAACTATGAAGAATTGGAAGGCATACCATATATCAACGGAAACATCTCGACAAGTAGAATCCATCGAGAAGATCTTTGATGCCAAATAATATGAGTTGTCAAGTAAAAATGCCCTTGCAAGATCGGGGTAGCCCCTGGTGCTGCTTGGGTTGGCATCAATGACAACCACTGATCAACATGTGTCTAGCTGCCGCCCAATGCACCCTTTTTGGTTTCACCATGAATTGACTAAGAGTGCTAACAACAAAGGAAATGCTTGGCCTAGTGTTGACCAGATACATGAGCAACCTAATGAGCTGTCTATACAAGGTGGGGTCCACTTCCTTGTCTACTGATGCATCTATTTTCTTTCAGTGGGTGATCATAGGAGTAGCCATGGGTCGACAATCCTGCATTCCGAATATATTCAGAATCTCTGTAGCATATCTTCCTTGTCCAAGGAAGCTCTCCCCATTCTTCTGCCAAACTTCCAACCCTAGAAAATAATGCATCAACCCCAGATCCTTCATGTCGAATTTAGCTTCAAGATTCTTCTTGCAATCCTGTATGAGCTTGGATGACCCTGTTAAAAACAAGTAATTCACATATAATACCAGAATAAGTGGCTCATTCTCTTTCATTAAGTAGTAGAGATTGGGATCAACATCACTTTGGACAAATCCCAACTGCTGTAAGTAACTATCAATCCGACGATACCATGCTCTGGGTGCTTGCTTGATCCCATACAAGGCTTTCTTTAGTCTGCAAACATGAGTTCTCTTTTCATGAGTTTCGAAGCCTTCGAGTTGTTCTATATACACCTCCTCTTCTATCATGCCATTCAAGAATGTTGTCTTGACACCCAATTGGTGAATCTCCCATCCCATTTGAGCTGCTAGGGATATAATGAATTTGATAGAGGTGTATCGAGAAACTAGGTCGAAGGTCTCTTCATAGTCTATTCCTTCTTTTTGAGCGTACCCCTTTGCCGCGAACCTAGCCTTGTACTTCTCTATACTGCCATCCGCAACATACTTAATCTTGTAGATCCATCTTGATCCTACAACTAATCTATCCTCTGGTCTAGGTATTACTTCCCAGACATCATTCGTCATGATAGAGTTGTAGTCATCTACCATGGCATCCACCCAAATTTGGTGTTGAATGGCTACCTGAAAGCTAGAGGGTTCTTCAACTTGAGCTACCAATGCCTGGTATTTGTCAGGTTGTCTATGCTGCTTTTTCTTGGTTCTAGGAGCTCCAACAAACTCCTCTTCTTCCCTCAGTGTCTATTGTACTTCTCTATTGGTTCTATCACTGGTGGTGGGAGGCTCAATCAACTCCTCCTCCTGATCCTGTTGTTCCATTTACTGAGAACTATCTGGATTTCCCCCCTCTGAGGAGATACTTGTACTAGTCACTGTCTCGATCCAGGTGTCTGTCCTCTTGCTTGTCCTCCTTGCTGCCCCTGCTGCTGCTGGACTAGTGGAACATCTCCTGTCTGATCTTTTGCTGGCATCTCTCGAGATTTCCTAAAAGCTCTATCCTCCATGAACTTTGCATCTCGTCTCACTACAATCTTCCTGCAGCTAGGAATGTAGATTTTGTATGCCTTTGAGGCCCCGCTGTATCCTACGAGATACCCCTTTTTTGCAGTCTGATCCAGTTTACTGCGCTTCTCGTCTAGAGTGTGACAATATGCCACGCTCCTGAATATCCTGAGATGACTGACTTTCGGCTTCTTCTCTATGAAGACTCCTTCGGGCATTTTCTTCCCCAATGCTCTATAGAAGTTCTATTCTTGATATATACCGCAGTGTTGCAAGCTTTTGCCCATAAATACTTAGGTAGACCCTGATCATACAACATAGCTTTGGCAGCCCCAACAATAGTTCTATTTTTTTGCTCTGCTACTCCATTCTATTCCGGATTATATGGAGTTGTCCACTCTCTTTTGATGCCCTCCTTTGCACAGAAATCTGTGAAGTCTCTGTCTGTATATTCTCCACCATTATTTGAACGCAATACCTTTATCTTTTTCCTGTCATATCTTCAACAAGAGCCTCAAACTCTCTAAATTGATCAAAGACCTCATCCTTGGTCTTTAAGAAATAGATCCAGGTTTTTCTAGAGTGATCATCAATAAAAGTGACGAAGTATTCACCACCACTAAGAGCTCTTGTGGACATTGGACCACAGATATCTGAGTGTATCAATCCCAATACACATTCTGCTCTATTGTTACTTCTAGAAAAAATTGTTTTAGCATACTTCCCTAGCACGCATCCTCGGCATAAGTCATCATGCTCACTACTAAGGGTTGGTACTCCTGTAACAGTGTCTTTGAGCATCCTCAGTGCTCCATGGTGTAAGTGTCCCATTCTCCTGTGCCATAATTCATTTCGTTCCTTTTCACCATTATAGTTGCTGCCTATTAGTGCCATTGGTGACTCAAGCTGCAACCTATACAATTTGTTGCTTCGAATCCCAATTTGTCTCTTCTTCTTCCAGCTTGGATGCTTGACGTATACTTTCTTTCCTATGAAGTATACATCGTATCCCTTGTCCTGTAACTGGGACACTGAAATCAAGTTCATTCCTAATCCTGGCACATGCAGAACATTGGTGGCTCGGATGTTGGTCCCTGCTTCCATCTGAAATGCTATGGTGCCTCTCCCTACTGGAGTACATTTCGTTATGTTTCCCATAGTAATCTGGAAGTCCATTTGTTCTTCTTGATAGCTCGAGAAATGTTCTCGTACTCCAATCATATGAGCTGAAGCCCTGCTATCAATGTACCAAACATTTGCTGACGCTGAATTTGCTAGGCATGCAAATTCTTCTTCTAATCTGGTAGACAACTCTGAGACACTTTGAGTATCCATCTTGTGCTATTTTCAACCGATTTCTGACGCTATCCTACCCCAACAACTGCTGCAGGAAAAACTGCGTACCACCTGAGAAAACCCCTCTTCGTTGAATCTTCTACTGTGTTGTTCCTTCTGCCACTAACAGATTTCGATAAGGAAATCTCTCCTCTTCGACGACTCACTCAAAGAGAGCTTTACCATGAAAATATAGTCCTCCTAGCTTGAACTGTGCAAACCCCTTGGAGACTCGAATTACTGCCCTTGTAGGAATTTCCAATTCCTTTCTTCCTTCAACACTGGGTCCTCCGACACTTTACTTCTGCTTTACCTTAGTTTTGATACCATGTGAAAATTTCTAAATAGAAATCTTGCTACAGTGATTAATATTATTTCTTCTACTTATTATCTTAGAAATAAGTTATTCATATGTTCTTACGATAAATATCGAAATAAATTCTACTGCAGCCTTCACAATTAAAAGATTTCGTAAAGTAAATGCAAAGAAAAATACTGGCACAAATACAATCACAATGATAGTTATTTTCGGACAACTATCCCTGGAGAAACCCAATGTGGGAAAACTGATGCAGCAAATGAGGGTTTCTTTATTTATTCTTCAGCAAAATCTCATGTACAAGTTACAACCAGTAAAATAGAAGTTATAAAATTTGCAGATGCTTCCTGACAAATCTCTGATCCAGGAGAAGTACTCCTCTTCCCTTTGAGTCCTTCTGTGTCCCTCTGCGTCAATTTTCTCACGCTGGCCCAGCGTCAAGTTGCCCACATAGTCCCAACTATGAAAACTCTTGATCTAGAATCCCTACTGCAGCAGATTGATGTTACTTCTCCTACTTATTAATCCATACAAGTTATTTATTGTTTTCTACGACAAATATCGTAGTAAATACTACTGCAACCTTCAATTCATTAATTATTGTACAGAAATAAGAGACTGAGCAAGAAAGAAAATACAACACAATGGACACCGTTATTTTTGGACAAATGTCCCCGGAAAAACCCAATGCGGGAAAACCGGTGCAACAGTTCTGAGGGTTTATTATTATTAAGTAGTAGAAAATTCTGAATACATCTCTGAATACCTCTCAGGTTATTCAGTTACAGAGAGATATACTGGAAAAAAGATTTGTGAGATTACCTCGAACAATCACTGAGAAAACCCTTGCTGATCCGGATACTAGATGAAGTGACTCTGGTAGGCCCTATGCTACCTCTGCGCACGCTGTAGTCCTCACATAGTGCTTGTGTAAACCTCTCTAGGCACTGCGTCAGCTAGTCTGCTGATCAATTTTCTGACTAGAGTCTTTGCTCTTAGCCTCTCGGTCTCACACCCCGTCTCCTAGCTTCTAAAACTGACTCTCCCCATTAAAATCTTGGACTCTCTCTCACACTCTGCACTGCCTCTGCGTGGCCCTTCGTCAGCCTCTACGTTTGGGCTACTATATCACTGTCTACCTCTCTCTGTTGATGATTCTATGGCTGAGAAAAATCTCTCTCTCTCCTGATGCTATCCCTGCCCCTCAACTGCAAGAAATCTACTCGATCAGATTTTCTTCTGAGAACTTTTCACTTCAGAAATTCGATCTCTTGATCTCTTGGTGTGTTTTCCAAATGACCCTCAAGCCTCTTCTTATGTCTTTCTGTTGGACAACCAATGCCCTAGATTAACTCCTAATCAAAGGCTCCGATCATTTTGGCTTGATCTCCGTCTTCTTCTAGAAATTACACCCACAATTAAATTAATACCCATTAATATTTTTAATTTCCTATGTTTATACTTAAGGTCCCATTAAAAAATATTAATTATTTTAATAAAATCTTTTTTGGGTGGAATTTCCCAAAACGCTTTATGGGCTCTTTGGAATACATGTGCCCAAGCCTCCCTGCAAAATTTGAGGCCTAGATCACATTCGATGCTACCCCAAATCAATTCTCCCTCTTAGCGAGGAATGTGCTCTAGCAATATACGTCGCTGTATACTGCATTGACTCTGAAGCATCGTCTTCTACGTTGCTGATGTCTGACATGCTGTCCACCAACTACTGCATTGTTGCTGTAACTGTACTGCTGCGTTTGACACTGCCATTGTCAATGCTACATCTGTACTACAACTCCCTCTCAAATGTTGCATCTGTGTTGTTGTTAGCACTGCCACTGCATTGCAAACTCAGTTGCTGAGAGCGTCTACTGAAAAACATCCAAAATTAATGAAGTAATTGTGTTCAGTATGATACCACATGAATGTTGGAGCCTGACTGCTGCTAGTCTCTACACTGACCCTCTGAATCTACTACGCTGTCGCTGACCTCTTCTCTGTGCCATCTGCACTGCTGCCAACTTTGCTCTGCATTGTTCAGTCTTTGGCACTCCTTGCCACTGCAACTATCTCTCCGACACTCCTCGGCACCATACAACACTAGTCCATCCTGCTATTGCAAAACTGGGCTCCCGTAGCAAGGTATTGATCCTAGAGGTGGACCCCTCAAGGATTCTGCCCATCTATTGCTCTTTCGAACTACAGTTCCAAATCAGCCCACCTCCCTCCTGGAGGTATCTCGGCTGTCATGGTGAACTCTTACTCTTTGATCTTCGCGGGCGTAGCCTTCGGATCGTGTTTCTCATCCTTGTCCTTCTTCTTGAGAGGACACTATGTAGCATAGTGACCCATCTCACCACAACTGAAACACTTGATCTTCAATACATCCTTCTTACGTTTTCGCTGCTCCTGTTGTCCCTTCAATGCAAGGGCTGCATTATCCTCCTCCTCTTTGGGCTTCAACCCACTACTGCTACTGCTTCTGTCAAGTTTGACCTTGACTAGGTCTCTCCTCAGCTCCTCTTGTTTTAGAGCTGCCCACATCTCATCCCAATTTGGCACTATTCCTCTACCCAGGATACTCTAGACAAAGACTTGCCACTCATCTGAGACAAAATTGAGGGCCAGTCTAACTAACGCTGAATCTTAAGGTGTACGCCCCGTAGCAGACAACTCATCACGAGTTTCCTTCAGCGTTGTGAGGAATGGATCCACACGCTTTCCCTTTTGCATTTGAGCACATCTCAGCTTCTGCTCCAAGTACATCTTTCGCTGCTCGGAAGATCCCTGATATAACGTGGCCAAGGCATCCCACATCTCCTTAGCAATCCCTCTGCTAGCAACGTGACACACCACGTGATCCTTGACTCCATCCAGGATCATCCTCTTGGCCTTCGCCATCTCAGCTCGGTATTTTTGTAGCGGATTTGGACCTGCAGGGACAACCACCACGCTGTCGACATATGTCTTGAGGGCATGCTTATCTAGAAGGAATGACATCCTTCCCTTCTAGATGACATAGTTGGATGCTTCGTCCAACCTGTCCTGATCCCTCAAGCCACTGGTTGCCATTTCTGCCAAAAAATAGAAAGTCGAATGACCTCCCCTTTCTTCTATGGGGCTGCTAGGCTAGCCTACACACTCCCTGCTGGAGCTAGTAAAATTGTTGTCCCTTGCTGCTGCTCAGCTCTAGAGAATTGAATTCCTTGGCTAGGAATTCTCTGAGGAAGAAATTCCCTCAGTCGTGCTTCTCCTCTTTCTTCTGATGATCTCTGCCTGGCAAGTTGCCTGCAGAAAAATCTACGTCCCACCAACTCTCCTCACTCTGAGGCTTCACCGTTGCTCCCTCTGTCATAGCAAAAATTTGAATTGGAAGTCCTCCTCTCCGTCAACTCACTCGAAGAGACACTGCCTTGAAAATTTGCCCTCTCGACTTTGACTACGCAGTCCCTCTGGGGTTTTGAACTGCTGCCTCCTGCAGTTTTTCGAACTCCCTCTTCTGCTCAATGCTGGATCTACCGACTCTTCTTTTCTTGCTTCACCTGCACTGCTTTGATACCATGTGAAAAGTCCCGACTCAGAATCCCTACTGCAACACACTGATGTTACTTCTCCTACTTGTTAATCCATACAAGTTATGTACTATTTGTTATGGCAAATATCAAAGTAAATACCATTGTAGCCTTCATTTAATTAATTATTATACGGAAACAAGAGATTGAGCAAGAAAGAAAATACAACATAATGGAACCCATTATTTTTGGACAACTGTCCCTGGAGAAACCTAATGCGGGAAAACCAGTGCAACAACTCTGAGGGTTTATTATTATTAAGTAGTAGCAAATTATGAATACACCTCTGAATACCTCTCGGGTTATTCAGTTACAGAGATAAATATTGGCAAAACGATTTGTGAGATTACCTCACACAATCACTGAGAAAATCTCGGTTGATCTGGATACTGATGAAGTGCCTCTGGCAGGCCCTACGCTGTCTATTGATTTTCGGTAGCATCGGATGTGCTCTAGCCATGAAATATGGTGGAGAGATTAAGGCACATGAGATCTCCAAGACCCAGAAATCGTTTGGAGAAATTCCACCCGGATGAAAAGATATTAAAATAATTAATATTTTTAATGGGTCCCTAAGCCTAAACTTAGGAAAATAAAAATATTAATGTGTATTAATATAAAATGGGTGAGAAAGTTCTAAGTGACGAGAATCAAGTCAGTTCTAATTTTAGCTGTTGATTAAGGACTTCATCTTGGCCGTTGATTCATCAACAAGAAAAGTATAAGAGGAGGTTTGAGGGTCAGTTGAAGACACACCAAGAGAGATCAAGAATTTGATTTTCTGGGGAAGGGCTTGCTGAGGAAATTGAGTTAGTGATCAGCTGTAGTGAGGCGCAGTTCAGCAAGGGATTTCCATCCAAGGCTAAAGAATACATAATAGAAAGGCAGTGAAGTGCCAGGAAAGACAACGCAAGCCCAAGAAGGGCTGACGCAGAGGATGCAGAGGGCCATAGAGGCTGACGCAAAACCTGTAGAAGCTGACGCGGAAGTCGTAGAGGGCTTCAAAGGTAGCGCTGGGAGATTCTGTGGGGTAGAATGGGAGAAGATCAACAGATTTTGAGCAGAGGAGGGTGACGCAGATCCTGAAGGAGTGATGTAGTTCCAGAGTAGTGCTTGGAGCAGTTATTGCTCTCCAGCATAGGGAACAACCGGAGTCGCTGTGGGGTTTGATCATCCGGTTGTTGATCTGCTGGAATATCTGTCTCCGGATAGAGGTACTACTACTGAGGATATTCTCTATTGGGTGGGCCATTTATAGCACCCTAGTTGTATTCACAAAATCTTCTTAATAATACAAACCCTCGATGTGCTGCACCGGTTTTCCTGAATTAGGTATTTCCGGAGATGATTGTCCAAAAATAACAGTGTCTCTTGTGTGATCGTCTCAATTTATTTTAGTTCATAATCTGTATATTTGTGAAGGCTGCAATAGTATTTACTTCGATATTTATGCAATTAAATAACTTGTTGATATAAAGAACAAGTAGGAGATTTTAAACTAGTAATTGCAGTAGGCGTTTCTGATGTGTTAGATTCAGGAATTTTCACGTGGTATGTTGGGCGCAAGATCCCCCAAGGGAAGTTTTGGGGCTTAGAGCCCAGATTTTGGTCAAAAGTTGTAACCCCGATGTAAAGACTTCACATTTTGTGGGTGCAGAGCGCGTAGTTTGTAAAAGAGTCATAGGGTTGTCTGCCCTCAATTTTGTAATGTAATGTCTGTTGTAGAGATCTACCCATGATCTGCGGACCATGGGATTGTATAAATAGAGTCTCGGACCATGGGATTGTATAAATAGAGTGAGGCTCTATGTAATCAATAGATCATGGAATAATAAGGATAAGGATGAAGTATTGAGTCGTATCTGAAGTGTAAAGTCTAGTTTTGGGTCGTAGAGTAGGAGAAGGCTTTGCAATTGAGTGCACAGAGGCCTAGTAGTCCACAGTGAGTGCGCGGACCCCTGTAGCTGAGTGCGCAGGGCGAGTCAAGTCTATAATAGTTGGAGCATTAATAAAGAGAAGTTTCATATCCATTCTGCGTATTTATTTCCTGTTTTATGCATCTATTAAATTGAATATACATTGCACTTTTAATGCTTATATGATGCGCAAATATGTAGGAATGTGTTGAATAAGTGAATGCAAGATAGAATATTTGTTTATGGAAAGTTAACTAAGAGCTTTAAGAAGATAAGTAAGATTCGCGGTGTAGTTGAGGAAATAGCATAGGACGCTGCCATAGCAACGCGAAAGCATCTCAGCCCCTGGTTAGGGTTGCGTGAAAGCGTTTATAACAGATCGCAAAGGTATTAAAGGTTAGAACAGTGAGAGAAGTAACCTGCGCGAGGGTAGGCATAGTTGATCTAAATCGACACCTCAGACATCTCAAAGGACCGCGAGGTAAGTAAGTAAAGTCTTTGAATACTTGAATTAAAATGCTATTGTGCGAAAAGAGGGTTATGCAGTTACCTTGATGTTCAGGGCTACGCAAAGTGGAGAAGCTTATAGGAATGAAGGAAATAAGGGACCAAAAACTAGCCCCTCGATTTCATCTCCGCGAGGGGACGAGGAAGAGCTCATGAAGGTCTCGCCACGAAGTGCGCTCCCTCTAATAAGGCAAAGAATTCTGCGAATACCACCTCCACCCACACCGCCACTGGCTTCACCACCATCACCTCCATCTTCACCCTACCACCTCCACCACCACCGCGATTCAATATGGAAAGCACAGTGAAGTTGCCTGTGTTCAAGGGTTTGGGAAATGAGGATCCGGTCCAATTCTGGTTCGAGGTAAGGGCTGTATGGGAAGCGCAAGGAGTTACAGATGACAATATAAAGAAAGCGACACTGGTTAGCGCCCTGCAGGACCGCGCGCTGACCTGGTATATTAAGCACTCCAATGATAATCCAAATGCGAGAATCACAGATATCCAAGCAGTGCTAAACAAAGAATTTAGCAGACCGAAGTCTGAAGCACAGTCAATCATTGGATTCAAAGAGATCACGATGCTACCAGGCGAGACTCCTTGGGAGTTGGATCAGAGGCTGAAATGTACGATTCACGAAGCTAATATGAATTTGACGGATGGACAACATCGCGAGTGGTTTGTAGCTTCGCTAATGCCGCATTTAAAAACTGCGCTATCGCAACAGAAATTAACGACTCAGGCAGAGGCCTCAGAGATCGCGATGAGGCTGCATGAGACCCCGATGCATGATCCTAACTTAGAGTTCAGCAAATCCACGTAGTTGAAGAATTTATGCCTCGAGATGCAGAGTCTGAAACAGGATAGGACAGCTCGACTAGAAGTGCACGAAGAGGTGTGGTGTGTAAAATGCAAGAGTTAGGGTCATGATAAGAACCACTACTCGGTTTTTGCAAATTACCTTGCAGGAGGAGGACCGATGCCCTTAAGACCGGAAGCACAAGCAGGACCTAGCACGACACCTGCTTTGTGGTGCGCGATCTGTCAAATAGCCGGAAAACATGCCACGGACAATTGTCACTTGTTACAGAAGTATACACAAAGTTCGCAATAGTTGTTCTGCAAATTTTGTAGGTTGGTGGGACACGATGAGCGTAATTGTAGAAGCTATGAGTTAATGATGGACAGAACTCCCACCTACAGAGTTCAGGCTGAAACGCAACCCCTTGATCAAAACGCCGGAATGACGCAAACAGGATTTCAGGGGCGCGGATGAGGCCGAGGCAAAGGAGGACTTGGAAGAGGTCGTGGATAGTTGATATGCTATAATTGCGGAGGGCTAAGACATTATGCCCGCGATTGTACAAATCCAATGCGCCCGTCGTGTTTGTATTGCAACTTGTTTGATCATGAGACAGAAGATTGTCCTATACTGATAGCTAGGATACGCGACAAAGGAGTGCTACCGCCTCCCCCGACTCAGAACTTGCAGATGATGAGGTCTGAGCCGCGTGAGGAAGATCCAAATGTGAATATTGTGCTCCGAAATGGAATCGCAGCAGGAGATGACAAAGGAAAACAACCAGAAGATAGTACTTGGGTTCGCAAAGCTCCGACGAAAGAAGCAAAGTTTGATTTGGAGCGCACACGGGAAACCTTCATGGAAGCTAAGAAGAGCTTCGCTGATGCCTCCACTTCAGGAAGCAAAGATAGACCGGAGCCGGAGATGGACCCATCCATGTTCACAATGTTCTTGGAAACATGTATGAAGTTACTGCGCGACAGTAAAGTTGTAAAAGGGTTACAGGAACTCATTAACAGATGCACTGGGACCACGCTAGGAGAACTGTGCATAGTCAGGAAGATCGGAAAACACAAGACAAGAACAGGAAGAGAAATGAGACTAACCGCGCAGATTGGAGAATATGAGATGGATCAAGTTATCCTGGATTTAGGATTGGATGTGAATGTTCTGCCGAAGCAGACATGGGAGTGAATGGGGAGACCTACGCTGCAGTGGTCTCCTATTCAACTGCGAATGGCGAACCAGTAGAAAATAATACCCATGGGGCGATTGTAGGGAATAATTGTAGATATTGTGTTAAGTTATGGTATGTTCTATGCTTATAACAGTTTACTTCTTTTTTCTTATTATATTCCACCGATTAGCAATCACATGTACATAAAGTAAAGTGCAGATAGAACATTAAACGATCGACAGAAAACAAGCCAAGACAAGAGACACAAGATGTGGCGGCTAGCCAGGGACAAAGCCCACAATGTGTGGGGAAACCCTTTGATCAAATCTTCTTTTATCTTCAATAATTCAGCAGAGAGAAATAGTACAATAAATCTGATTCATATCAGCAATAGCAAACCCTAGATCAGTAGCATCAGCATTAGCGGCTTCATTATCAAACTAGGGCAGACCATATCTCACAAACCGACAGTCGGATTGACTTCATTCCACCACCAAAAGTTTCGGCTTCCAGAGGAGGTTCAGATGAACCTACAACGCAGTTCAGATGAGGAGATCTTCTAGGCCACGCAAGTCAATCTTTACTTTTGCAGTTGCAGCTTCAGTTTCAGCAGTTTCCGGCTTCAAACTAGGGCAGTCGATATCTTGCAAACCGTTCGTCGGATTGACTTCATTCCACCACCAAAAGTTGCGGCTTTCAAAGGAGGTTCAGATGAACCTACAGCGCAGTTCCAAAGAGGAGATCTTCTAGGCCACGCAAGTCAATCTTTACTTCTGTAGTTGCAGCTTCAAATTCAACAGCTTCCGGCTTCACATGTGTGAGAGAGAGAGACCCATTTCAGCGCAGTAGAGAAGAGACTCATATCTGCGTAGTAGAGAGAGAGAGAGATGTGATGAGATGAGTGAGTCCAAATGAGGAAAAGCCCTCTTATATTTATACACAACGTTGGTGGGTGAATAGATGCGACTGTTGGGCTTCTGAGCCTACATGAGTTGTAGGTCAGCTTGATAATAATTCCATAATCAAAATAAATTCATATCTCCATGAATACTTATCGGAATTGGATGATCTTTATATCAATCCTACACCTCTCGACGAGAGGAATCTAATAAAAATATTATTATCCTTGAATAAGATGACCCACATGAAGTTTTGCCCTGGTTGCCAATTTTAACACTCCCTCTCAACCATGGAGAACTTCATCTGCAATCTGTCTATCGGTCGTTACTATTCATCCATCAAATGCACTGCCTTGTACAGCCTGACCCTTGCCCTACTCTGCTCTATTTTGCCTGTTCTGCTTTGTCTTGTTCTGCCCTGCACTGATCTGTACTTTTTTTTGTTTTGTCCTGCTCTGCTCTTGCATTGTTCTATTCTACTCTGCTTTTGTCCGAATTATGAAGAAGAAGAAATGATCGAGGATGTATCATACTGACTCAAAGTCAGTCTCAGAGTATGTACCATTGGTCCCAGACCAGTCTCAACCAACCCAAAGTCAGCATCATAGTGAGTACAACTCCAATGGTCCCAGACCAATATCATCCTCCACTGACTCAAAGTCAGTCTCAGAGTATGTACCACTGATCCCAGACCAGTCTCAACCGAACCGAAGTCAGCGTCATAGTATGGTACAACTCCTACCACTGGTCCCAGACCAGTATCATTGATCCCAGATCAATGGAGGTCATCCTAGCGTAGGGAGTATGGTAGTTACAACGATGCGTCCATCGGTACTACTATGGTCCCTAACTTCATTTCCCTGCTCATTGATCAGATGAGAGGTACTTCCCATGAGTCCCAGACTGCATGGGTAGTATGCCTCGACAGGAGAACTAATCAATCCTGTCGAACACATCACAGGAGAACACATCAATCTTGCTACAATTGCCATGGAGAACACATCAATCCAGGCCTCACAGGAGAACACATCAATCCTGCTACAATTGCCATGGAGAACACATCAATCCAGGCTGCCATGGAGAACACATCAATCAAGGCCTCACAGGAGAACACATCAATCCTGCTACACAGGAGAGCGAATCATCCTGTTCCACAAGAGAGCGAATCATCTTGTCCCATAAGAGAGTGAATCATCTTGTTCCAGTGTGCACCACCAGGGGAGGGTGAGTCACCCTGTGGTCATATGTTGCTCCAGTAGGAACCGCAAGCCCTCAGAGCTCCCAGAGCTCAATGTATGCAACATGCAGGACCCTTGTACAAGGGTTTCTTGCCGACTCCAAGTCGTTTGGGAAAATCATAGATTAGATCTTTCCTCAGGGCCTTGACAAGGTATATCAACCTGTACATCATCTTAATGTGATGGAGCTTCCTTGCTCATCGACTTACCATATCCCAGATGATGTCTATCTGCTGGAGCAATTGACGAATACAGGATTCCTCAATAATCGAATCCCACCTCTGGTTGTTACAAAGAATCACAGTGGTATCCAATGTAAATCCAAACAGCTCACTGAAGAGCTTTCGCAACCAGACTGCCTCACACGAGGTTATGCTAGCAACAATACATCCTACTTCGGCGGTGCACAAAGCCACTGACTTCTGCTTCCTGCTCATCCAGGATATCGAAGCAGATCCCAAGGTGAAACAGTACCCGGAAGTCCTCTTACGGTCCACCACACTGCCTGCCCAATCAACATCAATATATCCAAGTAGTCTCACATCTCCGGTAGTGTATCTTAATCCATGAGAGATTGTGTCCTGAAGACATCTCAGAAGATTCCTGGCATCAATCCAGTGAGGCTCAACCAAATATGAGCTCACAATGCTAACTGCAAAACATATGTTCGGACGGAGGTTCACCAAGAACATCAATGCGAATGAGCTTTTGAAACTCAGAGGCATTTCCCAAGTTTGGTCCGACATCACTACCATATAACTTCTAAAAGTTAAGATCCTCGAGGTAGTCACAGGCTTGCAGTCCATCATATCGAATCTTTCCAATATATTTACCACATATTTTCCTTGAGATAGGAAAATTTCCCTTTGGCTTCTGCCACACTTCAAGTCCTTGGTCCTTCATTTCAAATTCAGAAGCCATCTCCCTCTTACATTTGTGAATGAGAGGGTTTGCACCTGTTAGAAAGAGGTCATCCACATACAACACCAGTATGAGAGGCTTGTCATCTTCAACCTTAAAGTAGAGGTTAGGATCAGCGTCACTCCTAGTGAATCCCAGCTTCATCAAGTAGCTATCGATCCTCTCATACCATGCTCGGGGTGCTTGCTTCAGCCCATAGAGAGCCTTCTTAAACCTGCATACATGAGATTTTCAATCATAAATCTCAAATCCTTCAGGTTGCTCCACATAGACCTCTTCTTTGATAGAACCATGCAAGAACGCGGTCTTAACATCCATCTGATGTAGGTTCCATCCTTGTGAAACCACAAGGGCTATGATCAAGCGGATGGTCGTATATCTGGCAACAGGTGCAAATATCATAGTCTATACCTCCCTTCAGGGATAAACCACGAGAAACAAAATGAACCTTATACTTTTCCATACTTCCATTTGCTGCATGATTTATCTTGTAAAGCCATTTTGAAGTAACAATTGTCTTGTCCAGGGTCTGGGAACTACTTCCCAGACATCATTCTCCATAATAGACTCGTATTCTATGGTCATAGCATCCTTCCATAGTTAATGCTTGATGACATCTGAGAATGATGAAGGTTCATTTTGTATGATCGTGCTCATGATGGTCAGGTATCCATGATACCTGTTAAGTTTCTTACTTTGATGGAAGGTTCCTCAGGGTGCAGCATGTCCTTCAGCATCATCAAGTATCCCCCTAAGCCATGAAGGCCTCTTCCTAGAAGAGGAAGGCTCATGTGGATGAGGATCAATCGGATCCATGGGTTCTTCTACATCAGGCATTGATTCATCATCCTTTTCTTTCGATTCCCTGGTGTCGGCTTCTTGAGAGCTACTCAAAGTCAGCAGATTGTCCACCTTGCTGAGAGCCATATCTTTGTCAAAGGTGACATCATGACTAATCACGACTTCCCTTTGACCGGTGGTGAACATTTCTTCAGGAGTTTAGGAACCCAATGCTTGACGAGGGCATCGATTTTGTACATATACGGCGGTGATTGTAGTTTCAGCCCATAGAAACTTTGGAAGTCTTTGATCATGTAGCATGGCCCGGACAACTTCCATCATCATGTGGTTCTTCCTTCCCACCACACCATTTTGCTTAGGATTATGTGGTGTAGTAGTCTCCCTCTTAATGCCAATCTCAAGTATGCCTGAGTAAACCAATTGTAATATATCGGAGGTCTTGCTTTGGCTTGAGGGGAATGGTCCCCTTTTGAGCTTTCCTTTGGCACATCCCGGACATACACCTTCTTTCTCTACTTGGAATTCGGGCATCCCTGTTACCATCTGTCTTACATCGGGTAGAGCTTTGTAATGAAGGTGGGCAAACCTCCGATGCCAAAGTTCGGACTAAAGAGTTATGTCACAAGACATGACACCTAGCGGACTTCCATCGACCTGATATAATGAATCAACACTAAACCCAAGAGTAAAGGCATCTTTAACATTATTTTTCCATATACATACCTTGCCATTGCTGAAGGTTACCTTGTAGCCTCTGTCTTCCATTGCCAAGATGGACACTAGGTTCCTTTTGAGGTCAGGTGCATTTAATACATCCTAGAATTTCTAGCCTTCTTGAATGCTTGTCCTCTTCCTTGATTCCCAGCTCTCCTCTTACCTTTGCTGTTGAATTTGTTATTCCTTTGATTGCCATCAGAGGGATTTCGAGTTGCACCACTGCATACTGTACCATGCTTCTCTAATCATGATTATCATCATGCTGCCCATGTCCATGATTTTATCCATCATAATGCTGCTCAAACTAGTGTGCATCATCATCATGCTATCCTATATGTCCATGATCTCATGTTGCCCTTTATGTCCATGATCTCATTCATCATGATGCTCATGATCTCATACATAGTGACTTGCTTTATCGCAAATGTAACATCGTCATTTTCTTCTAGCCTTAGGTCCAGCCTTTCCTTTTGATTTAGTCCCGGAATTATTTCTTTTCTTTGCATGAGAAGAAAAGGCAGCAGGAGTACCTTTAGGCATGGGCATTTCTTGCACTTCTTCCCTTGTTTCTTCTTGAATGCATCTAGCTATTAATTCCTCAAAACCAGGAATTACATTATAGTTCAAAAGAGTAGTCCTGAACACATACCATTCAAAAAGCAATCCTCCAAGAGTTGTGAGTGCCATTTCTCTGTCAGTAATAGTTTCCCCAATAGATAGGAGATTGTTCTTGATCTCGGTGATTCTTAAGAAGTATGCTTGCATACTTTCATCTTTACCCTTCTTGATTTCTCTCAGCTTATTTCTAAGAAACAAAACTTGATTTGCATCATTAACTTTAAATAAACTCACCAGTCTATCGTAGATTTCCTTGGAGGTGTCCAGTTCAGAGATGTAGGCCACCAAGTGCTTGACGATAGAGTCCCGGATGATCTTCTATTGTTTTGACTTCTCAATTTTTTCATTTGTTCCAGGCAGCAATGGATGCATTTGATGGAGGCTCAACAATATTGCCTCTCACATGATACAACACTCCTTGATTCTCAAGGGTTAGATCGATAGACATCTTCCATCCATGATAGTCAACTTTCTCACGGAGCTTGTCTTCAGCAGGAAAGAGTGTTGAGGACCCCATAGTTCTTTTAGGATAACCTTGCCAATATTCTCTTCGATGATTGCTCTTGCTCTTGCTCAGGCTTTGTCTTCACCTCAGCTCCGATACCATGTTAAGTTATGGTATGTTCTATGCTTATAACAGTTTACTTCTTTTTCTTATTATATTCCACCGATTAGCAATCACATGTACATAAAGTAAATTGCAGATAGAACATTAAACGATCGACAGAAAACAAGCCAAGACAAGAGACACAAGATGTGGCGGCTAGCTAGGGACAAAGCCCACAATGTGTGGGGAAACCCTTTGATCAAATCTTCTTTTATCTTCAATAATTCAGCAGAGAGAGATAGTACAATAAATCTGATTCATATCAACAGTAGCAAACCCTAGATTAGTAGCATCAGCATTAGCGGCTTCATTATCAAACTAGGGCAGACTATATCTCACAAACCGACAGTCAGATTGACTTCATTCCACCACCAAAAGTTTCGGCTTCCAGAGGAGGTTCAGATGAACCTACAGCGCAGTTCAGATGAGGAGATCTTCTAGGCCACGCAAGTCAATTTTTACTTCTGCAGTTGCAGCTTCAGTTTCAGCAGTTTCCGGCTTCAAACTAGGGCAGTCGATATCTTGCAAACCGTTCGTCGGATTGACTTCATTCCACCACCAAAAGTTGCGGCTTTCAAAGGAGGTTCAGATGAACCTACAGCGCAGTTCCAAAGAGGAGATATTCTAGGCCACGCAAGTCAATCTTTACTTCTGCAGTTGCAGCTTCAAATTCAATAGCTTCCGGCTTCACATGTGTGAGAGAGAGAGACCCATTTCAGCGCAGTAGAGAAGAGACTCATATCTGCGTAGTAGAGAGAGAGAGAGATGTGATGAGATGAGTGAGTCCAAATGAGGAAAAGTTCTCTTATATTTATACACAACGTTGGTGGGTGAATAGATGCGACTGTTGGGCTTTTGAGCCTACATGAGTTGTAGGTCGGCTTGATAATAATTCCATAATCAAAATAAATTCATATCTCCATGAATACTTATCAGAATTGGATGATCTTTATATCAATCCTACACCTCTCGATGAGAGGAATCTAATAAAAGTATTATTATCCATGAATAAGATGACCCACATGAAGTTTTGCCCTGGTTGCCAATTTTAACATATTGAGGGAGCAAGCGTGCTAACAGACTTTGAAGTGATAGAGATTGTTGATGACAACAATCCCTACCCTGTGTCTTAGGGATTGATTGGGCCACTGACATGAATGGGGTGATTAATCTGAAAAAGAGAAAAATGATTTTTGAAAAGAAGTCACTAGTGTAGTTATACCCCTCGACCCTGCTGAAGGATCGCCCTATACGGAGCCGGTACGCGACTATGAAAGTAATGATGATTTGGACTGCATCTATAAGATAATAGCACGAAACCAGGACTGGGTGAATCCCACCACAGATGGGCGGATTGCATGGGAGAGTGAAAGCTCCTGTACTTCGAATTCAAACGAGGAGACGGAGTGATGGCAGAATCGTTACATGAGGTAACTACAATGAACTGTAATATGATGACAAGGTCGCTGCATTGCGTATCGACAGAAGTAAGAGACCTGCCTACTTATGATGGCCTAAGTGAGGTAGATACCTTCTTGAATAAATTTGAAAGGGAGGTGCTGGAAAAGCAATGCTTCCAGGCCTTGACCTGGGTACTGCGTGCTACGCCCGCAAGGTGGTGGGGTACGCATAAAGGGAGCTTTGACGACTGGCGCGAATGTAGAAGAATGATGCACTTACGATTTGGGAAGCCTAGGGTGCGACTGACAGATAAGTATAATGGGCAGGATGATCCGTGCACGCATCTAGCCAAGTGGATGCAGGCCTATTGAGAATAGCCACAACTTGAGTGGGTGCAACCTGTTTTGTCATACCCTGGATGTTATACCAATGAACTGGTATATAGAAACAAAGCTCCGCCACGGAAGAGGTGAATAGGATGTTCTGCGTGAAGGGTTCATGATGACCTTCAGTTTTGAGGATGTGGGACAGTATTGATGAAGCACTAGAAGAGGTAAAAGAAGCCATTTTTATGATTCCACAGGAGCCGGTAGAATCGATTCAGCCTGAATGGGCTACTCAGATGAGTTGCGTGCTGGAATGTTTTAATGTAACTGTTGAAGAAGAAGATGAAGATCCGCAAAAGATTAACATTTCAGAGACAGAAGGCCACCGCTAGTTTCAGGGACCACAGATTGAGAACCCTAAATAACTGCACTGGTGAAGACTAAGCAAGTGAATATTGGTACGAAGGTGGAATCTAAAATTGCGAAGATTGGAGACTATTGGGACGGTGCGACGGTGGATAAGGTCGCTAAATTACTCCGTGAATATCAGGACTTATTCCCGACCAAGTTTACGGATTTGAAGGGAATAATCAGAGATTTAGGGGTAATGAAGATCACGTTAAAACCTGACGCGAAGCCAGTTAAGTAGAGGCCGTATCGCTTAAATCCGAAATACAAGGAAAAGGTCTGCGTAGAACTAGACAAGATGCTCGCGGCAGGCATCATTGAGCTTGTGGAGGAATCCGATTGGGTAAGCCCGATGGTGGTACAAGAGAAGAAGCAGAAGGATAAAATAAGAATATGCGTGGATCTCAGAAAGTTGAATGACGCGTGTGTACATGATCCATTCCCAACTCTGTTCACAGATGAGGTGTTGGACAATGTAGGTGGTCAGGAAGCATATTCTTTCACTGATGGGTTCTCAGGGTACCACCAGATCAAAATCGCGCCGGAGGATAGGAGCAAGACAACCTTCGTGACTGAGTGGGGTTGCTTTCAATATACTGTCATGCCATTTGGATTGAAGAATGCCCCTGCTATCTTTTCGTGCGTAGTTGTTGCGGCATTCAGGGAATATATTCATAAGTTCTTGGAGGTCTATTTTGATGACTGGACTGTATTTGGGCTGGTTAGGTGCCATGTAGCGAACCTGTGCTTGATGCTGGATACATGCCAAAGATACCAAATCGCGCTCAACCTCAAGAAATGTATGTTCCTCGTTCCTTTTGGGAACCTGTTGGGGCATGTGGTTTGTAGACAAGGGCTGATGGTAGAACCCACGAAAATCGCGGTGATTCTGAATTTGGAAGCGTTGCAGAGTGCGAAATAGCTGTGCACTACTCTGGGACATACGGGGTACTACAGGAAGTTCATCAAAGGCTATGCCCAGATCACCGCGCCGATGGAAAAGCTGTTGAAAAAGGATGTCACGTTTTGCTGGAATGATGACTGTAAGAAAAGCCTGGATGTATTGAAAGAAAAGATGGTTACTGTGCCGATTCTGGTTTTCCCAAATTGGAAGAAAGAGTTTCATGTCCATGTTGACGTGTCGAGTATAGCGCTGGGCACAGTACTAACATGGGATGGTGGAGAAGGCTTGGATCACCCTATCGCATTCGCGAATTGCAGATTATCTAAAGTAGAAAATAACTATTCCACCACTGAATGCGAGGGACTGGCTATGGTATATGCACTCCAGAAGTATCAACACTACTTGCTAGGAGGTCACTTTAAGATGTATACAGATTATTATGCGCTGAAGTACTTGGTTAATAACCCTGTGTTGGGGGGACGAATATGCAGATGGCTTTTATTGTTCCAAGAATATGATTTTGAAGTTGTTGTGAAGCTTGGATGATTAAACACAAGACCGGATCACCTGCCGCGCATTGAGACAGGAGAGGAACCTACTAGTCTGGAGGAAGGATTACCGATGTGCAGCTCTTTGTTGTGCACGTAGCAGATGGACATTTTGAAGATATAATTCACTTTCTCATGACTAGAACTGCGCCGAAAGGGTACTCTGTCTAGCAGAAGAAGGAACTAGTGGTGCATGCGGCAGATTTCTCTGTCATTGTGGGGCACCTATATAAGATGGGGAATGATGAGATACTGCGAAGGTATGTACCTGAGTTTGAACGAAGCAACATCCTCACGGACGCTCATGGGGGCGCTACAGGAGGACATTATGTAGGGAGAGCAACCGCGCAGAAGATTCTCCGCGCAGGGTTGTGGTGGCCGACCCTTCATCAGGATTCAAAAGCACATTGCAAGGCATGTGATGTATGTCAAAGAACAGGTAAACCATCGTGGAGGGACGAGATGCCTTTGAATCCACAAATGACGTTGCAACCCTTCGAAAAGTGGGCAATTGACTTTGTAGGACCTATCAAACCTCAAGGAAAGACAGGCGTGAGATATATTATCACTGCAACAGAGTACCTGACTCGTTGGGCAGAAGCACAGCCAGTAAAGGATTGCATGGCTGCGATGGCTGCAAAGTTTTTGTTTGAACACATATTGACGCGATTCAGATGTTCGAAGATCTTGATGAGCGATCGCGGTACACATTTCCTGAATGAGACAATCAGCGCGCTGATGGAAGAATTTTAGGTGTATCATCAGAAAAGCACACTGTATCACCTGTAGGCTAACGGGACAGTAGAAGCGTTCAACAAAGTACTAGAGACCGCGCTGACAAAAGTATGTAACGCGCAATGAAGTGATTGGGACCTGCATGTAACTGCAGTATTATGGGCTTATAGGAAGACATGCAAGAAATTGACAGGACAGACACCTTTTAGGCTTGTCTATGGAGTAGAAGTTGTAATGCCTATGGAATACATCGTGCCTAGTCTGCGCATAGCAGCGCTCATAGGTATGATGGACCACGGAACCTTAGAGGAGAGGCTCGCGTAGTTGGTGGAGCTCGAGGAAGAACAATTTTTGGTTGTATTTCACCAGTAGGTCCAAAAGTAGCGTGAAAAGGCTTGGCACGATCGACATATTAAGTTGCGCACCTTCAAGACGAATAATTTGGTGTTGTTGTATGATAATAAGTTCGATAAATTCCCAGGGAAGTTCAGAATGCATTGGTTGGGACCGTATGTTATTAAGGAGATCACAGATGGTGACACGGTGTAGTTGGTAAAGTTAAATAGAGAACTCTTCCCAAGAAAAGTCAATGGCAGTCATTTGAAGGCATAAACAGGTGGCCCGACCATCTGACTAGCCGACAAAAGCACAGTTTTAGCACTCTAGGCAATTGAAAGGAGGCGCGGGACTATAAACTACTCTGCCCAGGAGTTGTGCGATGTCAGGTCTGCGTGCAGTAGCGAAGTGTCGCAGGGTTCGCGACAGTGCGAGGGTAGCTGTGCTGTCGCGTGGTCAACTGGAAAGTGGCAGTTATAGTCACTATTCACAATGTGATGCTTGGTTTGAGACCAAATGGAGCGGGTGGCAGGCATTTAAGGCAAACTTTATGGGCTAGATTCTTGAAAATCTGTGCTAAGTGAGCATTAATTGACCGAATGTGGGGGGAACGGTCGAATTCAAATTCAAAAGGCGCTATAAATTGCAAATCTCGTGCAGATGCAAGGAACACAGGAACAGGCTCAGGGAGGTAGTTCAGCTACAGCGGTATCTGAACAGCGTCTCCAGGAAGTGCAGCAGGCAGCCACTCAGTGCGTTGCGGATCTTGTAGCGATCCAGGCAGAGTTGGGAGGTCTTCACGCAAAGATCTTCGCACTGACAGAGTGACTCGAGGGCGAGTCACAATGTTTGCGCAGGATCCCGCAAGGGAAGTTTTGGGGCTTAGAGCCCAGATTTTGGTCAAAAGTTGTAACCCTGATGTAAAGACTCTGCATTTTGTGGGTGTGGAGCACGTAGTTTGTAAAAGAGTCATAGGGTTGTCCGCCCTCAATTTTGTAATGTAATGTCAGCTGTAGAGATCTACCCATGGTCCACGGACCATGGGATTGTATAAATAGAGCGAGGCTCTAAGTAATCAATAGATCATGGAATAATAAGGATAAGGATGAAGGATTGAGTCGTATTTGAAGTGTAAAGTCTAGTTTTGGGTCGTAGAGTAGGAGAAGGCTCTGCAGCTGAGTGCGCAAAGGTCTAGTAGTCCGCAGCTAAGTGTGTGGACCCCTGTAGCTAAGTGCGTAGGGCGAGTCAAGTCTGTAATAGTTGGAGCATTAATAAAGAGAAGTTTCATATCCATTCTGCATATTTATTTCTTGTTTTATGCATCTGTTACATTGAATATACATTGCACTTTTAATGCTTATATGATGCGTGAATATGTATGAATGTGTTGAATAAGTGAATGCAAAATAGAATATCTATTTATGCGAAGTTAACTAAGATCTTTAAGAAGATAAGTAAGATTCACGGTGTAGTTGAGGAAATAGCGCAGGACGCTGCCATAGCAGCGCGAAAGCATCTCAGTCCCTGGTTAGGGCTGCGCGAAAGGCGATTATAACAGATCGCGAAGGTATTAAAGGTTAGAACAGCGCACGAAGTAACCTACGCGAGGGTAGGCATAGTTGATCTAAATCGACACCTCAGACATCTCAAGGGTGTGGAAACTTGGTTCCAGCGTCCCCCCATACTGCTTTGGGTGAGACTTTAGTCCGCGCTCCGCGGGCTGATGCCGAAAGGGCCAATAGTGTAGGGATTTGTTTGGCTAAATAACTCCGAACCTGGGCCAGCCCCCCTTCAAGCCAACATGGTATCATAGCGATTGCAGATCATAGACCACTGAAGACACCAGCGAAGAAATCCAGAGAATTTGTAGCAGAAAAGTAGTTGTCCCGAGTGACAACGTTGTTCCAGAGCCAGAGATGCAGAAGGAGGAGTGACGCAGTGCAAAGAAGGTGACGTAGAGGCTCACACAGTGCCTGCGTCAGCACTCTGAGCCAGGCGAAGGTGACACAATAGCTAGGAGGAGCCCACGCAGTAGCTGTGTCAGCTGTCCAGGCTAGTGCAGAGGCAGAGGGGAGCAGATCAGGCCTACATAGTGCCAAGTCATCTTTCGGAGTCAGGAAGGATTGACGTAGTGGCCAGGAGGAGTTGATCCAGCTCTCACTGTGATTACACAAAGCCAAAATGGCTCAGATTCTTAAGCTTTCGGGGCTAAGGGAGCTGAGTAGATTTCGATTTGAGGAGCTGGTGGGACGTTGGTTCTATCAGTGTAGAACGATGTCTAAGGAGATTGAACCAAGGTAGAGGGAAGCACTACCTTAACAGATTTCTAGCCAAGAAATCTAGATCTAGGTTGCAGGAGCAAAGGAGGATTAGAGAGGAGTGATTCGACAGTTGGCCGAAGGATTTCAAAGAGGGAAATCGGGACTCAAAGGTATTCTAAAGAAGAGGAGCAGAGATGGCAGTAAATAGATTGAGGGATCAGGACAGATTGGACGGGGCCTCCAATTTTGTCATCTGGAAGGCCAGGTTCCTGGCAATCCTCGATAAACATTGCATCAAGCACTGTGCCTTGAGAACAGTAGATGTCCCAGTTGACCCTAATGCAAATGAGAATATGAGGAGGCCCAAGCGAAATGCATGATCCTAGACGGGGTCCAGGATCATGCAATACCACATATTGCTAAGAAGAACACAGCAAGGGAGATGTGGCAGACCCTGACCACCTTATACCAGGGCTCTTTTGTGCAGCAGAAGATGTTATTGGAAAATCAACTGAGGTCATATTAGATGTAGAAAGGAGAGGAGATAGATCCATTCCTTCTCAGGTTGTAAGGAATTCGTGACCAGCTTACTTCCGTGGGGTTTACACCGGATCCAGAGTTCATGGTCAGGATTGCCCTGAATGTAGTCTCCGAGGAGTGGGAGACATTTGTCCAAAGAATTTTGGGCAGAGCAGCTCTCCCCAGCTGGGAGGAGATGTGGGCAGCTCTTCGACAGGAAGAGCTCAGGAGATTGGCCAAGGCGGGGAGTAGCGGTAAGAGAGTTCGAATCAAGAAGGAGGAGGAGGAGGATGTAGCGCTCACATCAGCGGGAAATCAGGAGGTACAGAAGAGGAAGATGAAAGACATCTCCAATGTCAAGTGCTTCAAATGTGGGGAGCTGGGACATTATGCATCTCAGTGCCCAAGGAAGAAAGGAAAAAGAGAAGATTCCAACTCTAAGGCTGCTCCAACAAAAGCGAAGAAGGATGTCGAGACTGATGACGATTGTGCCATGAGTGCTCATGTGCCTCTAGAGAAGAGGTGGGGAGACATAGAGCTGCAATCAAGGGGACTACAGAACTAGGGCAGGATCCTTGAGGTGCCCAAACTCTGGATCACATACGGCTACAGGGGCCCTTAAAGACAGTAGCATGATGACAAGTGTCGGGTGGAGAAAGGTGTAAAGGAGCGACAAGGCAGTGCTAGAGTGCAAAAGTTTGTAGCAGCGCAGTGGAGGTTGCAACAGTGCGAGAGGCACAGAGGAGGTTGCAACAACGCAGTGGCAGCAAAGGGAGCAGGGATAGCAACAGAGGTAGCTTTAGCATCACAAGGTTTCCAGATTGACCAGGATGTTAGTGTTTGGGTGAAGTTAGTTACTTCTCAGTAACTGAGTTGCAATGCAGCAGTTAGCAGTGGCAGTGCTATGGGCAACATGATGCAGCATGTTGAGAGGGAGCTGCGGTACATATGTCGCAGTGGCAGTGGTAGTGTCATGGGCAGCAGTACAAGAAGAAACAGTGCAGTGGATGTGGGGCAACAGGCCAAGCATCAACACAGAGGACCGATGCGGAGGATCAGTGTGATGCTTCTATGGTGAAGCATTGCTAGAGCACATACCTCGCTAAGACAGGGTGTTGATTTTGGGTAGCATCGGATGTGCTCTAGCGATGAAATTTGGTGGAGAGGCTAAGGCACATGAGATCTCCAAGACCCAAAAATCGTTTGGAGAAATTCCACTCGGATGAAGAGATATTAAAATAATTAATTTTTTTAATGGGTCCCTAAGTCTAAACTCAGGAAAATAAAAATATTTATGTATATTAATATAAAATGGGTAATAAAGTTCTAAGTGATGAGGATCAAGCCAATTTTAATCTTAATCGTTGACTAGGGATTTAATCTCGGCCATTGATTCATCAACAAGAAAAGTATAAGAGGAGGCTTGAGGGTCAGTTGGAGACACACCAAGAGAAATCAAGAATTCGATTTTCTGGGGCAGGGTTTGTGTTGAAGTTTCTAAGTTTACTTAGATAGAAACCCTCTATGCACTTTATCTGATTTATTCCTACCTATTTGTTATTTTCCTTAACAAGTTATTTACAATGTAAATACTGAAAATAAACACTAGTGCATGCTCAACATATTAAAGATCAACAACTCAAAGAAACAGAAACAAACACGCCATATGACACCATTATTTGGACTAATGTCGCCGGAAAAAACCCAACGTGGGAAACCTAGTGCAGTTATCTGAGGGTTTTCTTATTAAGCAATATCAGAGTACAATCTGGGTGCCGAAACTAGCCTACCCAACAGAGAATTTCCTTGGCAGTAATACCTCTCAGTTTCTAACAAATCTCCTGGCTGAAACCCCCGATAAACCTTCCAGCAGCTACTCAGCACAAATTTGCCCCAGAAACCCTAGTGTCAGCCTCTCTCTGGACTACGTCAGCCCTTCTCTGCACAGCGCTGGCCCTGCGTCACCCCGGATGGGTCTACGTCAGCTCTGGGAAGCCTTGCGTCAGCCCTATGGTCCTCTGCGTTAGCAACGCTGGCCTCTCTAAGGCTCTGCGCAGCTCCTGACTGCCTCTGCATGGCCCTACGTGAGCCTTGGCTGGCTCTGCGTCACTCTCCTTGGCTATTGCGCTGCTCTCCCAACACTATCTCTGGCTCTCTGTCTCTCTGTACTCAAATGCCCCTTAGCTGCATCTCCCGATCACTAATTCTATCTCTCTTAGCAAACCTCACTCTAGAGAATAGAATGACTGATCACTTTGGTGTACTCTTCAAGTGACCCTCAAGCCTCCTCTTATACTTTACCTGTTGACATATCAATGGCTGAGATTAAGTCCCTAATCAACGGCTAAGATTAGATCTGGCTTGATCCTTGTGTTTTGGACCATTCTAACACAGATTCATATTAATACACATTAATATTTTATTTTCTCAAAGTTTAGACTTGGGGACTCCATTAAAAATATCAATTATTTTAATATTTCTTGATTTGTTTAAAATTTGCCCAAATCCTTTCTGGGTATTGGAGATCTCATGTGCCCCAACCTCTCCACCAAATTTCGTTGCTAGAGCACATCCGATGCTACCCCAAATCAACAATCCCTCTTAGCGAGAACTGTGCTCTAGCAATACTCCTCACTGAGTATTACTCTGATCATCTGACATCGGTACCTATGCTAATGCTAGGACTTTCTGCCCAACATCCTCTGCACTGCTACATCCTGTATTGCTGCCCATGGTTCTGCCACTACCACTGCTGCATCTGTACGACAACTTCCTCTGCATCCGTGTTGCTGCTGGTCCTTTTTCCCAACACTGCATCCGCACTGCACTTCCTCTCATCATGCTGCATTATGCCGGCCACCGCTACACTACAACTCAGTTACTGAGAAGTAAGTAACTGATCTCCCAATTTGACCTCCCTGTTGGGCTAGAGACACCCACTGATGCTGAAGTTCCCTCTGCCGCTGACAAGTGCTCCTTCTCTGACCTCTGCGTTGCTGCAACAACTCGCTGCATCTCGCACAGTTGCACACCTCTCTGTGCCATCCTGCACTGGTGCAACACTCATGTGCCTCTTGCACTACTACAGCCTGCTAGCCTCATGCTGTCTTGGGACTCCTGCACTGTAGCTCTCTCTGTCGCTCCATCTGCATCTGTCTCTACCCAACTTAGCCAGTCCTGCTACTCCTCTTCGGGGCTCTCGTAGCAAGGTCTAATCCAATAGGCTGGGTACCTCGAGGATCCTGCCCCTCATCACCTATAGTCTGTCTAACTACAGCTTGATGTCTCTCCACTTCTGCTCAAGTGGTACGTGTGCACTCATGGCATAGTCATCATCTGTCAAAACTTCCTTCTCTGCCCTTGCTGGCGCTGCCTTAGTCTCGGAAGACTCTCCCTTACTCTTCTTCCTTGGACACTGGGTCGCATGATGACCCAACTCCCCACAGTGGAAGCACTAGATCTTGGAGAGATCTTTCTTCTTCCACTTTTCTTGCTTTCCCTCAGATGCTAGGGCCACGTCTTTCTCCTCCTGCTTGACTTTGATCCCCTTGCTACTGCTACCCATCTTCGACTACTGTCTGATCTCTTCCTGGCGAAGAGCTGCCCACATCATGTCCCAAGGTGGAAGTGTCCCTCTGGCCAGTATACTTTGGACAAATACCTCCCAGTCTTCTGAGACAACATTTAGGGCTATCCTCACCATCAGCTCCTGATCCGATGTCGCACCTATAGCAGTCAACTGATCTCGGATCTCATTCAGTCCTCCGAGGAAGGTGTCAATCGGTTCTCCCTTATTCATCTAATACGACCTCAATTGATTCTCAAGCAACATTCTTCTCTGCACAGAAGTATGCTGGTACAGCTTCTTGAGAGCCTCCCCCATCTCAAATGCCGTTTCCTTCTCGGCTATGTGTGGTACTCTACATGATCCTTGACCTCGTCAAGGATAATGCTCTTGGCCCTCGCCATCTCTTCCTTGTACTTGTCATTATCATTGGGGTCGACTGGGATAGCTATTACCTTCAAGGCGAAGTTCTTGACATGTTTCCTGTCAAGTATGGATAATATTCTAGCATTCCAGACTGCGAAGTTTGATGCTCCGTCCAGTTTATCCTGGTCTCTTACTCCGTGTAGTGCCATGATGCTCCTCAGGGTTGAATTATTGTAAAATCTTATGTAAACAATATTTTAGTGCATGGTCTCTCATACTTAGATACCATGACTAAAATATTTGAGGGTGGAAAAATAACTAATCCCTTCAAGTATGAATTAATTAATTTTTCTGGCAAAAATAAAATTAAATCCTAAGCCAGAAAATTAATTAATTAGAGTAAAAAAAATTAAAATGTTAGAGAAAGTAAATTCTCCAAGTGGAAAAATTCGAGGGTCTTAAAGAAATTAGTTTTTAGAGGTACCCCACTAGGGGAATATTGGAAATTTCAAGAAAACTGAGACTCTTGGACTTTGGTAGTTAATTCAAAGTCTACTTTTTGAGGAAATTAGCTCAAAATCATTATTTTTTAATGAGCAATTTGAAAATTCCTCAAAAATAATTATTTCGACGACAGTGATTAAAGATCATCAAAGTTTTATCGACGACCGAGATTATTTTGATAGGGATCAAGCCAACTAGCCATTAGTTTCCACTTGGAGGAATTTCTCTATAAATATGAGACTTTTTGCTTCTATTTTCATCTGATCTTTGGCTAATGTAACTTTGTAAAAGCTGATGTAAAGCTACTGTGCCGCTGGGAATGTTTTGATAATCATAATAAAAGACTTTGGGGTGCAGTTCATGGTGTCTTTGTTCTGCTGATTTGTGGTATGTGCTGGTACGAGCAACTGTATATTGTGCTTTAAATGTTATTTCATCGTAGATGATAGGAACATTCTATTGGTAAGTTTTGGGCTTATCTTAGGTGATCTGATTCATTGTTGTTCTAACAGTTTATTCTTGAGAAAATATATAGTGTTTGTAGGTTCTCCAGCCCTTGGGCTCCAATTTCACAAGATGTGGGCACAGGTTGACTATGTTTGGATACTAAATATTTTAAATGGTTTTCTTACTTCCCTAAGGCTGTGGTTTGAAATTTATTTTTCGAAATACAATTAACCATTGTAAAAAAATTCCAAAAATTTTATCCTCAAAAATTCTTCGAAGCATTGTACACTTGTATATTTTGTAAATATATTTTGTAAATTATTTTATTTTCTAACCCTTTTTTTGCAATTGGGGTTTTCTCGGGTTTTGAGATTTTTAATTTTTGTATATATTGGGGTTTTGGGGTATTGTAAATATATTTTTGCAGGTGAAATCAAAGGAAAATTTTTGGATTAGACCTAGATCTAGGACCTTGAGGGTAAGATCTAGCCTTCACAATTTTTTGTAGGGCCAACAACGGAAGAATTTTGTGAAATTGAAGATCTGAAGCAAATTTGAAGTTTTAGTGAGGGTTTGTAAATTTTTTTTGAGGCCTCTAGGCCTAGCGTGTCCCTTAAACCCAATCGTTTATCCCTTTTTCCCTAAGTCGTCGGCCTCTTTCCTCTTGTCATGTGTTCCTTTAGGCCTCTAGGCAATAACCACATGCCTCTAGAGGCCTCGACCTTCCTTCTTGTTGAAATTTCTAAGTCTAACCTGTTAGAGATTATTCCTGTACTATCTGGTTTATTTCACTTGTTTAATTACTTAACAAGTTATTTAACCATATAAATACTGAAATGAACAAAAATGCAGTATCAACCATCTACAGATCATCAACTGAAAGAAATAGACAAACTCACAAGGGACAGTGTTATTTTTGGACAATCGTCCCCGAAAAAACCCAACTTGGGATAAACAGTGCAACAGTTCTGAGGGTTTCATTATTAAGCAACTTTTCTTGAGTACAACTGGGTGCCAAACTGGCTCACCCGATAGAGAAATCAATCTTGCAGTAATACCTCTCTTTAGAAGCAGATATTCGGTAAGTCTACTCCACAAAAGTCTCTCCAACGCCTCTCTGAGGCTCTGTGTCAGCCTACAAATGCTCTCCGCTGGCTCCCTAGCCCTCTGCATCACCCACGCAGGCCCTCTGGCCCTCTGTGCAGTCACTTTGGCCCTCTGCGTGGCTCCTGCTGGCTTTGCGTCTGCCTCTCTGCCTCTGCACTGGTCTTTCAGCACTATCTCTGCCTCTCTGCTATGCACTCACTGCCCCTCGCTACAACTGTGATCACTACTTCAATTTCTCTCAGCAAACTCCGCTCTAGAAAATCGAATTGACTGATCAACTTGGTGTATCTCCAACTGACCCTAAAGCCTCCTCTTATACTTTTCTGTTGAGTCTTTGATGACCGAGATTAAATCTCTAATCAATGGATAAGATTAGATTTGGCCTGATCCATGTCATTTAGAACCTTCTCACCTAGTTTTATATTAATACCCATTAATATTTTTATTTTCCTAAGTTTAGACTTAGGAACCCATTAAAAATATTAATTATTTTAATATCTTTCTAACCGGGTGGAATTTCCCCAAACCATTTTTGGGTCTTGGAGATCTCATGTGCTTTAGCCTCTCCACCTATTTTCATGGCTAGAGCACATCCGATGCTACCCCAAATCAACACTCCCTCTTAGCGAGGAATGTGCTCTGGTAATGTTCCACAAATGAACATCACCATGATCATCCGGCACCGGTACCTGTGCTGATGTTTGGCCTGCTTCCCAACATCCTCTACATTGCTGCATCTTGTACTGCTGCCCATGACTCTGCCATTGCCACTGCTACATCTGTACGATAGCTCTCTCTGCATCAGTGTTGTTGCTGGTCCTTTCTCCCAACACCGCATCTGCACTGCAGCCCTCTCTCATCATGCTACATCATGCTACCCGTAGCACTACCACTGCTACTGCTGCACTACAACTCAGCTACTGAGATGATGGTAACTGATCTACCCAACTACTGACGTCCTTTTCAGGCTAGAAGCCCTCTTGATGTTGAAGCTCTCTCTGCTGCTATCCTGTGCTCCTTCTGCTGCCTCTGCGCTGCTGCAACAACTCTGTGCCTCTCACACTAATGCAAACACCTCTGTGTCTTAATGCACTGCTGCAACCTCCTCTGTGCTTCTCACACTGCTGCAATCCTCTCTGCGCTACCAGGGACTACTACACTCTAGCACTGTTATTCTGCTCCATCTGCATCTTGCTTCTACCGACATTCGTCATCTTGCTACTATTTCTCGAGGCTCTCGTAGCCAGATATGATCTAAGAGTTTGGATACCTCAAGGATCCTGCCCCTCATCTCCTGTAGTCCTCTTGACTACAGCTCGATGTCACCCCACCTCTTCTCTAGAGGTACATGAGCACTCATGGCACAATCGTCATTTTCCTCTACTTCCTTCTCCGCCTTAGCCAACGCTTCCTTGGAGTTAGAAGCCTCTCCCTTATTCTTCTTCCTAGACACTGGGTTGCATAATGGCCCAGCTTCCCACAATGGAAGCACTTTATCTTGGAAATGTCCTTCTTCTTCCTCTTCCCTTGTTATCTCGCAGATGCCAGAGCCGCATCCTCTTCCTCTTCCTTCTTAACTCGACCTCCTTTGTTGCCACTTCTCACCTTGGTCAACTGTTTGATCTCTTCTTGGTGAAGAGTTGCCCACAATTCTTCCCAACCTAGAAGATTCGCTCTGCCCAAAATGCTTTGGATGAATGTCTCCCACTCCTCAGAGACTGCGTTCAAGGCGGTCCTCACCGTTAACTCCTACTCCGGCGTGGCCCCTATGGAAGTAAGTTGGTCAGGAATCTCTTGCAACTTGTTGAGGAAGTGATCTATCTGCTCCCCCTTCTGCATCTGATATGACCACAATTGATTTTCTAGTAGCATCTTCCTTTGCATGGAAGTGCCCTGATACAATGCCATCAAGGTATCCCACATCCCCTTTGCTGTATTCTTCTCGGCAATATGCTGAGCTACATGATCCTTGACCCCATCAAGGATTATGCACTTTGCCTTGGCCATTGCATCCTCATACTTTAGTTATCAGTTGGGTCAACTGGGATAGCTGCGGTTCTCAAGGCGAAGGCCCTGATGCGATGTATATCCAGAACAGACAAGAGCTTGGCCTTCCAGATGACAAAGTTGGATGCCCCATCCAACCTGTCCTGATCCCTCAGTCTGTTCATTGCCATTTCTGCTGTTCTTTTCGACTCCCTCTGAGTCTCTACTTCCCTCTTGGAAGTTCTCTCCTAGACTCCCTCTGAGTCTCGATTTTCCTCCTGGAAATCCTCTCCTAGACTCCCTCTGAGTCTCGATTTCCCTCCTGGAAATCCTTCTGCCAACAATCGAATCACACCTCTCTGATCCCCTTTACTCCTGCAACACTGATCTGGATTTCTTGGCTAGAAAGCCGCCTAGGTGGCGACTCCCTCTACCTTGGTTCTGTCCTGTCACGTACTGTTCTGCTTCAATAGTGTTGTCGCACAGATTGTCACGACAACGCTCAGACTGGGGGCTGTCACCTGATCCCCGATCTCTCCGTTTAAGCCTGTCTCCCGCGGCTAAGGGGGGTAGACCCTATAAGAAAATGGGTGACCAACTGTGAATCAGTTGGGTTGGGAGACACGAAGGACAACCAGCACTAAAATGATTTTATTAAGTTAATAGACCAGTGCCTTATGGAGTTAATGATTAAACGATTGTTTATCGAAAGCTGCAGGAATATGAACTTTATAATTCCATGATTAACAATCATTTATAAGCAAAAAACCCAAGCGATGTAAGATTTTCCACAAATGCACAACGCCTTAACGATGATCCAGCGATTAAACTTCAAGAAAAATTAAATGCTTTAAAAGATCATAAAATTTAAATGCTGGCCGCCACCACTTTCACATAGCCAACTTATAAATAAACATTAAATGCACTTAGCTATAGAAAAATATCACAAAAAGACAACAAAATGATTTTTTAATTTATTTTTTTTTTGTTAAGCTTTTTCAAAATTTTTAATTATTTTTTTTTAAAGGTCACAAAAAGAAGTCTACAATCTAAATCAAACTAAAATCTAATTTAATTTAAAAGAAAACTTTTTATTTTTTTATGAATTTTTTATATATATATTTTTTATTTGATTTATGATATATAAAAAATAAAACTAAACTAAACTATAAAATCAAAATTAAAATCTAAAACTTTTTTATGATTTTTTTTTTTAAGATTCGAACAATAAAACTAAAATCTAAAATTGACAATTTAATTCTAAAATCTAAAACTAAACCTAAAGTGAAATAAAACTAAAATCTAAATAAATTAAAATCTAAACTAAAAGAAAATTCTCTACGTCTCTTTCTTTTTCTTTTTAATTTTATAATTTTATTGATTTTTTATTTATTTGTTATATGACTATAAAATTCTAAATCTGAAAACTAGCACAAAACTAAAACCAAATAGAACTAAATATAATCTAATATATATAGTGCCTAAAAGAAAAAAACTAAAGCGTAATTTATTTTTATTTTTTGTTTGACAACAAATAAACTAAGTTTAAAACTAAACCTAAAACAAAATACACGTTACCTCTAATTTGCATATATGATACAAAAAATGAAAAAAGAAATAAATAAAAAAAGGGAAATCCAATATACCAACCGTAACAAAACCTAAAATAAATATGAACAAATGAAACTCAAAAAAAAAGTCAAATATGCATTTGCTATTATGCAGGTCAGCAGAGCAATGTACGCGGAAGGGAAACTTGCTTGTGTTTGCAGGTATTTGGATGAGCAAGCTGCAAGCCAATGGATGATGGGCAACATATGGAGCAGAGATAAATAGCCGTAGAATTGTTTGTGTTGTTGACTGCAGCTTTGTGTGGAGAGGAGCTGATAGACAACGTGGGAGTTATGAGGAAAAAACAAGCTGGAGAAGGCTGCAGCGTAGGGTGATAAAAAATGAATGGAGGATGTTTGCAGGGATTGGCACGGATGGCAGCGTTGAGAGCTGGAATGAATACGCAGAGAGGGATTGAGTATTATCTGCGTGGAGAGATGGGCAGCAAGCACGTGCAATATGGCTGAGTTTTTCGAATGAACGCAGGGAGAGAGGGAGCTGTGGTATAGACGCATGCAGTATGGGTATGCAGCAAGGAGAGAGTGGAAGACTTCGACGGCAACAACGTTGAGGCATGTATATGGAATGATGGGAGAATCTGCAGATTTGGAAAAGCGTTGGCAGCAGGGTGGAGAAGCTGGACAGCAGTGGCAGAAAATGACCAGGCAGCTCGCGGAAAGGTTTGCAGATCTGGATAGCATAAAAAAATTTGTGCTTTTTCTATCAAAAAATAAAAAATTTCCTTGAGCGGCAAAGAAACTGAAACCTTTAAACCCTTCCTGCTTCAGATTGCATAATGGAAACCCTGATTGTCTGATGGAAATCCTTGAAGAACTTTTAAAATCTATACCTGCAACCTGCAATGGGAAAACAAAAACCCAGAAAATATATGCAAGGACTAAAAATAAAACCCTACAAACCAGCTACAAATTTACAATATTTACAAACTGAAAGCTCTTAAGAAGCCAGATTTATCAATAATCACAGTAATATTATCAGAATTTAATTTTAATGTAAAACGCTTCAGAAAACCCTGCATGCATTCATAAAAAATCTTTCGAATGATAAGCCCGGGATTAAGAACTGGCTGGGCTCTTTCAGAAAACACAAGCCGGGAGTTGGCTGGTTCAGCCGAGAACTTCCCCTAATGCCTGGTAATCTGAAAAAAAGATTCCCTGCACAGCTTAAAATCAACCATTAACATAGAAGGAGAAAACAATAGTGAAACCCCGATCAAATGGAGATACCTGCCACTATATTTCAGAATCTAAACTATCATTCAAACCCCAAAGATCAGACAAGATACCTGTGCCTAGATCAATCTTCATTAAGCTATCATCAATGGCTGAAAATAAAATTATGCAGGAAAAAATAAAACAATCTTACAGCATTTTCAGAAGAGTAACACCAACAAGATTTTTAACCCCAAAGTCTTCTTTATTGCACAAAAATGACTACAAGAGAGCTTTCTTTAGCACCAGACTCTCAGATCGAATGTCATCTCAAATGACCCCTAGCACCCTATTTAAAGGAAAAATTCCCAACAGCTAGTTCGAGTGATCCATGTCAAAATGATCTCGACCGTCGATGAGGATCAAGATATCTCTTAATCTCATCCGTCGAATTTTTAATGCATTAAAAAATTGAAATTCTGCATTTATTTACTCAAAATATTATTATTTTATTATTTTTTAAGTTTTTACTTTATTTTTATTTTTTTAATTTATTTTTAAATGGATCCTCGAACTTAGCCTTTGGAAAAATCACCTAGGACCTAGGACTTAGGAATTATGAGGGGATTAAAAACATTTTCTAACCCTCAAGACACTTTACATCATGACTTTTACAACTTTACATCTCAAGGGGGAGAACCCATTTGACATAGACCCTCATAAACCACCCAGTTCTGCGACACAACTATAATCTAGCAGATTAACACACTAGGATTCTCCTAAGATTCTAATGACAAAATCCATTCCGGCTTTGGGGTTAGGCTGAAGGAAAACTCTACCGATCATAGATCGGTGAGACAAAAAACCTTCCGGAACGTAGATTATCACTAGAAAATTAGGTCCACCTAGGCAATTTACATACATGACTCAACTCTGCTAAGATTATTTACAATTCACACATGCAGATTAGGTTTACAACATAAATTGATCAAGCTGTCGATGACTGTCGAATGGCACGGACATGTCGATCAAGCGCTATTCCTTTTTTGCGAAGAAAAGGGGGTGTACTGCTGGGAAGTTGACTTGTAGTTGTCAACATCTGGCTCCACTTGGGGACACGTTGCTGCACTGTAGGAATGTGAGAATCCAGAATCTGCACCCATGCAACACACAACAAAACATAAGTAGCGTCCATCCAAAAAATCATCATATAACGTTAAGCACAGGAAAAATATAAGCTCTTCATTTATTAACTATCTAGTAACATGAAAAGTAAATCTTAATCCTAAAACAAAAATGAAAATGCTGAAAAAACAAGGAGTAAGGTTAGAAATACAGGGGATGCCCCATGGCATCAGATGTGTTCAATATAGTGTATACTGAGCATTTGCCTGCTTTCAGGCAAATCTGTCGGCTGCTTGTCGGATGTGCCATGTCCAATTCTACATATGGTAGGACTTTTTCCTATCCGAAAATCAAGCTGCTCACGGTCGTCTGATGCATCAAATCTTCTTCTCATTCTCTTTCTTTTGCACTTTTTCTTCCTGGCAGGCTGCATCACTGATGACATGGAACTTTCTGCTTCAAAGTTATCAAATGAAGTATGTAAGATATGCGTGACATGTCTTTCTTTATCCTGCATCTGATCTTTTATCATTTTTACTTCTATCTAGATCACCTTCAATTGACCACCTTTTAATCGAACCAATGACCTCCTCATAGTAAGATGGAGCTTGTTACAGCGGATGAGAAGGCTCTTGATCTATTGGTTCTCCCTGGTTTCCTTCATCTTCCGACTGCTGTTGAAATTTCTGAAACTGTATTTTAATGGCGTATATCTGACTAGAGTGTTCAACCCTTATAGCACTGATTTCCCTGGCATGGTCTTCTTCCATGGTCATCAAACAATGCTGCATAGAGTTTATCTCTTTCTTATGATTTGCTTGCATGGTCGTCATATTTTCCTCTAAGCCTAACATCTTGCTTTGCATAAAACTAATTTCTGTGTCATGATTAATCTTCATGGCTTCAATTTCCTTACTATGTTGATTTTGCATGATCTCCATCTCCCTATTACGCTTTTCCAGGTGAGTGCATAAAGTTCTCACATCATTGGCGTAATTAGTTTGATTTATCTCCATATTTCTTACCAGTAGCAATAGATCTTGTATAATTTTCTTATGATCTTCCTTTTCATTGTCAACACTACTATGATCTGCAATGGTACAAGTGGATGGCACATTCTGATATGAAGAATTGTCTTGGACAGCTCGACCTTTTACAAGATTACTTTCATTTTGTTGCACAATTTTAGGGGCACAAGGTGAGCTATCTGGATCACCATATCTATCTTTAAAAGCATTGACAATGTCTTACAAAGAAATGAAGGAATCTTCAGGACAACTATTAAACCAGTTCAAAGCATCACCCTTTAAAGAATGGACAAATAGACGCATCTTGACATCTTCATGATTATATTGAGGAAGTCTACAATATATGATCATTACACAAGTAAACATGTTTAAATGCTGTCTAACAGCGACCGACTCACCACCTGAGAACTTAAATAATTTAGAAATGGCCTCTTTCGGAAAATCATGGAGATTATCAGTAAAATGACATGGTTTAAATGAATAATCCATGATGAATAATAAGGGATCAAATGGATGATAGAAAGAGATTTCTGCTCAAGAAAATTAAGAGATGAAAGAAGTGGAGTCGCCACTTGAACAATGAATCTAATTCTAAGATCCAAAAAGCAACCAATAAGTAGATATGAGGGAGGCTTCTTGTCTAGGAAAAATAAGAAAAAGGAGTCGCCACTCAAACAAGAAAAAAATAGAAGAGAAGTTGCTGATATGACGAAAGATAAGGTGATGAAAGAGATCCAAATGATGCCAAAAAATGTTGAATCTGCCAGCTCAAACGCGAGATGAGAAAGAATGATGAGAAATGAGAATATGAATGTCGTTGAAACGCCAGGGACAGAAAAACTCTGTCCCCGGCAACGGCGCCAAAAAATGTTGTCGCACAGATTGTCACGACAATGCTCAGACCGGGGGCTGTCACCTGATCCCCGATCTCTCCATTTAAGCCTGTCTCTCGCGGCTAAGGGGGTAGACCCTATAGGAAAATGGATGACCAACTGTGAATCAGTTGGGTTGGGAGACACGAAGGACAACCAGCACTAAAATGATTTTATTAAGTTAATAGACCAGTGCCTTACGGAGTTAATGATTAAACGATTGTTTATCGAAAGCTGCAGGAATATGAACTTTATAATTCCATGATTAACAATCATTTATAAGCAAAAAACCCAAGCGATGTAAGATTTTCCACAAATGCACAACCCTTAACGATGATCCAGCGATTAAACTTCAAGAAAAATTAAATGCTTTAAAAGATCATAAAATTTAAATGCTGGCCGCCACCACTTTCACATAGCCAACTTATAAATAAACATTAAATGCACTTAGCTATAGAAAAATATCACAAAAAGACAACAAAATGATTTTTTAATTTTTAATTTTTTTTTTGTTAAGCTTTTTCCAAATTTTTAATTATTTTTTTTTTAATTTTTTTTTTAAGGTCACAAAAAGAAGTCTACAATCTAAATCAAACTAAAATCTAATTTAAATTAAAAGAAAACTTTTTATTTTTTATGAATTTTTTTTATATATATATTTTATTTGATTTATGATATATAAAAAATCAAACTAAACCAAACTATAAAATCAAAATTAAAATCTAAAACTTTTTTATGATTTTTTTTTTTTTAAGATTCGAAAAATAAAACTAAAATCTAAAATTGACAATTTAATTCTAAAATCTAAAACTAAACCTAAAGTGAAATAAAACTAAAATCTAAATAAATTAAAATCTAAACTAAAAGAAAATTCTCTACGTCTCTTTCTTTTTCTTTTTAATTTTATAATTTTATTGATTTTTTATTTATTTGTTATATGACTATAAAATTCTAAATCTGAAAACTAGCACAAAACTAAAACCAAATAGAACTAAATATAATCTAATATATATAGTGCCTAAAAGAAAAAAACTAAAGCGTAATTTATTTTTATTTTTTGTTTGAAAACAAATAAACTAAGTTTAAAACTAAACCTAAAACAAAATACACGTTACTTCTAATTTGCATATATGATACAAAAAATGAAAAAAGAAATAAATAAAAAAAGGGAAATCCAATATACCAACCGTAACAAAACCTAAAATAAATATGAACAAATGAAACTCAAAAAAATAAAAAGTCGAATATGCATTTGCTGTTACGCAGGTCAGCAGAGCAATGTACGCGGAAGGGAAACTTGCTTGTGTTTGCAGGTATTTGGATGAGCAAGCTGCAAGCCAATGGATGATGGGCAACGTATGGAGCAGAGATAAATAGCCGTAGAACTGTTTGTGTTGTTGACTGCAGCTTTGCGTGGAGAGGAGCTGATAGACAGCGTGGGAGTTATGAGGAAAAAGCAAGCTGGAGAAGGCTGCAGCGTAGGGTGATGAAAAATGAATGGAGGATGTTTGCAAGGATTGGCACGGATGGCAGCGTTGAGAGCTGGAATGAATACGCAGAGAGGGATTGAGTATTATCTGCGTGGAGAGATGGGCAGCAAGCACGTGCAATATGGCTGAGTTTTTCGAATGAACGCAGGGAGAGAGGAAGCGGTGGTATAGACGCATGCAGTATGGGTATGCAGCGAGGAGAGAGTGGAAGACTTCGACGGCAACAGCGTTGAGGCATGTATATGGAATGATGGGAGAATCTGCAGATTTGGAAAAGCGTTGGCAGCAGGGTGGAGAAGCTGGACAGCAGTGGCAGAAAATGACCAGGCAGCTCGCGGAAAAGTTTGCAGATCTGGATAGCATAAAAAGATTTGTGCTTTTTCTATCAAAAAATAAAAAATTTCCTTGAGCGGCAAAGAAACTGAAACCTTTAAACCCTTCCTGCTTCAGATTGCATAATGGAAACCCTGATTGTCTGATGGAAATCCTTGAAGAACTTTTAAAATCTATACCTGCAACCTGCAATGGGAAAACAAAAACGCAGAAAATATATGCAAGGACTAAAAATAAAACCCTGCAAACCAGCTACAAATTTACAATATTTACACACTGAAAGCTCTTAAGAAGCCAAATTTATCAATAATCACAGTAATATTATCAGAATTTAATTTTAATGTAAAACGCTTCAGAAAACCCTGCATGCATTCATAAAAAATATTTCGAATGATAAGCCCGGGATTAAGAACTGGCTGGGCTCTTTCAGAAAACACAAGCCGAGAGTTGGCTGGTTCAGCCGAGAACTTCCCCTAACGCCCGGTAATCTGAAAAAAGGATTCCCTGCACAGCTTAAAATCAGCCATTAACATAGAAGGAGAAAACAATAGTGAAACCCCGATCAAATGGAGATACCTGCCACTATATTTCAAAATCTAAACTATCATTCAAACCCCAAAGATCAGACAAGATACCTATGCCTAGATCAATCTTCATTAAGCTATCATCAATGGCTGAAAATAAAATTATGCAGAAAAAAATAAAACAATCTTACAGCATTTTCAGAAGAGTAACATCAGCAAGATTTTTAACCCCAAAGTCTTCTTTATTGCACAAAAATGACTACAAGAGAGCTTTCTTTAGCACCAGACTCTCAGATTGAATGTCATCTCAAATGACCCCTAGCACCCTATTTAAAGGAAAAATTCCCAACAGCTAGTTCGAGTGATCCATGTCAAAATGATCTCGACCGTCGATGAGGATCAAGATATCTCTTAATCTCATCCGTCGAATTTTTAATGCATTAAAAAATTGAAATTCTGCATTTATTTACTCAAAATATTATTATTTTATTATTTTTTAAGTTTTTACTTTATTTTTATTTTTTTAATTTATTTTTAAATGGATCCTCGAACTTAGCCTTTGGAAAAATCACCTAGGACCTAGGACTTGGGACTTATGAGGGGATTAAAAACATTTTCTAACCCTCAAGACACTTTACATCATGACTTTTACAACTTTACATCTCAAGGGGGAGAACCCATTTGACATAGACCCTCATAAACCACCCAGTTCTGCGACACAACTATAATCTAGCAGATTAACACACTAGGATTCTCCTAAGATTCTAATGACAAAATCCATTCCGGCTTTGGGGTTAGGCTGAAGGAAAACTCAGCCGATCATAGATCGGTGAGACAAAAAACCTTCCGGAACATAGATTATCACTAGAAAATTAGGTCCACCTAGGCAATTTACATACATGACTCAACTCTACTAAGATTATTTACAATTAAATATGCAGATTGGGTTTACAACATAAATTGATCAAGCTGTCAATGACTGTCGAATGGCACGGACATGTCGATCAAGCGCTATCCCTTTTTTGCGAAGAAAAGGGGGTGTACTGCTGGGAAGTTGACACGTAGTGGTCAACAAATAGCAACAACACCCCACCAGCTTCACAATCCGCAATTTGCCCACAGATTCCTAGGCCCCAGCAGCTGAAGAAACTGAACCTCTTAGCTCTGCGCAATCCCCGCAGGGTTGATTTGCTCCTCTGGCCAACTGCGTCACTCCTACCTGGCTAATTAGGGTGACGTGGCTCCTCGTGTGCCTCTTCTGCCTTCCTCTGCCTTTGAGTTGGCCCTCTCTCTAGCACAAAATGATGATGCAGACCCTCTGCGTCACTCCCTCTCTATTGCCTTTTGCTTAAGAACAACTCTATCTCTCGGGACTGCTGTTTTCTATTGCAAATCTTCTGATTAAGCTGGTGCCTTCAGTTCTCCTGTGATCTGCAACGCTCCGATACCATGTTGAAATTTCTAAGTCTAACCCGTTAGAAATTCTTCTTGCACTATTTGGTTTATTCACCTACTTGTTTAATTACTTAACAAGTTATTTAACCATATAAATACTGAAATAAACACAAATGCAGTCTCAACCATCTACAGATCATCAACTAAAAGAAATAGACAAACACACAAGGGACACTATTATTTTTGGACAATCATTCCCAAAAAAACTCAACTTGGGAAAACTGGCGTAGCGATTTTGAGGGTTTTATTATTAAGCAGCTTTTCTTGAGTACAACTGGGTGCCAAACTGGCTCACCCAACAGAGAAATCAATCTGGCAGTAATACCTCTCTTCGAAAGTAGATATTCGGCAAGTCTGCTCCATGAAAGTTTCTCCAACGCCTCTCTAAGACTCTGCGTCAACCCTCCTAGCCTCTGTGTCAGCCTAGAACCCCCTGCGTCAGACTACAGATGCTCTATGTTGACTCCCTGGCCCTTTGTGTCACCCACGCACGCCCTCTGGCCCTCTGTGCAATCACTTTGGCCCTCAGCGTGGCTCCTGCTGGCTCTGCTTTTGCCTCTCTGCCTCTGCACTGGTCTTTTGACACTATCTCTGCCTCTTTGCTATGTTCTCACTGCAACTATGATCACTGGTTCGATTTCTATCAACCAACCCCGCCCCAGAAAATCAAACTGACTAATCAACTTGGTGTATCTCCAATTGACCCTCAAGCCTCCTCTTATACTTTTCTATTGAGTCTTCAACGGCTAAGATTAGATTTGGCTTGCCTTGTCATTTAGAACCTTCTCACCCAGTTTTATATTAATAGCCATTAATATTTTTATTTTCCCAAGTTTAGACTTAAGAACCCATTAAAAATATTTAATTATTTTAATATCTTTCTAATTGGGTGGAATTTCCCCAAACCATTTCTGGGTCTTGGAGACCTCATGTGCTTTAGCCTCTCCACCAATTTTCATGGCTAGAGCACATCCGATGCTACCCCAAATCAACACTTCTCTGCCCTTGTCGTGGGTGTTTTGGGCCCTTGTAGGCCTGGCCATAAGGCCAAAGGGCCTCAGGCTGCCTCTTCTGTCCTTATGATGGGCCCGAAAAGGCCTTCCCTGCCTTCTGCTATCCCTTCTTCCCTCTCGGCTCCCCTCCGTCCTCCTTTCCTAGATTTGCCGTAGCCCTTTCTCCCCTCAAAGCCTCTACCTTGGTCCTCCTCCTCTCCGTCATCCCTCGGCCTACCCTTTGTTCACCTTACTCCCCTCCATCCTCCTCCCCCGACCATCTCTTCTCCCTTCTTCTCCTTTGCTAGCCTTTCATTCCTCTCGGTTGCCCCTTCTCTCTCTATTGTGAGCCTTGGCAACCTCTCTTAGGCTTGTCGTAGCCCTTGGAAGCCCTTCCTCCCATTGTCGCAGGCCCAAGGGGACTTTTCCCTTAGGCCATAGCCCTCTTAGGGCTCATAGCAGGCCTCCAAGGCCTCTCACCCTTGGCTGCTAGGCCTATTTGGCCTCCCTTGTGTGTCGTTGCCCTCTTCCTAACCTTCATTTGCCTCATTCCCTCACCGTTGGAGAAGATTAGATTTTTGAACTAATTCATTGGTGTGTTTTGTAGAGAAATTGGTAAAAAGCTTGTGTTTTTAGGTGGCATACCCATTGGAAAATTTTGGGAGAAGCTGGACATATTTCTTCTAGGCCTAGAGATCAAGGATTTATTCTCTAAACCATATTTTCTCTCATTGTTTTCTACAGTTCTCTGAATACATTCATAACCATGATCAAATTTAAATTTCATAACAGGCATTTTCAATCCACTTGGAGACCTATGAGGATGCCCTTGTCCCCCCATACTTACTTGGGAGCACCACAGGTTCTTGCTTGGAAAACAAGGGGCCAATCCCTTGTCCACTATGTTGGGAGTCCATTTCTACATCATGGCACCCCTTGGACTTCATTAGGCCTCCTCAAAGGCCCAACGACTCACTTTATTGATCATTTGGCCCTCTTGAGAGGCTTATTCATGTATTATTGAGCTATTTGGTGGGCTTGTCACCAAAAGTATTGTTATTATGCACATTCTTTTAGTTTAGGGGATCAATTAGGCAAATTTAGCTAAATCGAATTCATTGGAGAGTGTATAAATAGAAGTGAGATGATTCATTTTGATCATCATCACTTGGATTGGGTTATTCTCTCTTGTGAGATTTTCGCTATACCTTTTGGAGGACGAGTTTGGATCATATGGATGAATTTTGATGTTTGGTTATCTCTCTTTGTCTTGGAGCTTCTCTATTGGCATATATTGATGATTGGATATACTCTTTAATACATTGAAGTGTTATTTTAATGTTATTCTTGTTATTTACTTTGTCACATGCATGTTGCTAGGATTTTTGCTGGGCTGAAATTTATTGTTTTTTCTTATGCGAAATTGTAAAAATTGTGATCTTTTATAGTGATGCATCATGTCATGGGCCATGTATGATTGAGTGAATGTTCCTAGAGATGATTTGGGTTAAATACATCTTGATAAGTCATCAAATATTGCAAGTCGAAGTATAAAGACCTTGAAGTAGTTGTTCTCATGCTCTAATGCCATGCGAAGTTGTTTTAAGGGCCTCCTTGATTGAGTGAATCCATTCCAAATATTAAAATTCTCCTTGAATCCATCTCTCCCAAAGGACAAGGCACTAATCCTCCATTGGTGATCATTTTCAACACTTATTCTTGTCACCTCCCTCTTTTTCTAGGGCTAGCCTACATAGGTGACCTAGGGCATCAATTATCTCACAATATAGCCATCTAAACACTTCAATTTTTGGTCCACAACTACGCTGAGATTTTCTCTAGAGGCCCTCCAAATTTGAAGCAAATCTGACAGTGGGATCTCGAGATATAACAAGCCCTAGCTCAAGGACCATTTCTTGCCCTAGGTTTCCCTTGGCTAGTGACCACATTTGGATCATTGCATTCTATTCCAAAAAGATTTGCCCATTGATCCTCTTCTCTTCTACAATTAGGTCAAGTCGCTCTTGAGTGACCAATTCCACTTACTTGACCTAATTTTGGGTTCACTTGGTCCTATGTGGTCCTGTAACTTTATAACTCCAATTCCACAAATATCACATAAAGACCAAGTCTCCATAAGGATTTCCAGGCTTAGAGAACATCTTTCCATGATACATTCCCAAATCCTAGCATCAAGAATCCTTTTAGCCCTTCCTAAAGAGCCTAACACCTTTCTTCCCAAGCAAGAAAGCCATACAATTGAGTCTCTCTTGTGAATAAGCCTTGGGAATCACCTTTCATCCTTCCATTGATATACTCATTATCGTGATTCCTCATATACCGGGTCTCCTCCCATCGGTGAAAGGCTGTAACGAGTAGGGAGCCTTAGCTGAGGTGACAATGGGCTATCACTCCATCGTTGCCCTCGACCTAGTAGTTGATCTATAGGATTCCCTCCTAGGACCCTTGCTAGTTTGAGCGGTAACATGACCAAGTCCTACCATTGCATTTGTGGGTAGAGGCATGTAACATAGCAGTCTACTTATAGAATTCGAGTCCCCATCGAATTCTTGGTATGATCACACTGAAAGAGGCCTCCTCAGGGAGAAAGCCGAATGTGTTGCACTTCAAGATTTTTGGAGTATCTATTTACTGCCATGTCTCCAAAAAATAAATGTAGAAGCTTGAGCTGAAAACAGAGTTGGGGGTATTTGTGGGTTACACAGAAACTCCTCACAACTAGTTGTGCGAAGGGATGTAAAGTTTGATGAGGAGAAAGCGATATGGTGCTCTCTTGAGAGGGAGTTTCAGATCCCACTAGAAGAGGAGCTTTTAGCTCCAAAGGAGGAGCCTCAGGAAGTTGTGGAGCAATCACAAATTGAGGAGCAAAGAGTGGAGACATCCACACAAGCAAAACCATTCAGAGAAAGATGAAAAAGAAGCAGGAAAGCTGATAGACTTGTGTAGGATGTGAGGGAGAATGTGGGAGCTCGTTCAAATTTCTACAGGCAAAGGAGGTCACATGAGAGGTACACTAGCTACATGGCTCTAATGATTGAGCTTGTAGAGGCTGAGCCATCCTCTTTCGAGGAAGCAGTAGAGCAACCTGTATGGGTTGATGCATTGGTGGAAGAGTATGAATCCATTTTAAAGAAAAGTGTTTGGGAAGTGGTCCCAAGACTAGCAGATAAATCAGTTGTGGGTTTGAGATGGATCTTCAAGGTAAAGCATGTAGCATACTGAAGCATAGAGAAGTATAGGGCCATATTTGTGGCCAATGGATACTCTCAAGTTGAGGGAATTGACTATGAGGAGACCTTTGCTCTTGTAGCAAAGTACTCATCCATTAGATCAATTCTTGCACTGGCTGCGCAGATGGGGTGGAAGATCCATCAGATGGATGTAAAAACAACATTTCTCAATGAGGTTATTGAGGAGGAGGTGTACATCGAGAAACCAGAAGGTTTTGAAACATTTGATCGAGAGTCTCGTGTGCAGACTCAAGCAAGCATTGTACGACATCAAACAAGCACCCTTTGCTTAGTACACCAGGATCGACAAATATCTCACTGGTTTGGGCTTCATCAAAAGTGAAGTGGATGCAAACCACTATCACATCTTGATAGAAGGTAAATTGCTTATTATTGTCTTATATGTTGATGATTTGATTTTAACTGGTGATGAGCAACTGATCAGATCTTGCAAGGAGGACCTTGCAAGGGGATTTCAAATGAAGGACATGGGTTTTATGCACTACTTCCTTAGGTTGGAAGTATGGCGAGGCGATGGGGAACTGTTTGTGTCTCAAGGCAAGTATGCAAACGAGATACTGCAGAGATTCCACATGGAGAGTTGTAAACCCATGGAGACACTTCTAGCAACCAACTGGAGGAAGGAGGATGTCACTTCAGGAGAGGAAGTGAATGCTACCATTTATTGGCAGCTAGTGGGTTCACTGATGTATCTTGTGAACACACGACCATATATGTGCTATGCAGTCAACCAACTGAGGCAAGCTATGGTTAGGGCGACCAAACTGATTTGGAATGTAGCTAAACATGTTCTACAGTATCTCAGAGGCACTACCTAGTTTGGACTATGGTACAAATAGACAGAGGGAGTGAAGTTGTGTGGCTTCACAAATGCAGATTGGGTGCAAAGTCCATTAAATGGAAGAGTACATCAGGTGGAATTTTCAGCGTTGGGTCCGCAACCGTTTCCTGGTATAGCAAGAAGCAAAGATCTATGGCGCTCAACTCGGCAGAAATAAAATACATGGCTGCAAGTCAAGCAACATGTGAGGCGATCTGGATGAGAAAGATACTTGTGGGATTGTTTGGTCAGATGATGGATCCTACTATGATCTATTGTGATAATCAGAGTTTCATCAAACTCTATGAGAATCCTGTATTTCACCATCGATCCAAGCATATAGATATTCGATATCACCATTTGCGGGATTGTGTGGAAAGGCGGATTATGTTACTACAATACATTCTGACAAAGGAACAAGATGCTAACATTTTGACAAAGCCTTTGTTAAGAGGGAAGTTCAAGTTCCATAGGTGCAGGATAGGGGTGGTTGATAATCCCTTTCTTGCTGAGAGGGAGTGTTGAAAAATGCAGCAAGAAAGTCTCAATTTGATTTTGCCTTTGTCAAATTGAGAAAATTCGAATTTCCACATTAGCAACCAACTTGGATGTAGTTAACTTGTGTGACATGGCTTGTGTCACCTAGTTTACTTAGTAAATTAGAGTTAGAGGAGTTGGATTTTAGTTAAGCATGTGTAATTGCTAATTTGAAGCAATCAAGGTCAGTTATTTCAAGTTATTTTCAATTAAACTAGTTCTAACTGTTGGAGGAACTAGTGGAATGTTTGTTGTGCAGTGAGACTTCAATCTAACTCAGTGATCATCCAGTTGACTGATCAATCAACCCAATATAATAGTGCATGCAGAGAATTCGAGTTCCCCAACTGAGGTGGAGTTTCCAAGGCAATGTAATATCAATTGTAGACTAGTCTTGAGTGTACAAGTTTCGCATGCAGTCAGATAATCAACCTTGGGAATTGCGCAATCATTTTGGAGGAAACACCTAAATAATAGGGGAAAAATCTCCTCAGGATTTGCGCAAGGAAATAGGGACTCAAGCTGAGGCAGAAATTGACTACGTCTAGGTTAGAGCTTCTTAGTGAACAGAGAGATAGGTCATTCACTTGCAGGTTGAGCGCAGATTGAGCTAGCAATTGTAATACATCTCTATTCATTGACTAATGCAAGCAGACATAGGGGTTTTTATCAGATTTCTTTCCCCTGGAAAAACACTGTGTGCATGTGTGTTATTTCTCATTGCATGTTTGTGATTGATGTTCCAAATTGTGAATTGAATTCCACAGAGCAGTAGAGTATGTTTGTGTCTTGTGATTTTGATTAAAATTTCATGAGCAATTGCAAATATACACCATAATTTCTACATCAGATATGTTTCCTTTTTCACCCCTTAAGTAGTTATAATGTTTTTTTCTAGGCGAATTATGTTCCCTTATTAAAAATTTCCCCGCATTAGCCTACAAGAACTTATTAGGCTAACAAAACCCTGTCTTATGTCTCCTAAGCGTTGGGGACATTACACGATACAAGAAGTAAGTTAACATAGTAACCCATCAAACCAAAGGTATAAATAAAAAATAACTTAGAGAATTGGTTAGTGTATTAAAGCTACACTCACATGGACTATTCACATGCCATTTATATTCATTATTGAGTGATTAACATTGCTGATTTGCATTTATTTTCTGCATATTTTACATTTCCACATCAATATTACAACAAACAATTAACTCCTCCCTTCACCCAAGGCCCCGCATAAGGCATTGATCAATCTTTGGTTGGGTGAAGTTAATTTAAGGAAATCCTCCCATAGCTTTTAAGGAGGAAGTTGGGATTAAAGAGTGGGGACTTGTGCCAAGGTGACAATGGGCACTTGTTTTGTGTGTACCAATTTTAGCAGGCTGTAGGACTTTGGCAACCATGCTAGTTTGATCAATAACAATACATTTGTAAGAAGGGTGTTTCTCCTTTTATGCTCCTTTATCACTTTTCTTATGACATGTCATGCTCTAAACCTCGAATATGTGTCAAGTCTGCCCAAATGGAAAACCTCATGGTGAGATACTTCTCCTAAAAAGTCTCTATGAAGTCAACAATACTTCTACACCTTTGTTCTTCCGTTGAATGATGATTAGTGCTCCAGCAAACTAGCACAAGGTGCATGGCCTCCAAATATCTCCTCCTGCAACCTATAACCTTGCACTATACTCGGTGAGAATGGAAAGCCCATGAAAATCCAAAATGAGACATGCATTTTCTGGTGGTAACAACTTCTATGCCCACATCCTTGCAAGATGTTTCTAATGCCAAGGGGTGATCCTGTAAGATCCTTAGTATTCTTCTTGTGTGTGTGTGTGCGAGAGAGAGAGAGAGAGTATTATCACAATGTACATATATGGTACACTCCTCATTGTGTTATCTATTTGCAAAAGTACAAAACCTTGGGAGAGTGATCTCTTTTTTACTAGGTTTCCTAAATGGGTGAGTAATTAGTATGTACCATGTTGCTAAAAAATACAAAACATAAAGTGCTAAAATACACAATAGATAAAGTACAATAGTGTACTAAGTTACAACCATAACATATGTTCACTAGCTAAGTCTCATGAACCTTCCTCGAACAGCAAAGTTTCAATGTAGTTGCATCTGACTAATGTGGGAATAAGCATGTGACACAATACTTCATAGGAATGCAACCTCATTTTACTTAAAGGGATGCATTCAATTCTGGGCTATGAGTTTGAAAGCCATGCCTGAAATCAAGAAACCAACTTCCCTAAGAATGACAAGAGTATTCCCTAAACTGTATCAAAGTAATTTCTGTTTTGCAACCAGTAAACAAGTGAATGAATTGCACGTAGAATCACCAATAATTTATCTCTGGACAATGTTTCAACTGAATGAAATTATTTTTTTAAAGCTGGATGTTTAGAAAGGATTGAAATTCTGTATGCTTAATTAAAAAAATTATATTGAGGCGTTTCTTGTCTCATCAAGGTTAATTGTATCCTGTGACTTTGTTTTTTGCATTGTAGACGGAGGAAACAAAAAGTGCAGACCAGAATGGACCATATGGAATTATAAGTGCCATCATTCTATCCATTATTGTAGGTTGGGGCTATATACTTGGTATAACATTTTCAGTTACCAATATCCCCAATCTTTTGAGCAGTACAAATAATGCTGGTGGTTATGCAATTGCTGAAATTTTCTATCAGTCATTCAAGAATAGATATGGAAATGGAACTGGGGGAATAATTTGCCTGGGAGTTGTTGCCGTGGCTATATTTTTTTGTGGCATGGGCTCAGTCACAAGTAACTCGAGGTTAACACATCAAATTATTTTTCTGGATACATTTCATTAATGATGATACAAAAATATTCTACAGCTGTTTATGTTTTTCTTTTCCCAAATTGCTTCAATCTTACAGTTTCCTCTTTTGATGATGCTTGAATTTTGTGTCAATTGTAGTTGAGAAAGCTAGAGGAAAATATCAACTCTCTAACAACCATACATCTGACTGTATCACAGAATGACATATGCATTTTCTAGAGATGGAGCAATGCCATTCTCGGAATTCTGGCATAAAGTGAATAAGCATGAGGTGCCTTTGAATGCTGTTTGGCTTTCAGCTGGCATTTCGTTTTGCATGGCACTTCCTGTGAGTACACAAGACTTACATTTAATTTAAAGTGTAGGAATTTTGTGACTTTTTAAACTAGTCCTCTCATAATATACTAACAGTTCTGCTATCTTGAAAATAATATCCTTTGTTAGATAAAAAAAATCTAGAATTTCTTTGATTAATATAGGTACATATCTATATCATCAAATCATCCATGACCTGCACCTTGCCTCATCCACACCCACTTGAGGTGTTTTGAAATTAGTTATCTGCATTAATGCAAGCCTGATCACCTCAATGCTTGCTGCTAGACCAGATCTGATACAGTTGGAACGATACAGATAATAATAGTCTCTATTAGGCATTTGGAATTTCAACAAACAAGTTCGCAATTGCCTATGAAAGATGTGAAAATTATTTCTTTCCTAGGAAACACCACCTCATAGAAATGTGGTTTAATATTTCACTGTTTAAATAGATTGTTGCAACTAACAGAATCAACTTGCCCACTCACTGAAGAATGTTAGTAAACTGTACAAATTAAACTTGCATTGTGATCAAAGAGGCCTGCATTTGTCATTGAGCAACATGATTTCACATCATTAGGTAAAAGGCCAACCTGCTGATGTTTTAATCTTTTCCATGGAGCATTCAAAGATTAAAAACCACCATATCCCCCAATGAATGTTTACAGGTTACTTGACTAATTATTCAGTTGGTACTAATAAATATAACATGCTAGGATTCAATCACATTTCCACATTCACTAAACTATTACTCTTTATGCAAGCATTGCTGCTAAATCTACCCATTTCTCAGGTATAGTACTCTGCATAGCACAAATCCATGGTGTACTCAGCAGTCTCCATTGTACTAGTGCATTTTGGTACTCTTTCCGCAAAAGCTAGCAGGCCTTGGAGAGGCAAACCCTACAAGGTGCAAACTAGACCAAGAAAAAACATTGGGGTAGTGGCCCACTGTCACAACAGCCAAAACCTCCTTCTCTTTATGGATTTTCACCAATGGGAGGAGTGCCGGTAGGAAATAGATCACTTATAATAGGTATTCTAGGGTTAATGCATGAAATGATCTCGCTAGGAACTCTTCAAGAAAGACACAATTTATGCTCAAGGTTTCACAAAGAACTCACCAAGAACTCAAAGTGTCCATAATGGCAGTGAAAGGTGGTCTTGTGGATGTCCTGCTTCCTCACCCAAATTTGGTGGTACGCTGAGCGCAAGTATATCTTAGAGAAGTTGATGCAGGAGCATTCACCCAAGAGAAAATCATTGTAAATAAATAGACATAGAGGGGTCATGTATTTTTAGGAAATAGCTTTCCTAAGTCTCAAGTTAATGTAATATTTAGGCTTTTAAGTGATTTAATTAGATAATGGGAGAATATGTAAATGCTCTCAAATAAATGAGAACATGAGTGGGAATAATGACAAAAGAGTCTAAAGTCAATTAGGACTCTTAAACAGTTCCATGATTCAAGGAACAAGAGAGGGCTTTTAGGAATTAATTAGAGTAGAAGTGGACAGAGTGTATCTAGGAGTCAGTTCACTAGATTTAGGAGTTAATCTAGGATTTACCCCAGAATTAGTTCAACAGAACCATTCTGGAGATATGTAAGCCTACAGGCAGAGTAGTTGAGAGAGAGGCCACTAATAGTAGAATCAGGACTGTGCGTGTGTGAGAGACTGAGAGTCTCAAATGTAATCAATTATTTTTATGTTTTTATATAGAGGAGGAATTCGATTCTGAGTGTGCCATATGCGTGAGTCGAGTGTTTATGATTGATTATTATGTCAACTCGTAGGTTTTGTAAAGTGGTTGCAGGCAGAGTTCAGAGGACACGCAAAGGAGACATTGAGGATTGTTCGAGCAGAACAACGAAGTGAAATTGGGCGAGACAGAACCCAAGTGGAACGCAGAGAGGAGAATGATTCAGAGGAATCATAAGGGATCTTTGAATCCAATTGATGAACAGAGGGAAGCTCTGAAGAAGTAGCGAAGTGAAGGTTCGCTGAGGAGAGAAGTTGAGCAGCAGAAGCGGAAGAATGAAACCCTGAGGAAACAACCCAAACCCATAGAGAAACGCTGAGAAGATAGCAAAAACATAAGTAAAGAGAAGAGCGGAGAAATGAAGAGGAGTCGCACAGCGGAAACAGTGAAGGACGGGAGTTATTGAAGAAACTCAATCACAAAAGAAAATCTAAGAAATACTGGAAGAAAACCAAGTGAAAGGAAGAACAGAAAAGTTAAGTATCGGCGCACAGCAACCGTTAGATCTCATAGATCAACAACCGAGATTTGATCGCATCAGCGGCAAACCTTTTAGAGCTATTGGAATCGAGCTTTGGGTAGCTGCGATGAGCGATCGCGATTGATCGTGGACCGTTGGATCGGGACCAGATCTACGGTCCAGATCTAATCACAAGTCAGAAGTCGGAGATGTAAAGGGACAGTGCGATGGAATGCAACACGTCGATGGCCGAAACTCCGATATAGCGATTGCCGATCGGAGTTCGGAGGAGAGTGTCGTGGAAAGATACGGACCTGACGGAGTTTATAGTGTCGGGTCTATAAGATTTGAGTTCTGGCTTTGTGTTCCGGCGGGGCTTTTCCCGTTAAATCCTTTGTATTGCGATAGTTATATGGTTTCGATAATTATATGGTCCGATTATAATGTAGAAACACCAACATATGTGTTCTAATAGTCACATATCGGAAGGGAGGCATATCTTTGGTGCCGGGGAGGAGCCGATAACGATTGCGATCAGCGATAAAGGTGGGACCTCGTGAAGCGTGTCAAGATCGTACTAAAGGCTGAAAGGTATGTTTGCGTATGTTTTTCCTTTGTAAATGGTTCATAAAGAGAAATAGCGCCGATGGGTAAGTTTGTATGTATTAACCATATATAACCAATGTTAAGAAGGAAAGGTTATATACATGCGGTTGAGAAGGTTTTGTGGTTAAGTCCAATGATAAATGGGTTGAATATATATATGCGGGCTTAAAGGGTTGTATGAATGTTATGAAGGGTTATAATGTCCCGATAGAAAGGCTTAGAAGGGGTGATTGGTTCCGATACAAAGGAACTGTATAAGAGGGCCTTAACCATTTTCTGTATGAAGATTTGACTCCATTGTAGAGTTAAATACCTGGGACAGTTGTGCATGCATATTAATGTACACTGTGGGTATATGCTGGGTAACCCTAGCATTAGTTTGGCTAAGTATGGTTATATTCCGGGGAGTCATGCATCATTAGTGGTATAAGAGCAGAATATTTGTAATCAGAGCAGATTTGTAATCAGTAAGGGGAACTTTTGAAGTTCTCGGGGGAATAGACAGGAATAGAGGAATCCTTGAAGAAAAAAGAAAGCAAGATTATTTAATGCAAGTTCCGAAGGAAAGAGGACTTGGAGACCAAATAGAAGACAAGCCATTCAAAGTGCAGAAGAATGGTGAAGCAAGATCATGCATAGATCTTGAAGGTAAGACAGTGTGTTTTTATCTCAAAGTTGAATTGAAGATTGTTTGTTGCAGATAAAAATATCTCAGCAAAGGACAACAAGAGAAGCTGTGAGAGGAGAACTAGATGCATTCTTGAAGGCAGAGTAAGGCAAATACTCTGATGGAGAAGTGGCAGTGAACCTGAAGAATCCAACAAGAAATTGGATAGAGAGGACAACTGAAGTGTTCTCAAGAGAGAGTGAGAGATTGCAGAAGCCTAGAAGGAGCAAAGGTGTTGCTCAAGAAGAGGTTCCAGACAGAGGACCTATGCTTACCAAAAGACTGAGTGAGGTAAGATTGCAGCAAGGAGGACTAGTTGTTGCAGAGGCTTGTTGCAGAGAAGCTCATGAAGAAAGAGGAGAAGAAGATGACTACTGATAGTCATAACAGAGGTTCAGAGAGAAGCCACAACAGAGGACATAAGAAAGAGGATGCCAAAGCAAATGGCAAAAGCAAAAGCCTCCCTGTAAACTTTGAGACTTAGAGTGCATCTGATGCTACCAAAAATCAACATTCTCATCTTGACTTAATTAATTCTGATTAATTAATCAATTTTCCTAAATTTAGACATAGGAAATATTAAAAAATAGGTTAATAATCTAATTAAGTCATCTCTAAGTGGAATTTCCAGGAACGATTTCTGAGTTTTGGAGATTTCATGTATTCTAGCCTCTCCACCAAATGTCATGGATAGAACACATCCGATGCTACAGAAACTAACACTCCTTCTTCGCGAGGATTGTGTTCTCTCTAGTGTTGCACATTCTGCCACAATACCTTGTCTTTGTATCACCTCCTATCATGTTGTTGATGTCTAGGCATACTATGCAACTCTGATGTTGCATCTGTGTTGCTGCTGACACTGCCATACTGCTACCAGCACTGCATTTGCACTTAACTCCCTCTCATATGTTGTTGCTACAACTGCAACTACTGTAGTTGAAAAACATCCAAAATACTGAATCAACTGTGTTTAGTATGATGCATTTGTATCTCGAGTCTTGACTGCTACTAGCTACTGCACTGTCCACCAATGAATCTGTGTTGCTATTGACTCTACACTATGCCACTCTGCAATGCTGCGAACTCTGCACTGTGCTCCCCAACATCTGACTGCTATTGGTCACTGCAATTGTCACTCTAGTACTGGTTGCATCAACTACCATTGATACATCCTGCTACTTAATACTGTGGCCCCCCCATAGCAAGGTAATGATCCATGAGGTGGACTCCTCAAGGACCTTGCCCAATCTCTGTAGCTCTCTGGGGCTACAACTCCAAGTCACCCCACCTCACTCCTGGAGGTATGTGGGCCATCATAGCGAAGTCTTCCTCCAACCTGGAGGACAACCTATCTATCTCAGCATGTGTTGTTGCCTGGTTTTGCATCTCCTCTTTGTCCTTCTTTCTAAGAGGACACTGGGTACTGTAGCATCCAAACACGCTACACCTGAAGCACTTGACCTTAGATAGGTCCTTCTTCTTCTTTCATTGCTCCCCCTGCCCTTGACTGGGACCCGTAGATGCAAGGGCCAGATTCTCCTCCTCCTTCACCACCTTCGATTCGCTGCTGCTACTACCACTGATGGAGCTCTTCAGCAAAGCTCGTCTCAATTCCTCCTGCTGCAAGTCTGATCACATCCTGTCCCATTCTGGTAGCTTGTCTCTATCCAATATACTTTGGATGAAAACTTGCCACTCCTCAGAGACACTGTTCACTGCCAATCTCACTAGCTCTATTGGTTGAGGCACTGCCCCAATAGTTGCAAGCTGGTCTCGGACCTCCTGAATCTTGCTGAGGAAGCGATCTATGCCTTCCCCCTTCTGCATTTTGATGCATCTCAACTTCTCCTCTAGGAACATCTTCCGCTGCTCGGAAGTACCCTGGTATAGCGTGGAGAGAGCATCTAACATTTATTTGGTCGTTCCCTTGGCTGAAATATGTGAGATTATATGTTGCGAATAACAAAAATGGTTGGCATACGGAGTTAGATCACTCTGGAGGAAAATGGCGAACTAAGGAACTAGGGTTTCTGACAAACCCTTCCACGGCGCACAGTTTGAGCAAGTAGCCTCTCAGGCCCAAACAGAACTTCCGCCAGGACTGTCTCTGTGCTTCTGGATGCAAAGGACAATGAAAAATCCAACAGGGGAGGCATCAGCGCCTCCCCCCAAAGATTACAATCAGGAAAACCCAAATGAGAGAAGAATTGAGAATGTAGAGAAGCCAAAGGTACGGCCTGTGCAGCAGCTGGAGAAGAACGGACAAGAAGATCTGGGATACGAGGAGGATAAACAAGCAACATTTGGAAAACCAAAGAAAAATTCATCGTCCACATGCAAGCCCATTGCCACAAAAAGGCCCAATATCGAGCTACCTAGTCACCGGATCAATGCGCAAATACAATTTATGAAAGACCACGCCTTGATTGGCAAATTCATCGGTTACTGGCCTACTGAAAAAGCCCTGCAAGGCTGGATCACCTCTAAATGGAAGCCCAAAGGTCATGTAACTCTACAGCTAGGCCTTAAGGTCTTCTTCACAGCCATCTTCAACTGCCTTGAAGACCGGAATCGTGTTCTAGATGGAGGACCCTATTTCTTCAATGCAATAGGTCTTTATTTATGAGATTGGGTCGAAATATTTTAACCCAGATAAGGAAGATTTCAGCTGGGCGCCAGTTTCGATCTGCATGTACTCGCTTCCACTGGAACACTGGGACGAGGACTCACTAACAACCATTGGCAATGGATTAGGCGAGTTCATAAAGGCAGCGGAGGAAACCAAGCTTCGACGATACACATCCTACGCACGGATCTGTGTTTACATGAAGCTAGGCCATGCGCTCCCGGACTCGGTAAGTCTTCTACATGATGACTTTGAATGGATTCAACCCCTTGAATATGAACATGTACCCTTTAGATGTAGGAGATGCCATGCCCATGGTCACCTCTTTCGTGACTGTCCCTTAAACATGCCTCCTAAAACCACAGAAAATGGAAACAAATCTGATCCAGAAGGGTTCACCAAGGTAGCCAGCAGGAAAAAGCATACCAAAAAACCTCCCTCAGTACCTAAAAACACTGCTCCATCTTCTGATTTGCCATCCTCCAGCAACAGCTTTGATATTCTAACAAATCTAGAATAGCCTGAATCAGTTACACCTATGACAGCAAAGCCAAGCTTTGTTCCATCCACCCATCTATCCCCCACTCTTATCCACTCTACAACCAGTGATCCATTGAATGCCCATACCTCTGAAAAGCCTACCTCAGACAACACCAACCCTGTTCAGAATAAAGCCCTGTGTTGAGATTGCAACAAGATGATGGAGCTTAGTGAAAAGAGTCGCCTTCACTAAGTGGGCCCGCAGGCTATTTTTGGCGCAAGTCTATTTTTAGACTATGTCTATTTTTAGACATATGGATCATGTCTATGGATTGCAGGTTGATGTTTATGGATGATTGATCAAGTTGGGAAAAAATAGATGGACTTCTATTTTTGATGAAAGTGTGAGTGATCACAGTGTGAGTGATCAAAGTCTATTTTTAGACTGGCTGTCAAAAATAGAAAAGTCAAATATTATTATCTCACAATAATATTTGGACTATAAACTTAATCTTATTCTCTTGGAGCACTTCAGTTTGAGCTACAGAGGTGGCACATGCAGCTGTTAGAAGGAAATACGCTTTTCTTATGAGTCAGTTGAGTTGTTGCATGCATGACTTCAGTTAGAACTCAATCAGTTGAGTTTGGTGGAGTTGATTGTGGAGTTGATGGAGTTGTGTTCAGTTTAGCTTTGTTAAACTGATTGTATTTAGTCTAACTGGCAAATAGACTAGAGATGAGTTGGGTGAATTAGTTATTAATTAATTCACAAGTTATTAACTCATAATACAACTAATGAATACATCAGTTAACTCAGTTGCATGTCAGTGCATGTTCAGTTCAACAGGGACAGGTGGTAGAGAATCAGATTGCTATCAGTTGTGACTATAGTTGTGCACCAGATCTTGCACAATCAAGGGATTGAGTATGCCAATGAGTTTGCTCACGTATTTGCCCACATTATAGCTTGTGCTCACGTCCAATAAAGTGTGAGTGACTATTTTGCAGGTGAAAAACGAGTTTGGTGAGCCATTCTCATCAGTTCTTGAGCAGGTATTGAGCAGTGGAGGCAGGCAAGCAGTGGAAGAGATTTGGAGATCAGATCTGAGCTGTATTGTGTGTAACAGAGGTGGAGATACTTGTGAGAAGTATTATGCTGTGTAATGTTACATGACTCAATCATTAATATACAGATAGTTGGGGTTTTTAGCGAGATGCTTTCCCTGGGATACATACTGTGTTAATGTGTGAATGCTCTTGATGTTTTATTGTTATTGATTCTGCTATATTGATGATCAACGTAGAGGAGCTTATGTATTGTGTATGTATTCTGCAATAGTACATGATCAGGATAATCTCTGTTGAATATGTGTTAAATTATTCAAAATTTCTACATGGTATCGGAGCGAGCTAGATAATTGTAGAAAAAGTTTCTACATGGTATCGGAGCTGCTTGATTTGTAGAAGAGATTTTTACAGGATATCAAGCGAGGATTGATCATCAGATCTACTATTCAGGAAGTGTTTACATTCTATTTCTTTAGGCAGAGTCTGTAATCGGGCCAGGTAGCCTCTGGATTCATCCTTCCTTTGGAAGGTGAAATATCCGGTAAAAGCCCATACAGTCAATCTCTGTACGAGAAATATTTTGTTCTCACAAATTCTAGATCGGAAGCAGTTGAGTTGGTTGCTGGTGGAATTCGAATTTGCAGCAGTGTTGTTGAAAATGTCTTTCAACGGATTGCAAATGTTATTCCAAAGCAAGAGCGACCTGGCGCTCAAGGATAAACTCAATAACAATAAAGGTGAGAATGGATCTTCATCAAAGGTATCTGATGAAGAGAATTGTGCTTTGGCTGCCAAAGCAAAGAAAGGGAAGAGCAAGAAAGCTTCTCAGTCTGGTGCGAAAGGCAAGAAGCAGGATATGTCCAAGGTGAAGTGTTTTCACTGTCACCAGCACGGACACTATGCCACAAATTGTCCGCAGAAGAAGAAGAACAAGCAAGCTGCTGGATCTGCAGGGGGAGAGGCCTTAGCTTCTCAGTTTGAGCTTGATTTTTCATTGATCGCATGCTTGGTTTCAAGTGTGATGGGATCAGTGTGGTTCTTGGACAGTGCTGCGTCTTTTCACATGACGGGAGATAGAGATTTGTTCTCTGATCTGGAGGACAAAGATCTTGGAGTGCACATCGAGATGGGCGATGATGGTAGATACAGTGCGACCGGTATCGGTACCATTTCCTTTGAGAGGGAGTCTGGTAAACCCTTTGTATTGAAGGAAGTCATGCATGTTCCAGGATTGAAGAAGAATCTCATTTCAGTGGCGATGTTAGAAGACAAGGGGTATGATGTTGTTTTCAGCGAGGGAAAGGCCTTCCTGCGCAGCAAGACAACTGGTGAGACCCGGAAGATAGGGGTTCGAGTGAGGAACCTTTATCAGTTGCATGTAGATGGATGCACAACAATGGCAGGCAAGGCAGAAGGATTGGTGAGCCGGGATGATGGCGAGTTGTGGCACAGGAGATTGGGTCACCTTCACCATGGAGCCTTGAAGATACTGCAGCAGATCACTACAGGGCTTCCTAAAGGCACACTTGCGTAGTCAGATCAGTGCAAGGGGTGTACTTTGGGGAAGTTTGTGAAAGCCACCTTTCATGAGAAGGATAGTCGCGCTATGACGATCCTTGAGAGAATTCACACAGACGTGTGTGGACCTTTCTCAGTTGCTTCGACAGCAAAACACAGGTATTATGTGATTTTTGTTGATGATTTCTCTCGTAAGTGCTGGATCTTCTTCATGCAGAAGAAGAGCGAGACATATTCAAAGTTCTGTGAATTCAAAGCACTAGTCGAGAAGGAGTCGGGGAAGAAGGTGAAGGCTCTTAGGAGCGATAATGGTGGTGAATACATCTCGGACGAGTTCAAGGATTTCTGCAAGACAGAAGGGATTCGTAGAGAGCTCATAGCTCCCCATAACCCACAACAGAACGGGGTAGTTGAGCGGAAGAACAGAACGATCGTGGGTGTTGCACGGGCAATGTTGCATGATCAGGGCCTACCCCTTCACTTGTGGGCGGAAGCATGCAATACAACAGTTTATGTGCAGAACCGTTGTCCTCATAGGATACTTGGCATGAGTACACCTGAGGAGACTTATTCTAGTAAGAAGCCTGATCTTTCTCATTTGAGGATTTTTGGTGCTAACATTTACATGCATGTGACGAAGGATGCCAGGAAGAAGTTGGATCCGACCGCAGAGGTTGGGATATTTGTGGGGTACACTGATACGCCCCACAACTATCGTGTGTATTTGCCAGACAGTGGTAAAACTGTTGTGCGATGGGATATAAAATTTCAGGAGGAGAAAGCCATGAAGTGTTTCCTTGAGAGGGAGCTACACTTGCATGCAGATGAGGAGCTATTAGTTCCTAAGGATGAGCTTCAGGACGTGGATCAGCCACAGGACGAGGTTCATGGAGTGGAAGAGACCACTCATGCAGCGCCAACCATCAGAGGGCGAAAGCGCTTGACAGAAGCTGAGCGACTGGCTCAAGATGCAGAGAAAGTCACCTGATCGGTACACTGGATACATGGCTCTTATGAGCAAGTGTGTTGTGATTGAGCCATCCTCTTTCGAGGAAGCTGTGGAGGATCCCGCATGGGTAGACGCCATGGTGGAAGAGTATGATTCTATTGTCAGAAACAGTGCATGGGAGATTGTTCCTAGACCGGAAGGGAAATCAGTGGTGGGTTTGAGATGGATCTACAAAGTTAAGCAGGTAGCTGATGGGAGTGTGGAGAAGTACAAGGCAAGATTTGTTGCCCGAGGCTTTTCACAGATTGAGGGGATCGATTATGAGGAGACTTTTGCACCTGTCGCAAGGTATTCTTCCATACAGACGATTCTTGCTCTCTCAGCGCAGATGGGATGGCACATTCATCAGATGGATGTGAAGACTGCGTTCCTCAACGGAGTCATTGAGGAGGAGGTGTACATTGAGCAACCCGAAGGCTTTGAAGTCTTCAGCAGCGAGTCGCATGTGTGCAGGCTCAAGAGAGCGCTGTATGGGTTGAAGCAAGCACCACGTGCTTGGTACACACGGATAGACAGCTATTTCACAGGACTTGGATTCTCCAAGAGCGAGGCGGATCCGAACCTATACCAGATTGTGGTGGAGGGTAAGTTGCTTATCATTGTACTGTATGTTGATGATTTGATTCTAACGGGTGATGAGCTGTTGATACTGTCATGCAAGAAGGATCTTGCTACAGAGTTTGAGATGAAGGATTTGGGCCTCCTTCACTATTTCCTGGGATTGGAAATATGGCAGCACAGTGGTGGACTGTTTGTTTCTCAGGGCAAGTATGCTCGGGAGATACTGGAGAAGTTCAACATGCATGGCTGCAAGCCTGTTGATACTCCTCTTCCTGGAGGTTGGAGGAAGGAGGATGCCACTTCGGGAGAAGAAGTGGATGCCACTGTTTATCGAGAGTTGGTGGGGTCGCTGATGTATTTGGTCAATACACGACCTGATATATGCTATGCAGTTAACCAGCTTTCACAAGCTATGGTTAAGCCTACCAAGCTCTTCTGGAAGGCGGGCAAGCATGTATTGCGCTACTTGAGAGGCACATCGGGATATGGTTTGTGGTACAGACAGGAGGATGAGGTGAAGCTATGTGGCTTCACGGATGCAGATTGGGCAGGGAGCCCAACAGACAGAAAGAGCACATCAAGAGGGGTCTTTAGTATTGGATCGACAACAGTTTCTTGGTACAGCTGGAAACAGAGATCCGTGGCACTCAGTTCAGCGGAGGCCGAGTATATGGCAGCAAGTTTGGCTGCATGCGAGGCTATATGGATGAGGAAGATCCTAGTTGGTTTGTTCGGTTCTCATTTGGATCCTACTGTGATTTACTGTGATAACTAGAGTTGCATTAAACTCTCGGCTAATCCTGTATTTCATGATAGATCTAAACATATTGACATCAGGTACCATCATATCAGAGATTGTGTGCAGCGGAGGATCATGTTACTTTCGTACATTCCAACGGAGGATCAGGATGCTGATATTCTGACGAAGGCTCTCACCAGGAGCAAATTCGAGTACCACCGAGGCAGGATAAGGGTTGCTGATAATCCATATCTTGTCGAGAGGGAGTGTTGAGATTGCAACAAGATGATGGAGCTTAGTGAAAAGAGTCGCCTTCACTAAGTGGGCCCACAGGCTATTTTTGGCGCAAGTCTATTTTTAGACATATGGATCATGTCTATGGATTGCAGGTTGATGTTTATGGATGATTGATCAAGTTGGGAAAAAATAGATGGACTTCTATTTTTGATAAAAGTGTGAGTGATCACAGTGTGAGTGATCAAAGTCTATTTTTACACTGGCTGTCAAAAATAGAAAAGTCAAATATTATTATCTCACAATAATATTTGGACTATAAACTTAATCTTATTCTCTTGGAGCACTTCAGTTTGAGCTACAGAGATGGCACATGCAGCTGTCAGAAGGAAATACGCTTTTCTTATGAGTCAGTTGAGTTGTTGCATGCATGACTTCAGTTAGAACTCAATCAGTTGAGTTTGGTGGAGTTGATTGTGGAGTTGATGGAGTTGTGTTCAGTTTAGCTTTGTTAAACTAGTTGTATTTAGTCTAACTGGCAAATAGACTAGAGATGAGTTGGGTGAATTAGTTATTAATTAATTCACAAGTTATTAACTCATAATACAACTAATGAATACATCAATTAACTCAGTTGCATGTCAGTGCATGTTCAGTTCAACAGGGACAGGTGGTAGAGAATCAGATTGCTATCAGTTGTGACTATAGTTGTGCACCAGATCTTGCACAATCAAGGGATTGAGTATGCCAATGAGTTTGCTCACGTATTTGCCCACATTATAGCTTGTGCTCACGTCCAACAAAGTGTGAGTGACTATTTTGCAGGTGAAAAACGAGTTTGGTGAGCCATTCTCATCAGTTCTTGAGCAGGTATTGAGCAGTGGAGGCAGGCAAGCAGTGGAAGAGATTTGGAGATCAGATCTGAGCTGTATTGTGTGTAACAGAGGTGGAGATACTTGTGAGAAGTATTATGCTATGTAATGTTACATGACTCAATCATTAATATACAGATAGTTGGGGTTTTTAGCGAGATGCTTTCCCCGGGATACATACTGTGTTAATGTGTGAATGCTCTTGATGTTTTATTGTTATTGATGCTGCTATATTGATGATCAACGTAGAGGAGCTTATGTATTGTGTATGTATTCCGCAATAGTACATGATCAGGATAATCTCTGTTGAATATGTGTTAAATTATTCAAAATTTCTACACCCTGTGGTCTGACAAAATTATGGACATCGATGATACATCAATAGAACCTTCTTAGCCACCAACCCATCCGGAGGGAAGCAGTCAACAATGTTTAATGGAAGAAGAACCAAAAAGCTTTGATCTCGGTGAAATAGACATTTTCAGTCTAGAGCAAGCCTGCAAAAGGAAAGAGTTCGACACCATACCGGACAAACAACTGGAAAATTTGGAAGTAGTGCTCACAAGAGTGCATCAGCACAATACTTTGGGTATACAACAAGGAGGCAAATGGGATGGGAAACATATCATCAAAGATGAGAAGAAAAGAGGTAGAAAGATAGATCTACAACGTACCATATTAATTGGGGAAATGCTAGTGGAGTCAGGAAGGTGCTCCAAGCTGACCAAATATTACCGATCCCTACCTACTAGTCAACCATGAAGCTCATCTCATGGAATGTAAGAGGACTTAATGGTCTTGGGAAATATAGAATGTTAAAGAACATGATTCAGCAAGAACAACCATACATTGTATTCATGCAAGAAACAAAATGTAGCACCAGCACATTAGAATCCATATTATGCAAACCCTGGGCAGGATGTCAAGCGGTAACAGTAGACAACAGGCATCTCGGGAGGGTTAGCCATAGCATGGAACACTTAGCATATATCCTTAACAAATTTCCATGCCTCTCATTATTTCATCCAAGCAATGTTCCACCTAATCGGTACCAACATACATGGACATTTAACCAATGTTTACTTCCCTCAGGAGAGTACGCAAAAAATTAGGCATTTAGAAACATTGGAGATTCTTAATGCTCCAAGAACTTATCCACTATGGATCACGAGAGGAGACTTCAATATGATCACAAAGCTGGAGGAAAAACTGGGAGGCAGAAGAAAGCTGGACAAAGAAAGCAATAACTTCAAAGATTACATTTAACACAATGGTCTAATAGACTTACCCTTTGATAACAGAGTTTACACTTGGAAAAACAAAAGAGTTGGGACTCAACAAATAGCATCAAGGCTGGATAGATTTCTAATTGCAGAAAATTTTGTTCATCTTGGTGGTGATATAGGCACCTCCATCCTACCCCTAGCTGGCTCGGATCATTGGCCCATTTCTTTGCAATGGAAAAATCCTAGAACCTCTAGCAGAAGACCATTCAAGTTTGAAGCTTTCTGGCTTACCCACCCTGAGTTCAATACAGTGGTCAAATCAGTGTGGGAAAGTTTCCTTCCCAATGGTGGCTCACTCATGTACCAATTCCAGCAAAGATTGAAGCATATCAAAAAACAAATCAAAACCTGGAATCATACCACTTTTGGCAACATCCTTCAAGAGAAAAAAGTTCTTGAGCAAAACATGACAAAGCTACAGCAGAAGATCATCCTAGAAGGCATAACAGAGGAACATGCCAAACAGGAACAAATCCTACTAACACAACTAGATGAAAGAAGCAAACAAGAGGAACTGCTCTGGAGACAAAAGTCAAGAATCAGATGGCTAAGAGAAGGGGAACGAAACACCAAATTTTTTCATCGTACAACTATACAAAGAAGAATGAATAATACAATCTCACACATTCAAAACTCATAGGGAGACAAAATGGAGAAACAAGAAGACATAGAGAAAGAGCTCACAAATCACTTCAAAACTGTTCATCAAGAGCTGCCCACAGACAGACAGCGTGCTATCAATGAGATACTTCAGCATATTCCTAAACTCATTACAGAGGAGCATAATCAGCTATTGCTAAGACCAGTCACCATTACGGAGGTCGAAGAGGCATCAAATCAACTGAAAGCTGGGAAAGCGCCTGGACCTAATGGTTTCACATCCAACTTTTACCATCACTTTTGGGACTTAATCAAAACAGATGTCTGGAATGTGGTCAAAGAATCAAGAGCAATGCATTGGTTACTTCCTTCACTCAATGCCACTTTCATTGCTCTTATTTGCAAAGTAGTGCAACCAAGCACTCCGGAGAAGTTCAGGCCTATTGCACTCTGCAATATCATCTATAAAATTATTTCGAAAGTCATAGCCAACTGCCTCAAACCGCTCCTCCCTCTTCTCATCTCACCAGAGCAATCTGGTTATGTAGAAGGTCGTCAAATTCTGGATTGCATTATATTGACTCATGAAACCATCCATTCTTTAAAGAGTAACAAACAGGCAAGTACGCTGTTGAAAATCGACCTTTCCAAAGCCTTTGATAAACTCAGCGGGACCTACATAAAATAGATGCTTACGGCCTTTGGATTTAGCCCAACCCGGGTTAGATGGATCATGTCCCTAATTTCCTCCCCACTCTGCTCTGTTCTTGTCAATGGGATCCCCTCTAAACCCTACTACCCTTCCAGAGGAATTCGTCAAGATGACCCTTTGTCCCCCTTTCTATTTATCATTATGGCTGAGGGTCTGGGTCGTCTTATAAAGCATGTCGTTCATTCCCATGATCTTAGAGGTCTCTCTGTTCATGGATCCCCTATTATTACCCATCAACAATTTGTTGATGACAATATGCTCTTTGGTCATCCTTCTGTAAATGAGGCCCGAACCTATAAAGCTCTTTTAGATACATTCTCAGAAACCTTTGGCACCACCATAAACACTGCCAAATCTCAAGTTTATTTCTTCCATACTCCTATTGCCACCCAAAGAATCATTGCTCGAATCATAGGATTCTCTCAAGCCAAGCTTCTGTCTCAGTATTTAGGCGCCCCTCTCATAGACTCGGCCTTAAAGCATGCTTCCTGGCATCAACTCATTGAGAAAATGGAAAGTCGGCTCATGTCTTGGACATACAGAACTCTCAACATGGAAAGCAGATTAGTCCTAATAAAGGCAGTCCTACAATCAATGCCCCTCTATCTCTTCTGAGTTCTTTCTGCACCGAAATGGGTGCTAAAAAGAATAAGGAATCTGCAACGCAATTTCTTATGGGGTTCCACAGGACAAAATAGAAAATGGGCACTAGTCAAATGGGAAAAGGTTTGCAAGCCAGAAAAGTAGGGAGGTCTAGGCTTACGTGATCCACAACACAGCAATACTTTAATGGGAGCACGGATTTGGTGGCAATGGGTATCCTGCACACAAAAGCCATGGGCGCAATTATGGACTGCAAAGTATGCAAATAATTGACCGCAACAAGAACTAATAAGGATAACCACCACGCTCACAGGATCCCTGATTTAGAATGCGGCCAAGCAACACAGAGAGGTCATCCATTAGCATAGCTTTTGGGAGATAAGGGATGGGAGGACGGCCCATTTCTGGATGGATTCATGGCAACAAAGACCCAAAATTGCAGCTTTCCTACCATGCACAAATCATAATGGAAATGACATTATCCAGGAGGACAATGTAGCACATTTCTGGACTCTCAGCACTACATAGGGATTCAGGCAATGGAAACCGTTGAGGCAAATAACACAGCAAGAAACGGAAGCTTACAACATGGAGCTACACAAAGAGCTCACCAACAGAAGAATCAGAGTCAATACAGGAAGCGATGTACTCAGATGGGGATATACATCGAAAGGAACATACACCACTAAAGAAGCATACCAGCTAATGTTCCAAATCCAGGAACCAACAGATCCTGCTTGGAACCATATCTGGACTGCAGGGATCTGGCCTAAAGTTTCCACCTTCATCTGGTTGTTGTATCATCAAAGAATTCTCACATGGGACAACTTAATCAAAAGAGGATTTCAAGGACCATCCTACTATCCCAAATGTCAAAACAATGAAGAAACTATTTAGCACCTCGTGGACTCCTGCCACATGGCCAATCAACTCTGAGAAAAGCTCACTTTTAGATGTCAGCAACCTTGCAGACTTCTAGGGGATATAAAAGGCACCATTTGCAATTGGACTCCAGAGCCCTATAATAGCAAAGTTCTCAACAAGCTGTGGACAATATTGCCAAGCCTCCTTCTATGGACAATTTGGAAGGAAAGAAATAAGCTAATTTTTAAAAATCACAAAACTTCCTTAGAAATCATATGGAACAACTTACATCAGAACATCAAGGAAACTCTTGCGTTGCATCAATGGACAACTGAGGACTTTCCTACCTAGCCTTAGGAACTAAGCATATGGGCTAACTGGAACATCCAGCTCCAACAAGCACAACTGAATTCCAATAGACCTAACATTATAACCAGGCAGCTTTCACATTGGTTACACCCCCCACAAAGTATGATTAAGTTAAATTTCGACGGTGCCTCCAAGGGCAACCCAGGCAAAGCAGGATACGGGGGCATATTCAGAAATCATGAGGGCCAACCCCTACTATTGTATTTTGGCTCCATTGGATGGGATACGAACAATTCTGCAGAACTGGAAGGATTGTGGCAAGGTATGAAACTAGCTCACCAACATAATTTTTATCCCATCATTATAGAAGGGGATACCCAAATTCTAATCAATATGGTCACTCAAATCCAACAAGGAAGAATGGCTTCAAGAGTAGCCAAAAGCTGGAGATTAATGGCCAGGATTGAAACAATAGAGAAATGGATAAAAGATAGGAGAGCAATAACTTTTATTCACGTCAAAAGGGACAGTAACAAAGTTGCTGATCTCCTAGCAAACATTGGGGTGGAACAGGACCAGATCCTACATTCCGGTCTTCTCAACATTATAGATGACCACAATCAATTGCAAGTCTGCACTGACCTAGTGCACAAGGAAGCTCAACCCCCGGATGCAGGTGTTAATAACGATCATTAAAATGATTAGACGGGGCGACGGCGGACGGGGCGGCCACTTGGCCCTCTGCAACCTTTCCAAGGTCACCATGAATGGCATTCATGGCACCTCGCAGGCGTCATTTAATGCCTGCTCAAGTCGAGGCAAGGCCATTATCCACTTAACCATGGAGCTGGAGAACCATTCTGTCATTCTGCCCCTGATTCACTGTGTATGCCCTCCGCGGGCGGGAGAGCCGACTGAGCGCACCAGCACTAGGCACAGATGTTGGCTTGTGAGCTGCTTAGATTTGGGTAATGGCTTCCACCATTCCCACATAAACCTCTGTAATTCGGCTCACGACCTCCAGCCCACTGTAATCTCCGCGCAAAACTCTTCTGTCAATTCTTCTTCTGCTCCTCCTGACTCTCTACCTATTCCCATATCCACCATGGTCCGCCATCACATGCGCAGCCGACGTGGTGGCACACGAGGTGGAAGTTCTCATTCCCCTGCTTTGCATAGCCATGACTCTGCTTCCCCTGCTTCCTCTGCCAAAAATCCCCACCAGCACAGCTTTGCAGGTCGGTATCCAGATACAAGAAGTGGTAGAGGCAGAGCCGGCCCTCACAGCTCAAGACGTGAAGCTGCAGCTGTTCGCACTGCTACCTTTCCTCTGCCTCTACATCCTATTCCTCACACAACGCAGTTTCGGTTTCGTAGCTCTTTGAACCGCTCGGTTATTGTAGCCACTGTCTCAATTTCCATTACAGAAGAGAACGAGCAGCATATTCCCATGACCATTTCTACGGAGGAGGCGAACAGAGCTGGCCTGAGCAGGAACAGGGGCAACAATGACGAGCAGGCAGTTGATGGAGGTCGAAACAAAAGGCATGGTAAAGCCATTGCTGGCAGTTCGCATGTTGAGATGGGCATTCACAGTGACACGCAGGCCTTGGAGAGCCATCTGGATGACACGTCAGGCCCGCAGGTTGAGGCTGGCAGCATGGAGGAAGGCCATCAGGCGTTGGGACGTGGCGAGTCAGACAACCCGGATGACTGGGCGTGTCCTATTGTGGAGGAGCCTGCTCCGGAAGACTTCGAGCAGCGTGTCATGTCTGCCAGGTGGCATTTTTTCTAGTTCTTGGTTTAGCTTTGTCCAGTCTTATGTGTCCTCTGGATAATATGTTGGTCAGCTGGTATAGTCAGGATAATTTGTTGGTTTTAGTGTTGGTTTTGATGTTGGTTTTGGTCGGTTGGTCTAGTCAGGAAAACTGTGGGCTAATTTTTGGATATATTTTGGACATATCTTTGGACTGGTTTCCCCTTTGTTGGGGCAGTCTCAGGCAAATATCATGGATGCGTGTTGATTGAGGCCAGGTTCCTCTGTGGCCAAGAAGCACTGTAACTACCTTTTTTGTATCATATTAATAGATTAACATTACTTAGAAAAAAAAAATGTGAGATTATATGGTCCCAGACTCCATCGAGGTTCAACTACTTCGCCCACGCCATATCCTTCCTATATTCCTTAAGATGGTTTGCATCTTGAGGAACTACCACTACATTATCAATGTAGGCTTTCAGGCCATATTCATCTAGAATGAAGGACATCCTAGCCTTTTAGATGACATAGTTGGAATCTTTGACCTGAGACAATCTCGTTAGTTACAAAGTCACTCCTTCACCCTGTATTATCTTGGTGGAATTCAACTTATCCTCCAATACTAGTACCCAGTTCTTGTTCTTATTCTGAAACAAATTCTGAAGAGACATCCACATCTCATGTGCAGTGTTCTTCTTGGACAAAAGAAGCATTAGGGGATCCTTCACACCATCAAGGATGATCAATCTTGCCCTTGTATCTAAATCCTCATACACTTCCAACTCCTTTGGGTCAGTGAGCTTCTTGATGGTTTTCTCGGCGAACTCCTAGATCCTGTTGCCCTGCAAGACCAACTTGACCCTTTCCTTCCATGGACTATAGTTGGACAACCCCTCCAACTTGTTCTCAGACCAGCGACTAGCCTGCAACATCGACATTGTCACCTACAATGTGACCAACTCCCTCTTAAGTTGTACTTTTTTGTGCACAACTTTGATTCACTTTATTCCAAAGTAGCTCAAACATGCTCTGATACCATGTTGAATTTCCACGATCTTGGGTCTAGGTTAGAATATTAGAATCTCTGACGCTACCAAACCAATAATCTCAACAGAACTACTTTGCACAACAGAATAATATAAAGCAGTAAATCACATATGCACAGCGATACACAATTTTTCGTTATATTAAACCAATATGAATAATACAACAGTCTATGGAATACAAGATACAATGACAATCATGCTATAGACTCTATGTCATATCTTGTCCTACCGGTCCTTCACTCTTGATATGTGTTGAAATTTCTAAGTATTACCCATTAGAAATTTTATCTATATTCTTCTAGTTTATTTCTCCTACTTGTTAATTATGAACAAGTTATTTAAACATATAAATATCGAAATAAACACAATACAATCTCAACCATCTACATATCAACAGCTGAAAGAAATAGCAAACACACAAGTGACACTGTTATTTTTGGACAACTCGTCCCCTAAAAAACCCAACTTGGGAAAACTGGTGCAGCAATTCTAAGGGTTATTTTATTATGCAGTATATCCTTGAGTACAATTGGGTGCCAAACTGGCTCACCCGACAAAGAAAATAATCCGACAGTAATACCTCTTTATTCGGAAGCAGATATTCAGAAAATCTGCCCATGAAACCCTCTCCAATAACCTTTGAAGCTCAATGTTAGCCCACCTGGCCTCAGCGTCAGCCAGAATTCTCTGCGTCAGCCCTTTGAGGCACTACGCAGCCTCTACAGCCCTCAACGTCACTCCTGTTGCCCTCTGCATGGATGATGCAGGCCCTTCAGGCCTCTGCGCAGTCTCTTCTAGCTCTATGTGGCTTCCTCTGGCTCAGTGTCTGCCTCTCTCTGGTTCCATGCTAGTCTCTCAGCACTATCTCTACCTCTCTGTCCAGTACTCACTACCCCTCGCTGCAAACTGATCACTGATTCGACTTTTCTTAGCAAACCCCATTCTAGAAAATCGAATGACTAATCACTCTCGTGTATTCTCCAATTGACCCTCAAGCCTCCTCTTATTCTTTTCCTGTTGGTCCTTCAACGGCCGAAATTACATCTCTAATCAATGGCTAAGATTAGATTTGGCTTGATCCATGTCTTTTGGAAACTTCTAACCCAATTTTATATTAATACCCATTAATATTTTATTTTTCCTAAGTTTAGACTTAGGAACTCTATTAAAAATATTAATTATTTTAATATCTCCTAAACCGGGTAGAATCTGCCCAAACCATTTTTGGGTCTTGGAGATCTCATGTGCTTTAGCCTCTCTACCATTTTTTATGGCTAGAGCACATCCGATGCTACCCCAAATCAACACTCCCTCTTAGCGAGGACTGTGCTCTAGTAATACTCCACACTGAGCATCACCCTGATTATACAACACCGGTACCTGTGCTGATGCTAGGCCTCCCCGCCCAACATCCTCTGCACTACTGCATCTTGTACTGCTGCCCATGGCTCTACCACTGCCACTGCTACATCCGTACGATAGCTCCCTTTGCATCTGTGCTGCTGCTGGTCCTTTCTCCCAACACTGCATCTGCACTGCAATTCTCTCTCATCATGCTGCATCGTGCTACTGCTACTGCTACTGCACTGCAACTCAGTTACTGAGAAGTAAGTAACTGATCCACCCAACTACTGACATCCTTGTCAGGCTAGAAACTCTCGATGCTAAAGCTCTCTCTTCCGCGATCAAGTGCTCCCTCTACTGCCTCTGCGCTGCTGCAATAACTCCCTGCCTCTCGCACTGTTGCAACCCTATTTGTGCCTCTCACACTACTGCAGCCTGCTAGCTCTGCGCTGCTCGAGACTTCTGCACTGTAGCACTCTTCGTCGCTTCATCCGTATCCGTTTCTACCGACATCTGCAAGTCCTGCTACTCTCTCTTCAGGGCTCCCATAACAAGGTATAATCCTAGAGTTTGGGTACCTCAAGGTTCTTTCCCCTGATCTCCTATAGTCCTCCTGACTATAGCTCGATGTCTCCCCACCTCTTCACTAAAGGTACATGAGCACTCATGGCACAATCATCATCCTCCTCTACCTCCTCTTTTGCCTTCGCTGGCACCGCCTTGGAGTCAGACGCCTCTCCCTTGTTCTTCTTCCTCGGACACTGGTTCGCATAATGACCTAGTTCCCCACAGTTGAAGCACTTGACCTTGGAGAGGTCCTTTTTCTTCCTCTTCTCCTGCTTCCCTGCAAATGCCAGAGCTGCATCCTCTTCCTCTTTCTTCTTGATTCAGACACCTGTGCTGCTACTTCCCATCTTGGACAACCGTATGATCTCTTCTTGGCGAAGAGCTGCCCACAATTCTTCCCAATTTGGAAGATTCGCCCTGCCCAGAATGCTCTGGACAAATGTCTCCCACTCCTCGGAGACTACATTTAGGGTGGTCCTCACCATCAACTCTTGATCTGGCGTGGCCCCTATGGAAGTCAGTTGGTCCCAGATCTCCTTCAATCTACCGAGGAAGTGATCTATCTGCTCCCCCTTCTGCATCTGGTATGACGCAGTTGATTCTCAAGTAACATCTTCCTCTGCACGAAAGTATGCTGGTACAACATCTTCAAGGTGTCCCACATTTCCTTTGTCGTTTCCTTCTCGGCAATATGTTGGACCACATGATCCTTGGCCCCATCAAGGATGATGCATTTCACCTTGGCCATTGCCTCCTTGTACTTTTCATTGTCAGCCGGGATAGCCACTATTCTTAAGGCGAAGGCCTTGATGTGATGTCTATCTAGAATGGACATGATCCTGGCCTTCTCGACCACAAAGTTGGACGCTCCGTCCAACCTGTCCCGATCCCTCAGTCCATTCATGGCCATCTCTCTGCTCTTCCTTTCGACTCCTCCGAGTCTCTACTTCCCTTTGGAAGTTCTCCCTTCGACTCCCTCTAAGTCTCTACTTCTCGTCTGGAAGTTCTCTGCTAGACTCCCTCTGAGTCTCGTTTTCCCTCCTAAAAATCCACTTGACAACTGTCGAGCTGCACCTCTCTGATCTCATATGCACCTACAACACTGATCCGGATTCCTTGGCTATAAATCCACCTCGGTAGTGACTCCCTCTACATTGGTTTTGCCCGTTAGATACTGTTCTGACTTGGCAGCAACAACACCCCACCAGCTTCACTCCCCGCAATCTGCCCATAGTCTCCTATGCCCCAGCAACTGAAGGACTAAGCTTCTAGGCTCTACGCAAACCCGACACTGGCTGAAATTCTCCCCTAGCCAACAACGTCAACCCTCCTGGTCTCTGCGTGGCTCTACGTGAGCCTTTTCTGCCCTCCTCAGCCTCTACGCTGGCCTCTCTCTAGCTCGAACGGATGACGCAGTCCCTCTGTGTCAACCCTTCTCCACCACTTTCTGCTAGGAACAACTTCTGTCACTTGGGACAGTTGTTTCTGCTGCAAATCCTCTGCTTCAAGTGGTGCCTTCAGCTTTCCTGTGATCTGCAACCACGCTCTGATACCATGTTGAAATTTCTAAGTATTACCCATTAGAAATTTTATCTGTATTCTTTTGGTTTATTTTTCCTACTTATTAATTACGAACAAGTTATTTAAACATATAAATATCGAAATAAACACAATACAGCCTCAACCATCTACAGATCAACAATTGAAAGAAATAGCAAACACACAAGTGACACTATTATTTTTGGACAACTCGTCCCCAGAAAAACCCAACCTGGGAATACCGGTGCAACAATTTTGAGGGTTATTTTATTATGCAGTCTATCCTTGAGTACAACTGGGTGCCAAATTGGCTCACCCAACAGAGAAAATAATCTGGTAGTAATGCCTCTCTATTCGGAAGTAGATATTCAAAAAATCTGCCCCATGAAACCCTCTTCAACAACCTCTGAAGCTCAGTGTCAGCCCATCTGGCCTCAATGTCAGCCCAGAATCCTCTGCGTCAGCCCTCTGAGGCACTACGCAGCCTCTACGGCCCTCTGCATCACTCCTACTACCCTCTGTGTGGATGACGCAGGCCCTTCTGGCCTATGCGCAGTCTCTTCTAGCTCTGTGTGGCTCCCTTTGGCTCAGCGTCTGCCTCTCTCTGCTTCTGCTATGGTCTCTCGACATTATCTCTGCCTCTCTGTCTAGTACTCACTGACCCTCGCTGCAAACTAATCACTGATTTGACTTTTCTTAGCAAACTCTGCTCTAGAAAATCGAATGACTAATCACTCTGGTGTATTCTCCAACTAACCCTCAAGCCTCCTCTTATACTTTTCCTGTTGGTCTTTCAACGGCTGAGATTACATCTTTAATCAACAGCTAAAGATTAGTTTTGGCTTGATCCATGTCAATTGGAACCTTTTAACCCAGTTTTATATTAATACCCATTAATATTTTATTTTTCCTAAGTTCAAACTTAGGAACTCCATTAAAAATATTAATTATTTTAATATCTCCTAAACCGGGTAGAATCTGCCCAAACCATTTCTGGGTCTTGGAGATCTCATGTGCTTTAGCCTCTCCACCAATGTTTATGACTAGAGCACATCTGCTGCTAGCCCAAATCAACAATATGCTCTTTAGCTGCCCCTTAGTCCATTAAAGGACAACACATAGTCTCTAGGAGGGTTGCCACCTATCATTGTTGCACGTCACTTCTGCTACAATGAACACGGGCTGATCCAATCTGCTCTCTAGGTTGGCCAATACCTGAGCTCCAATCTTCCGTCTAGTAGCCTCTTTCGTCTTTGAAAAAGCTACACATAGTCTCAACAAATTCACCCAAACTTTAGTTGTCACACCTCCTCTAGGACTGCTAGTCACGGGCTACATTGGGCTATCAACACGTTTACCTCCAACAAACCAATGATGCTAAATACACCCACTGCAAGATCTGCTCCTAGGAGTGACTTCAACCATCAGGAGAAGTCCTCCAAATGGCTCCCACAAGCTTCTACAAATTTTGTACACACATGGACACCATCCCTTGCATCAAATCAACAACCATCAATACATACCTTTTCTTGGACCTGTTTTACTGCAATAGATTTTGGTTTTGGTTAGAGCTGATAGCTCACTGCTACAACTCCTCTTTTCTCCACCAAAATCTCCCTTAATTGTTGCGGCTTGGTTTCCTAAGCTTCCTCCTTTATCACGTTGTTCCTTGAGACACCTGTTCAACCCTTTAATTACCTCATGTATCCCTGTTCTAGGGATAGTAAGGTTTGCGGCTTACTTTCGTCTCCTGCAGCCTCATAAACAGAGGTAAACTCGCACAAAAACCACTCTTAAATAGTCCTTAACACCCTCTTCCAATGTGGTCGTCTCTATGCTCAATTCGGACCTGTAATTAACCCACTGACTGCCCAAAACTTGCCTCTAGACCTGCGACTATCTTTCTGTGGTACCTCGATCTAGTTGAGGATGCAATTTCTCTCCAAAACAGACCTCAATTCCCATGATTTGTCCTCTCCTTCAGCTTGGCCTAATTTCAGAGATGTATGATGATATTTGATGCCCTTGGATGTGTATAATGACACCCTCCTCACCTTCTATTTATATCCATAAGAAGGGCTTCCTCAAAACGTCCAATTAGGGCTTGAAAAGCTGTCGCATGGCTTATTAACATCAAGCCGACCTAGAGTCTTCTTGTGCAAACCCATTTCTTATCTTCAAATATTCATAACTCCATTTCTACAACTGGGAATCAGATAATTTTTGTTGCATTGGATTTGTCTCGACGAGAGATATCATCCTCATCCATCACATGTCGAAATGTGTCCATGGTTTTGGCCCAAATCACGATGGGTGCAAAACCGAACCTTTGGTGCCAAGCCCACAAGTGACTCTTGTGGTGCTCCACCTTCCAAACCTTGAACCCTAGGGCTTGTAGTACCTTCCAAGCTACTCAAAAAATCAACAATGAGTCGACATGAGTACTTTCTGAGGCCAACTTATAGAATATTAGTTCAGAGGCCGACTTTACAAGGTGACTTGATGCATGAAGCTTTTGACTTGACAAAATAGATTTGACTTTGACTTTAAACATCCTAAAATCCTATAATGGAGGCTTGACCTATGACAATTGACCCAAAGCATGAAACACGTGCTTTAATAAGTCAATTTAATTAATAATGAAATTTCATTTTCTTTCTTTTGATAAATTATGGCTCAAGTATAATTATGAAGACAGAAACTGGTTACATTCTTCAACAACCAAGAATGCCCAAAATAGAGTGAATTTCGAGTTACACAGTTTTGTGCCCAACTAGAGAGGAATTGCTGAGAAATGATAAAACTCTTTGGCAAATGGCTGAGAGGTTGTGAACAAATATCCTCTGGCAAATGCTATCACACCCAACTAGAAACTTCTGGAAAATGCCAGCACCAAACACCAACAAAAACTTTATTCTCCAACCTCTCTGTAGGTTCTATAAGAGAAAATTTGGCCCAGCCAAAAGATACAAGAAAAGCTTTAAAAAATGGTGCCAAACTCTTCCTCTAACCAGTAGAAAATCTCCTGCAAATACTCAAAACCTGTAATAGAAAGATGTTTCTCCAAATAACCTCTAGGGTTTGTCTTTTGTGCCCAGAAATAACAAATTTCTGTGTGAATTTTCTACAATAAACTTCAATGGAAGTCTTTAAATAGACTCTCGCAACACCTAACTAGGAAAACACTCGAAGTTCTTGTTGGAATTTCTAAGTTTAACTCGTTAGAAATTATTCTTGTACTCTCTGATTTATTTCTTCCTACTTGTTCAATTACTTAACAAGTTATTTACCATGTAAATACTGAAAATAAATACAATTACAGTATCAACCCATATAGATCATCAACTGAAAGTAAACAAGCACACAAGTGACACCGTTGTTTTTGGACTAATGTCCCCAGAAAAACTCAATGCGGGAAAACCGGTGTAGCTATTCAAAGGGTTTTATTATTATGCACTTTGAGAATACAACCTGGGTGCCAGAAATGGCTCACCCAACAGAGAATGCCCTCGGCAAGAGTGCCTCTTAGTTGGAGACAGATATTCTGGCTAAATCATCGTATGAACAATCCCATAGCAATAATGCAGCTTCTGCTACTCTGCATCACCCTATCCAGCTCTCCAGCTCCACTCTGTCCCATGAAAAATCTTCCAACGATGCCTCTAGGGCCTGCGTCAGCCTCTCTAGCCTAGTTTCAGCGTCTCTGGGCTCTGCATTAGCCTCTGGAGCCTCCGCGTCTCACACACTGGCACACTCTGGCTCTGCGTAGCTCCTAGCTACCTCTGTGTGGCCTCTGGCTGACTCTACATGGCCTGTAGCTAGCTCTATGTCAACCTCTCCTGGCTTCTTCGCTGATCCTCCCTGTACTAACTCTGCCTCTCCGCTATGTACTCACTGCCCCTTAGCTGCAACTCTGATCACTCACTCAATTTCCTCAGCAAATCCTACCCTAGAAAATCGAGTTCTTGATTTCTCTCGGTGTGTTCTTCAACTGACTCTCAAGCCTCCTCTTATACTTTTCTCGTTGGTCCATCAACGACCAAGATTAAATCTCTAATCAACGACTAAGATTAGATTTGGCTTGATCCATGACTTTTGGACCCTTCTAACCCAGTTTTATATTAATACCCATTAATATTTTATTTTTCCTAAGTTTAGACTTAGGAACTCCATTAAAAATATTAATTATTTTAATATCTCCCAAACCGGTTAGATTCTGCCCAAACCATTTATGTGTCTTGGAGATCTCATGTGCTTTAGCCTCTCCACCAATTTTCGTGGCTAGAGCACATCCGATGCTACCCCAAATCAACACTCCCTCTTAGTGAGGACTGTGCTCTAGTAATACTCCTCACTGAGTATCACCCTGATCATCCAGCATCAGTCCCTGTGCTGATGCTAAGCCTCCCTGCCCAACACCCTCTGCACTGTTGCATCATGTATTGCTTAAAAGAATGTTCAATGAATTAATTCACATGGAGCAAACAGCTCAATGATAATACAAAGATATTTACAAGAATAGAAACATCAGGTTTCTATGTAGAATATCGAACAAACAGTTTCATCTAAGAAACTGCTAAAAGAATAAGAATAGAAACATCTAAAAGACTGAGCATTACTAAATAGAGATATAGAGATATATTCTAATACCCTCCCTTAATGCTCAATCTATTTACAACACCAATAGACCCGCGAAATTTTACAAATTTATCAGGACCAAGAGGTTTGGTAAAGATATCGGCGGGCTGCTCTGTGGTGGGAACATAGTGCAACTGAACTGAGCCGTCTTCAACCAACTGTCGAATGTAGTGGCAGTGAGTTTCCACATGCTTTGTTCGTTCATGAAAGACAGGATTCTTGGCAAGTTTGAGCACTCCCTGATTATCACAAAACAAAGAAGTAGGCCCTGTCTGAAAAACATGCATATCTGCAAGCATACGACGAAGCCAAACTGCCTCACAGGCTGCCTTAACTGCTCCCCGATACTCTGCTTCTGTTGAGGAGAGAGCCACAACCTGTTGCTTCTTACTAGTCCAAGTAACAGCTCCAGATCCTAGACTAAACACATACCCAGCTGTAGATTTACGGTCATCAACCGAACCGGCCCAGTCAGAGTCAGTGTAGCCACTGAGAGTAGAAGTGGAGCTGTGAGTATATAAGAGGCCATAATCAGAAGTACCACGCACATATCGTAGCACCCGCTTTGCTGCTATCCAATGATCAGCTTTAGGAGCTGACATAAAGCGAGAAATGTAGCTTACTGCAAAACTGATGTCAGGTCTGGTAGCAGTAAGATAGATGAGACTGCCCACTAATTGCCTGAATAAAGTTTCATCCACAAGAGGAGAGGATGACTGTGCTGAAAGTTTGAGCCCTGGTTCCATAGGAGTCGTGGCCGGTTTGCAATCCTGCATTCTGAACCTTTCCACAAGATTTTTGGCATACTTGGACTGAGAAAGAAAGATCTGATTTTCAGTCTGCCATACTTCAACCCCCAGACAGTAATGAAGAAGTCCCAAGTCTGTCATCTCAAAAGTTCTGCATAGATCTTGTTTGATCCCATGGATCAAATGTGCAGAGCTGCCAGTAATGATAAGATCATCCACATAGACAACTACAAACAAGATATCATCATCAGTATGCTTGATATACAGGTTTGCATCAGATGGACTCCTCTGAAAACCTTGATTTGTCAGATACTGATCAATTTTTATGTACCAAGCCCGAGGAGCTTGTTTCAATCCATAGATGGCTTTAACTAACCGACACACTTTCTGTTCTTGACCAGCAACCTTGAATCCTGGAGGCTGCGTCATGTAGACTTCTTCTTGGAGATCACCATTTAGGAAAGCACTTTTTACATCCATCTGATGAACTTTCCATTTGAATTGAGCTGCTAGGGCAAGCACAAGCCTGATAGTACTCATCTTGGCTGTAGGAGCAAAAGTCTCCTCATAGTCTATGCCTTCCTGCTGTGAAAATCCTCGAGCCACAAGCCGAGCTTTATACTTGTCTAAGGTTCCATCAGCTTTGTATTTGACTTTATACACCCATTTGCAGCCTATGGGTTTTTTGTCTGCAGGAAGATCAGAAAGAGTCCATGTGTGATTTTTCTGAAGACTCTGAAATTCTGCTTGCATAGCCTTTTCCCACTCAGATATACCCTTAGCTTCTGAGTATGTTTGAGGCTCAAAAGTACTGTGAAGGTTAGCCATAAGAGCAAAATTGACTGTAGACTGTTGTCTGTTCTTATGCCTAGAAGTTCTACCTTCAAGGAGCTCATTATCCCGGAGATCACCTATGGTCTTAGCCCACCATTTTGGCCGAAGAGAAGAAGAACCAATATCAGGATTAGAGGGACCAATATCAGGAGGAAGAGAGGCAGGCTCAAGATCAATAGGGATAGCAAGAGGGGGATTAGCTTCTGGAGGAAGCTCAGATAGAGTAGTATCAAATCTGGATTCTACATCATCCCTCCCATCGGATGGACTGACTGGAAGAAGAACACTGTGAGGCGGATCCTCAGAACGCTGCTCAGAAGAAGAAGACTGAAAGAATCCTCTGTCTTCATCAAATACTACATCTCGACTGAAGCTAAGTCGACCAGTGGCTATATCTATCAGCCTATAAGCCTTGTGATGATCACTGTAACCTGTCATCATTAGTTTCTGACTTTTGGAATCCAACTTAGATCGCTTAGCAGATGGAACCCAAACATATGCAACTGAGCCAAAAACTTTGAGATGACTGATCTTAGGCTTACGACCAGACCACACTTCTTCAGGAGTCTTCCCTTTAACAGCCTGAGTAGGGGATCGGTTAAGAAGGTAAACAGCAGTAAATACTGCTTTAGCCCAGAATTTGTTTGGAACACTCCGGTGTTGTAACATGGAACGAGCCATTTCAACAACCGTGCGATTGCGACGCTCGACAACACTGTTCTGCTGGGGAGTGTAAGGTGTGGTGAATTGACGTTTGATGCCATGAATATCACAGAAGTTGGCAAAAGCTGAGGAACAAAATTCCCCCCCATTGTCGGTCCTAAGGGTCATGATATTACAACCAGATTCTTTTTCAACTAAAGTTTTAAACTTCTGAAAGGTACTAAGAGCATCAGATTTATTTTTTAAAAAATACACCCACATCTTTCGACTAAAGTCATCTACAATAAGTAAAAAGTATTTGCAAGCAGTTATAGAAGCTGTATTCATAGGACCACAAATATCAGCATGAAGTAACTGGAGTACCTGGGATGCGCGCCAAGATTCGCCATTTTTGAATGACGACCGATGTTGCTTTCCCGCTTGACAGGCGCTGCATACTCCCAACTGCTGAGTCTGAATATCAGGTAATCCTGACACAAGTCCCTCCCGAGAGAGCTGAGAAAGATACTGCATATTGAGATGCCCATATCGCTGATGCCATAGAGTACTGATGGGAGAGACACGAGCTGCTAGTGCCACTTCTGGAAAGTCACCGATGTCAAGTAGCCTGTATAGACCATGGTCCTCGAGGCCAGTAGCAACTGTCAGACTGGTCTCCCTGTCAATGATTGAGCACTTGTGTGCACTGAACATAACATCAAGCTGAGGAGAATTCCTCATAATCTGACTGACAGAGAGCAGATTAATCTCCATACCAGGAACATAGTATACATTTAGAAATATGAGCGTGCGTCCACCAGACTGAATTTGAACTGTACCCCTGCCAGCAACAGTGTACTTTTCACCTCCACCAAATACAACTGAATCACTGAAAAGTGAAAAGTCAATAAACCAGTCACGCCTGTGAGAGAAGTGGCGTGATGCACCAGAATCAATGTACCATGCAGAGGAAGGTACATGTTCTGAAGACCTTTTAGCCATAAAGGCGTAAAAGGCAGAATCTGTCTGCTCGGAATGTTCTGCAACATTCGCTGTCTGATGTGACCCTCCCTGTTTCTTTTGTTCAGCAGCAATCCTCTGCCTACAGTCTTTCTTCATGTGACCGAACTTGTGACAGTAATTACACTGTACACTTTTCTTCCTGTTAGGATCAAAAGACTGAGATGATCCTCTCTGCTGAAAAGACTGAGAGGACTGATATTTTGCAGCAAATGCATTCTCCAAGGGCACTGATGAAGTACCACTACCAAACTGCTGTTTCCACCTATCTTGCTGCAGAAGTTTGGTACATAAATCTGAAAACTTCAGATCAACATTTGTAATGTTAAGTGTTTCAATGAAGTGTTCATAAGATTTTGGTAGACTCTTCAGGGTAATGACTACCATATCTTCTTCCTCCATGGTCCGACCAATGGCGTCGAGCTGATCTCGAATGTCTTTAATTTTGTTGAGATGTTCCTGTAAAGACATATGTTCATCCATCATGATGGAGAACAACTGATTTTTGAGAAAAAAAGCTCTGCTTTTATCAGATGTCTCATGCAATTCTTTCAACTGTTCCCAGATTTCAGCAGCTGTCTTGCCAGAAGGGATCTGTGGTAACTGATCATCAGCTACAGAGAGCTTGAGAAGCATAACAGCCTCTCGATTTCGATCATCAAATTTATCTTGATCGGTCCCGGCTGTACCTGGACGAAGCTCTTTGCCCAAAATGAGTTGATCAAGACGCCTGTACTCAAAAATGGTCAGCAGTCTTTGTTTCCAAATGTTATAGTTGCTGCCATTAAACCGTTGATTTCCTTCTAACATCAGATTGGTAAGTGTGGCCATTTTCACAAAGAGAATACAAAAGTATGACACACAAGAACAATGTAGCTGACTGCTTATGCTGGTGAAAATTTAAAGAACGGACTTTCAGCTGTCTAAAACAATAGTAGGACTGCTAATACAGTTCTGAGAATACAGTTTGCCTCAAGAAAATGCCGGTCTACCATAAGAGTATACTTATGCAAAGTCAGATGTAATGAAGACTGTCAGGATCACAAAAAAAAAATTTCCACTGATTGGTAACCCACTGCTGGCAATCAGAACCATACATACAGCAAATACAAATTTTTGAAATACGGACCCACATATGGCATTAAGAAGCTTCAGATAATGATGACTATTGAAGATGACCTCGTGTCTGTTGATGATCTTATTGAGGAGCAGCTAACTGTTGAACCAGCAAATGAATACATTCAGAGTTGTGACATTGTTGCATTTAACAAAATCTAATGATGCACCGGGCGTGCAGCGTGCCAGTCTTCAGTTTCAAGCTTACACTGCTGGTAAATACCACGGATATATTTTGCTCACAAAACAAATACGCAGATCTGAAACAAATACGATCTACACCACGGATGTATTGGCCCACGTGAGCTTCACGTCACGTCTCAGGTATATATTAGTTTGAAATACGTGTCACGGTGTCACGTCTCAGTATATACGTCTCTTGTCTCAGGTATATACGCCTCAGGAATGAACCACGGTTTTCAAGTATCCACGGTTCTACAGCATACGGCAACGGAACCACGGGTCGGCAGAATATATTCACGCGTTTCAACAGAAATATGTATTGACCACGGGTTTCAAATATCTATCCACGGGATTTGAAATATAATGACCACGGGTGATTACATACGGGCGTATATTATAATCCACTTGCGTATATAAACCACGGGTTACGTATATAGAACCACGGGTTACGGGCGTATATAGAACCACGAGTTATATAACAGACAGAGCGTGTATACAACAGAGCTATAACAGAGCTATATAACAGACAGAGAGAGTATATACGGGTTATATATACTGGTTATATAACAGAGCTATGACAGAGAGCGTGTATACAAATGCGTGTATACAAATTTGGCGTATTATAGAACCACGGGTTTTGACAGCGTTTAATCAGCAAAAAAAAATTTGACCGATGCTCGCAGATCAATTTTCAAAACACAACTCCAATTTTCAAACAAACAAATGAGTTTTGAAAGTAGAACACCTGGATCACAAATGCTGAGAAATTCCACGGTGTGGTCGAGTAGCCGCCAGGTGAAGAAGGAGATAGCCGGATCCGTTATTCCAAGCAGAACTGACCAGCAAAAACTTCCACGAAAACAGTCACCGCCACAAAGTTATTTCTTTAATAAAATGATCATGCAAGAGAAGAATCCATTTCTGTATCGAGATGGACGACTGTAAGCTTTTATCACAGCGAGCAAAGCCGAGGCTAAGACTCAGTGAAGGCTGCCTGGCTTACAGAGGGCTCGACCTTAGAAAGGACTCAAGAGATTACGATGCAGATAGTATTACTGTTTCAAGAAAAATCTCTTAACTTGGCTCTGATACCATAAAAGAATGTTCAATGAATTAATTCACATGGAGCAAACAGCTCAATGATAATACAAAGATATTTACAAGAATAGAAACATCAGGTTTCTATGTAGAATATCGAACAAACAGTTTCATCTAAGAAACTGCTAAAAGAATAAGAATAGAAACATCTAAAAGACTGAGCATTACTAAATAGAGATATAGAGATATATTCTAATATTGCTGCCCATGACCCTGCCACTGCCACTATTGCATCTGTATGGCAGCTCCCTCTACATCCGTGTTGCTACCCATGGCCCTGCCACTGCCATTGTTGCATCTGCACTACATCCCCTTCTCCTCACATTGCATCGTGTTTCCCATAGCACTGCCACTACTAACTATTGCACTGCAACCCAGTTACTGAGAAGGAAATAACTGATCCACCCAACTCTGACATCCCTGTCAGGCTAGAGACTCTCCCGATGCTGAAGCTCACTCTGTCGCTGACAAGTGCCCCCTCTACTGACCTTTGCGCTGCTGCAACAACTCCATGCATCTCGCACTATTGCCTCACGCTGTCCTGGGACTCCTTCACTGCAGCACCCTCTGCCACTCCATTTGCATCCGTCTCTACCGACATCCGCCAATCTTGCTACTTCTTTTCGGGGCTCCCATAGTAAGGTATAATCCAAGAGGTTGGGTACCTCAAGAATTCCTGCCCCTTATTATCTGTAGTCCGTTTGACTACAGCTCGATGTCTCCCCACTTCCTCTCAAGTGGCGCATGAGAACTCATGGTACAGTCATCATCTGTCTCCACTTCTTTTTCTGCCTTCGCTGGCGCTGCCTTGGTTTTAGAAGCCTCTCCCTTGCTCTTCTTCCTAGGACACTGGTTCACATAGTGACCCAGTTCCCCACAACGAAATCATTTGACCTTGGAGAGGTCCTTCTTCCTTCTCTTCTCCTGCTTTCCCGGAGATGTGAGAGTCGCATCTTCTTCTTCCTCCTTGATTCTGACCCCTTTTCCGCTACTCCTTGCCTTGGTCACCCTTCTGATCTCTTCGTCAAGTTACCCACAGTTCCTCCCAATCTGGAAGGTTTGTCCTGCCCAATATGCTCTGGACAAATACCTCCCAATCCTCTGAGACTGTGTTCAATGCGGTCCTCACCATCAGTTCCTGATCTAGCGTGGCCCCTATGGAAGTTAGCTAATCACGGATCTCCTTCAATCCACCGAGGAAGACATCTATCTGCTTTCCCTTCTGCATCTGGTATGACCGCAACTGATTTTCAAGTAACATCTTCCTTTGCACGGAAGTATGCTAATACAATTTCTTCAGGGCCTCCACATCTCATTTTCCAACTCCTTCTCAGTAATATGTGACACCACATGATCCTTGACCCCATCAAGGATGATGCACTTTTCCCTGGCCGTTTCCCCCTTGTACTTCTCATTTTCATCTGGGTCAACTAGGATCACTATCGTTTTCAAGGCGAAGTGCTTGATGCAATACCTGTCTAGAATGGACAAGATCCTGGCCTTTCAGACTACGAAGTTGGAAGCTCTGTCTAATCTATCTTGATCTCTCATCCCATTCACTGCCATCTTGTTGCTCTTCTTCCGACTCCTCTGAGTCTCTTTACTTCCCTCTTGGAAGTCCTTGGTTCGACTCCCTCTAAGCCTCGATTTCCTTTCTAGAAATCCCTCCTCCTTGGTCTTGCCCTGTTTGGTACTGTTCTGACCACAATACCCCACCAGCTTCGCTCCGCAAATTATCTGTAGCCCCTTATACCTCAACAACTTGAAGAACTAAGCCTCTAGGCTCTGCGTAATCACGGCATCGGCAAGATCTGCACCTGTTGGCCACAACGTCAAACCTTCCTGGATGAGAAAGATGAATGGGCACTGCATAGGTCAGGTTTGCTCCTCTTTGCCACTGCGCTGATCCTCCTCCTGGCTCGAACTGATGACGTAGGCACTCTGTGTCAGCCCTTCCTTGTTGCTTTCTGCTAGGAACAACTTTTGTCACTCGGGACAACTGTTTTCTACTGCTACTGCTCTGCTCTGCTGATGCCTTCAGTTATCCTGTGATTTGCAACCACGCTCTGATACCATGTTGGAATTTCTAAGTTTAACTCGTTAGAAATTCTTCCTGTACTATCTTATTTATTTCTTCCTACTTGTTCAATTACTTAACAAGTTATTTACCATGTAAATACTGAAAATAAATACAATTATAGTATCAACACATACAGATCATCAACTGAAAGTAAACAAGCACACAAGTGACACCGTTGTTTTTGGACTAATGTCCCCGGAAAAACCCAATGCGGGAAAACCAGTGCAACTATTCAGAGGGTTTTATTATTATGCAGTTTCAGAATACAACCTGGGTGCCATAAATGGCTCACCCAACAGAGAATGCCCTCGACAGTAGTACCTCTCAGTCAGAGATAGATATTCCAGCTAAATCACCAGATGAACAATCCCACAGCAACAATGCAACTTCTGTTGCTCTGCGTCACTCTGATAAGGACCGTGTCACCCTATCCAGCTCTCCAGCTCCAGTCTGTCCCACGAAAAATCTCCTAGCGCTGCCTCTAGGGCCTGCGTCAGCCTCTCTGGCCCAGGGTCAGTCTCTTTGGCCCAGCGTCAGCTTCTCTGGGCTCTACGTCAGCCTTTGGAGCCTCTGCATCTCACACGCTGGCCCTCTCTGGCTCTGTGCAGCTCTTGGCTGGCTCTGTGTGGCCTCTGGCTGGCTCTGCGTCAACCTCTCCCAGCGTCTTCGCTGATCCTCCCAGTACTAAGTCTGCCTCTCTACTACGTATTCACTGCCCCTCAGCTGCAACTCTGATCACTCACTCAATTTCCTCAGCAAATCCTACCCCATAAAATCGAGTTCTTGATCTCTCGGTGTTTTCTCCAACTGACCCTCAAGCCTCCTCTTATACTTTTCGTGTTGGTCCATCAACGACCGAGATTAAATCTCTAATCAATGGCTAAGATTAGATTTGGCTTGATCCATGACTTTTGGACCCTTCTAACCCAGTTTTATATTAATACCCATTAATATTTTATTTTTCCCGAGTTTAGACTTAGGAACTCCATTAAAATATTAATTATTTTAATATCTCCCAAACCGGTTAGATTCTACCCAAACCATTTCTGGTTGTTGGAGATCTCATGCGCTTTAGCCTCTCCACCAATTTTCGTGGCTAGAGCACATCCAATGTTACCCCAAATCAACAGTTCTCTGAATATAGAGGTGGAATTTCTGCCTGGAAATCCCTTGTGCTAAGCAATGCTGGTTGTCTTAGTTGAACAACTCAAGAGAGCTCAAGTTTAGATGTCAAATAGAAATGATAAGATAGAATGATTTGCAATTGAGTTCCTCCTTTTATAATTCTTCATGGAGCCTCCCTCTAAATTCTAGATCCTTCTTTTTTCCTTAGAATTTTATTGGTAGGGGTCGTTTTCCACTTTTTGCCACCATTTGAATAAAATGATAATTTGCCGCCATTTCGATAAAATAATAATTTTCTTCCATTCTCCAATAAAATATTACTTTTCTACCATTCTCCATTAGAATAATAATTTACCTCCCTTTTCTAATAAAATATTATTTTGTCACCATTCTCCATTAAAATAATAATTCCCACTTTTCTCCCACAAAATAATATTTTCTCCTTTTTATTTAATATCTCCAAAATTCACAAAAATCCTTAGTGAATTTTGCACTCACAAAAATTGGGGACATGACAAACACATATAAATACATTAATTATTGGTTTAATATAGAAATACTATCTCAACCATACAATCCAGTTTGTTGAGAGAATATCTCAACCACACACCTAAATAGAACCGAATATCTCATAGATCTAACAAACTCCTAAAAAAAGCTAATCACTCCATCACAAGGCAAGTAGGAATTATATTTTCCAAGTGCCCCCCCTAATGACTACTTGTCTCGATCTTAATCAGCAACAACAAAGTCTAGTTGTGGTCTTGTGTGAAAATTCCTGAATCTAGCACATTAGAAACCCCTATTGCAATTATTGGTTTACAATCTCCTACTTGTTCTTTACATTAACAAGTTATTTAATTGCATAGACATTGAAGTAAACACTATTGTTGCCTTCACAAATATACAGATCATGCACTGAAATAGACTGAGACAATAACACAAGGGACACTGTTATTTTTGGACAATTGTCCTCGAAAAAACCCAATTAGGGAAAACCGGTGCAGCATATAGAGGGTTTGTATTATTAAACAGATTTCGTAAATACAACTAGGGTGCCGGAAATGGCTCACCCAACGTAGAATATCCTTGGCAGTACTACCTCTATCTAGAGATAGATATTCCGACAAATTAGCAAACGGATGATCAAACCCCATAGCGACTTTGGTTGTTCCTTATGCTAAACAGCGAAAGCTGCTCCAAGATTGCTCTAGAACTACATCACTCGAGGTGCTGTCACCCTATCCCGGTTTAGAATCAGTTGATCTGCTGCCAGTTTGCCCCACAAAATCTCCCCAACTCTGCCTCTGAGGCCCAGTGTCAGCCTCTGTGATTTCTGTGTCTCATTGCGTCAGCCTTCTACGTCCTTTGGGTCAGCTTTATGGCTTCTACGTCAGCCCTTCTAGGGCCTGCGCTATCTCTCCCGGGACTGCGTTGCTTCTCTACTATGTATTCTTCAGTCTCAGATGAAAATCCCTTGCTGAACTTCCCTTCGCTGCAGCGCTGATCACTAACTCGATTTCCTCAGCAAACTTCGCTCCATAAAATTTAATTCTTTGATCACTTGGTGTATCTACAACTGACCCTCAAGCCTCCTCTTATATTTTTGATGTTGACGAATCAACGTCCGAGATTAAATCTCTAATCAATGACTAAGATTAGAACTGGCTTGATCCTCGTCACTTAGAACTTTCTCACCCATATTTTATTAATACACATTGATATTTTTATTTTCCTAAGTTTAGACTTAGGAACCCATTGAAAATATTAATTATTTTAATAACTCTCCATCTGGGTGGAATTTCTCCAAACTATTTCTGGGTTTGGGAGATCTCATGCGCCTTAGCATCTCCACCAATTTTCAAGGCTAGAGCACATCCGGTGCCACCCAAAATCAACACTCCCTCTTAGCGAGGAATGTGCTTTAGCAACGCTTCACCATAGAAGCATCACATTGATCCTCTAGATCGGTCCTCTGTGTGATGCTTGGCCTGCTGCCCCACATCCAATGCACTGTTGCTTCTTGTACTGTTGCTCGTGACACTACCACTGCCACTGCTACATATGTATTGCATCTCCCTCTCAACATGCTACCCATAACACTGCCATTACTAACTGCAACTTAGTTACCGAGAAGTAAGTAACTGACTTCACCCAAACAATGACATCCTGGTCAGTATGGAAGCCTCGTGATGCTGAAGCCTCCTCTGCTGCTATCCTGTGCTCCCTCTACTGCTACTACGCTACTGCAACCTCTTTTGTGCCTCTCACATTGCTGCAACCTCCACTGCACTGCTACAGACTCCTGCACTCTAGCATTGCCTTATTGCTCCATCACACCTTGCTCCACCTGACACTTGTCATCATGCTACTGTCTTTAAGGGCTCCCTTAGTTGGATGTGATCCAATAGCTTGGGCACCTCAAGGATCTTGCCCCACTTTCTATAGTCCTTTCAACTACAGCTCCAAGTCTCCCCACCTCTTCTCTAGAGGTGCACGAGCACTCATGGCAAAATCGTCATCAGTCTCGACATCCTTCTCCGCCTTTGTTGGAGAAGCCTTTGAGTCGGAAAATTCTCCCTTGCCTTTCTTCGTGAGGCACTAAGAGGCATAATTTCCCAGCTCCTCACAGTTGAAGCACTTGACCTTGGAGATGTCATTCTTCTTCCTCTTTTGTAGCCCCTGCTTTCCTGTTGATGAGAGAGTTGCATCCTCCTTCTCCTCCTTCTTGATTCGAACTCCCTTACCGCTACTCCGTGCCTTGGTCAATCTCTTGAGCTCTTCCTGTCGAAGAGCTGCCCACATCTCCTCCCAACTGGGGAGAGTTGCTCTACCCAAAATGCTTTGGACAAACGTCTCCCACTCCTCGGAGACTGCATTCAGGGCAGTCTTGACCATTCCTGGCTTCGAAAGCTGACATGGCTCTGCGTGAGCCTGATCTTCCCTTCTCTGCCTTTGCACTGGCCCTGATCTTGGCTCAGAGTGCTGATGCAGGCACTGCGTGAGCCTCTGCGTCACACTCTCTGCATTGTGTCAATCCTCCTCTTGCTTCTTCAGCTCTGGAACAACGTCGTCTCTCGGGACAGCTGCTTCTCTGCTGCAAATTCTCAGATTTCTCGACTGGTGTCTTTAGTCGCCTATGATTTGCAATCACTTTGATACCATGTGAAAATTCTTGAATCTAACACATCAGAAACCCCTACTACAATTACTGGTTTACAATCTCCTACTTGTTCTTTACATTAAGAAGTTATTTAATTGCATAAACATCGAAGTAAACACTATTGCAGCCTTCACAAATATACAGATCATGCATTGAAATAAACTGAGACAATAACACAAGGGACACCGTTATTTTTGGACAATTGTCCCCGGAAAAACCCAATTTGGAAAACTGGTGCAACATATAGAGGGTTTGTATTATTAAGCAAATTTCATGAATACAACTAGGGTGCCAGAAATGGCTTACCCAATAGAGAATATCCTTGGCAGTAGTACCTATATCTGGAGACAGATATTCCAGAAAATCAACAAATGGATGATCAAACCCCACAATGACTCCGGCTGTTCCTTATGCTAGACAACGAACATTGCTCCAAGCACTGCTTTGGAATTGCGTCACTCCTCCAGGAGCTGCGTCACCCTATCCCAGCGCAGAATCTGCTGATCTACTCCCAGTGTGCACCATAGAATCTCCCTAGCGCTGCCTCTGAGGCCCAGCGTCAGCCTCTGCAACTTCTAAGTTTCACTGCGTCAGCCCTCGGCATCCTCTGTGTCAGCTTTACGACCTCTGCGTCAGCCCTTCTAGGGCTTGCGCTGTCTCTCTCAGCACTGTGCTGCCTCTCTGTGATGTATTCTTCAGCCTTATATGAAAATCCCTTGCTGAACTAGCCCTCGCTACAACTCTGATCACTAACTCGATTTCCTCAGCAAACCTCGCCTTAGAAAATCGAATTCTTTGATCATTTGGTGTATCTACAACTGATCCTCAAGCCTCCTCTTATACTTTTGTTGTTGACGAATCAACGGCCGAGATTAAGTCCCTAATCAATGGCTAGGATTAGAACTAGCTTGATCCTCGTCACTTGAACTTTCTCACCTATATTTTATTAATATACATTAATATTTTTATTTTCCTAAGTTTAGACTGAGGAACCCATTAAAAATATTAATTATTTTAATAACTCTCCATTTGTGCGGAATTTCTCCAAACGATTTCTGGATCTTGGAGATCTCGGGTGCCTTAGCCTCTCCACCAATTTTCAAGGCTAGAGCACATCCGATGCTACCCAAAATCAACATCTTGGTGTTTACAAACATGACAAAAAATATGTAGACATCCATATAAAGGAACAACCATCCACCGGAATGCATGGTTACCCAACCACTGCAACCACTAGTCTACTGGGATGTCCTTTGTGTACATAGTTCAATCAACCATTATATTTGCATGCATGTACCTATACTTGTATCTTCTAGGCTACTAACTCCATCAAGTTGTCTCTTAACCCTCGTAAAAGTGTAGTTGGTAAGTTGGATTCCCGAGTTCCACTCTTGAACTCCTAAATTACGGATCTCCCGAAGTTAATTTCTGAACAGTGTCCCAAGATGTCACATAACCTCATTAGAAGACCAGTGTCCCAAGATGTCACATAACCTCATTAGAAGACCACTCACATCTTCAACAATGAGGGTTCCTTCCCTACATCCATAATTTCCATACTATTTGGACAACCATCCATATTGAGCTTTTACCTGCACTTGATCTCATTTATAAATCGCTTCACACCATTAAACCAATTTACTGACCTCTCTTTTGATTTTGAAAATTTTATCCTCGTCAATTTTACAAACAAATTATAATACTAAGAATTTTAGTACTAAAAATAATTTAAGTACACCACCAAGATCTTAATGCTTATTTAAGTCATTGCTTATGGAAACACCATTTACCACTGTTCCTTATGACACAACGCCATAGTTCTACCCTATTTCCACTTATCACACACACCTACATTAGGAGAAAAGCCCTTAACCCCACTAGGTGTGGTTGGTGGAAAATTAAAGAGATGGCGCTGTCACCTATTCACAACTCCCTCTGTTTAAGCTCTCTCCTAGGTTAGCTAAGGGGTGTGGTCCCTAAAGGAAAACTAAGTTAGAAGGTTTCTAGGAGATGTTAGAGTGAAATGGATTACCTTTTAAAAATTATGAGCAAATATGATGCGAGCAATATGAAATAAAATGAACTTTAATAACAATCAACACATGAGATAATGATAAGCATATATAAAATCAGTGCCTTCAAATATTGCTTTAGGAATGAATAATACTTGCTCAAAATAAAATGAATGTGCTTCAAATTGAAACACTAGCAATCCTGTCAATCAAACAAAAGATGTTAGCAAGATATGATACCAATGCAGGATATAAAATATGTTTGAAGAAATATTTTTAAAATATACGATCATTCATAAATTCAAAGCATGCAAGAAGCAATATGAAAATGATTTGCAAAGGGAACAAGTTAGAACTTTACTTGCAAAAATAAATAAATGAGATGATACTTGCCTAAATAAAGTATTTAATTCAAAACATATTCATCAATGACAAGTACATGGATAATTTCCAAGTAAAATAGTAAAATGTATTAGCATGAAATGCACCTAAATTAATTTTTTGATGCAATTATATTGGTTACTTTTAATCTAAATGCCTAGTCTAGATTTAACCTTTCTTCTGACTAATTTGGAACAAGTCTCTTATGTGAGTTTTGGAAAGGGTCCAAGAGAAAGACACCGACAACTATATTAATGATACCTTCTTTGGATTACGCAACACACCTGATGCCTCCGGCGTTGCAAAGACTGTGGCTCTAACGATTGCAAGATCACCATGTTAACCACATAAGAGAGTGTATGTCCCTCAAGTTGATAAAAGAAAGGGATCCCTAAAAATGTATTTCAACCAAGTTTATGCTTAGAGGTAAATTAAATTAATATGGAACTATATTAAAATTCCTAATATGGTATGCAAGTAAGTTCTCCAAATAGAGATTTGCAATGCTTTCAATATAATGGAAATAATGCTCAAAGTAAATTACAAATATAAACTCAATTGGAAAAGGAAATTATCTTGCACATGAATTAAGTAAGATTATTAAATGCTTTGCTTCAAGTAAATGGAAATGTGCTCAAGCAAAAGATAACTTGAATAGTTGTTAAAGATAATGCAAGATACATAAGCTTCATGAACATATAACTAAGTTACTCAAAATAACTGTTTTGACAAATGATAAACCAACAACCAACTAAAACAATGAAACTTGAAATTTGTATGCCTGCAAAATGAGCAAATAACTTAAATAAATGAGCATGTAAACAATCAGCCTATTGTAAGGCCAACATGAAGCAAATGGTTAAAATTTGCTACTTGAAATGAGATGTCTTGCATAAAATAAATTGCTTCCAAAAGTAAGATTTAGAATTGTACTTGAAAGCTAAACTTGAAATGGCAAAGCATGAAAATAAGTAACAAAAACAAATTTAGAAAATTAGCTTGTGAAAGTGAGGTTGTGTTAATTTTAAGGCATGCAAGATGAAAACTAAGCAAACAAGCTCAATATCAAACCACTCACATGTTCCTCCTTTAAAAAAAATGAGAAAATGATGCCTTGGGTGAAAACCCAAGCTCTCACAAGAAAAACTAAAATTTTATTAGATATTACAAGATGAGGAACCTTGCAAGACTCTCAGGTATAACTTCAAGAGAGATCTTTACAATGCATGAAGCTATTCAAGTTCTAGATCTCCTTCTTGAAAGTCGAATTCAAAAAATGAAGTACAATGAGAAAAACTCTCAAGATTGAAGAAGCTAAGTGTCTCTTGATGCCCCAAGGCTTGGTCTCCAAAGGTGAATGAAATGTTGCACAAAACAAGGAGCCAATCCTCCTCAAATGCCCACAGCCTCTCCAAAAAATCAACCTTGGAAAGAGTTGAGAGGTCCTACAAGGAAAAGTGTTAGAGTTTACGTGATCCTTCCTTGATGCTCTTATCACTAACACTCTACGTATGGGTTGCAAGATCAAGAAACAAATTAGTGTAGAGAGAATATGAAAACAATTAAATAAAATACAAATAATATACAAGAAACCAAATCAAGTGATGAGAGTGAATCCCATCACTTGGTTTAGTTAAGAAAAACTTTCGAATAGCTAATATGACTCAATGAAGCACTATTTTAAAGATTTAAAGTTTTAAAATAATTGCTTGTATATAAGCTATGTCCAAACAAATCCCTGCAAGACACTTTTCATAAGATAAAGTAAGTGAATCCAAATAACTAATGAGAGTTCCTTTAAAGGTGCTCCAAGAATGAGTTGATCTTCTAAAGACTTCCCCTCACGTTTGAACCAACAAAAATTCTTCTACAATATTCAAATCAGAGATTAGTCCATATAGATTTAGATAAGAAAAAAATGAATTGAAACTTCTAGAAATTTATTTGAGAATAAACTAGAACTTTCAATATCTAGAAACTACTTTCAAATTAAATGCTAATACAAGATATCTTTGCATTAAAAAGTTTACAAAAATATATGGAAAATGGAATAATTCAAAGCATAGAAAAGATTATACCAATAGCTCACAATGCATCATGCTCCAAAGGAAGAACACCCATGAATGGACCTCTAGTGTCTTTTTATTGATATTTTTGGAAAGTGTACAAAGTAGCAGCACTTCCACAAGCACAATAGCTAGTAAAACAATTGATAGATAAGTGAGAGCACAAAGCTTTTATTATATAGAAGCTTGAGAGCCAATCCCAAGGCAAATGGTGACAATTCCAAAGAAAATGGGTGACAATCCCAAAGCACCTTCATGCAAATTCGAATTTCCTAAGTAACATCAAGAATCCCTTAAGCAAAATCGAATTCCATGATGAAATGACAAGTATATATGGGTGAGAACCAATGTGGAAACAATTTCCCATAAAAATCTCTACCAAATATTCTCTCAAATTCTCCCAAATGTGCATTAACTCTACAAATTCGAATTTCCCAGTCAAAGATTGTTGCATTTATTTCAAGAAATTCAATTTCCTTTAGTGGGTCATTTATTTATGATGCAAGGTGTCAAATCATCCTCCAACTTGTCCTTTAACTCACTCCTTTGACTTGAGATAATTTCCAATTTATTTCCATGTCATTTTGTCACATGGAGCAATTTATTTCTCTCCATTTAATTTATTTATGGTTTAATTTATTGCTAGATTTCCCACTAAACTTAGAAAAAGTGGGTTTTGACTCTTGAGGGTCTAGAACACATTTTTAACCCCTCAAAGTGTGTTCATAGTAGAAAGTTGAGGGTGAGAGGTGTAATTTTTATTACTCATACCCCATACCAATTTTATAGACATCACTTATTACATTTCATCTACAAATTTTATTCCAATTTCTGTCTTGAGGGAAATTTTAAAAATTAAAAAATGACACCCGAGAGTTAATCAAATTCCACGAATTTTTTTGTGTGATCTAGTATGGTAATATACAATGACCCTAGACACTAAGGCTCACTCAAAGCCTCACCATCAAACTGTACTCTAGCTTTGGGGGTATGCTTGGAGGAAAAAACTCAATTAATTATTAAGTCCTCGTAAGGATATGATAATTAACCAAGTAAAAAAAACCTCCTAGAGTAGATTCATTTGATGGAAAGATTCAAGCTACCTAGGCTTGTTACATGACTCAAACTCATCATACCAGCATCACTTTACATCATCCCCATAGGGCTTGTGGAATCTGGTTACAATAGAAGAAGATGAAAAGAAGTAGAGTTGAAAAAAATCTGATGATATGATGAACTATGATGGTACGTGAAGCCTCTAATACATCCTTGGGTATGGAGTCTGTGAAAATTCGAGAATCCCACCCGAATCTACTACTGCAACAACTGATTAAACTTCTTTTATTTTTAATTACTGAAACAAATTATTTGCTACTTCCTACAACAAATATCAAAGCTAATACAACTGCAACCTTCACTTAATTAATTAATTTGCCCAAAACAAGAACATAACAATAGAGAAAGATATACACAAGTGACAGTATTTTTTGGACAAATGTCACGGGAAAAACCCAATGCGGGAAAACCGGTGCAACAACTCTTGAGGGTTTTATACTATTAAGCAGTAGTTTCTGAATACAACTCTAGATGCCCTTCTGGCAATCCAGTTATAGAGAAATAAACTGACAGAAAAACTTAGCGAGATTATTTCACTCTACCCGGCAATTCCCTAGTTGATCCAGCAGCTGAACCAACTGTCCCCGGCTATCTCTGCGCTAGCCCTACGTAGGCCCTGTGTCAGCCTCAAAGGCTCCGTGTTAGCTCTATGCGGAGTCTACTTGCCTCCTGGACCTCTGACGTCAACCCTCCCGGCTCAGACGTCAATTCCCTTGAAAGTCTTAGTCTTTTGCTTTGCATCAAGCACTGCGTGGGCCCTTCTGGCTCTGTGTCAAACGCTGTGTGGGCCCTTCTAGCCCAGCGTCAACTCCTCCTGGGTTTGCGCTGCCTCCTCCTGGTGTCTCTCTGCCTCTCTGTTGCGTATCCTGGGCTTTGGAGAAGATACTCCAACCCAACTATCCCTGCCCCTCACTACAAAAGCTCAATATCGAAATTGTTCCAGCAGCTCCTCCGCTTTTCTTCAAAAAATTGAACTTTTGAACTCTCAGTGTGTCTTTCCAAGTGACCCTCAAGCCTCAAATAATCTCTTCGTTGACATTCAATAGCCCAAATTAGAAGATAATCAATGGCTAAGATCATTTCTGCTTGATCCTCGTCTTCTTCTAGAAGTTGCACCCACAATTTATATTAATATTGTTTAATTATTTTATTTTCCTAAGTTTAGACTTAGGATCCCATTAAAAACAATTAATTATTTTAATGCAATTGTCTTTTGGTGGAATTTCCCAAAAAAATTTATGGGTTCTTTGGAATACATGTGCCAAAGCCTCCCTACAAAATTTGAGACTTAAAGCACATCCAATGCTACCAGAAATCAACACTCCCTCTTAGCGAGGAATGTGTTGTAGCAATGCCTCCCACTGAAGTATCACACTGACTTCGTATCATTGTCCTCTACACTGTTAATGTCTGACATTTTGTTCACCAACTACTGTGAAAATGCTGCATTTGTACTGTTGTTCGCCCTGCCACTATCAACACTGCATCCGTACGGCAACTCCCTTTGAATTTCTACATCCGTGTTGTTGTTGGCATTGTCACTACCAATTGCCATTGCACTACAAACTGTTGCTACTACACCATCAACAACGAAAAAACATCCTAAATTACTGAACTAACTTTGTTCAGTATGATACGACATGAATGTCGAAGCCTGACTGCTTCTAGTCTCTGCACTGACCCTCTGAATCTACTGCGTTGCTGCTGACTACTACTCTGTGCCATCTACACTGCTGCCAACTCTGCTCTGTGTTGTTCAGTCTCTGACGCTTCTAGCCACTGCAACTTTTGATCTGGGCTCCTATAGCAAGGAATTGATCCAAGAGGTGGGCTCCTCAAGGATCTTGCCCATCTATAGCTCTTTCAAACTACAACTCCAAATCAGCTCACCTCCCTCCTGGAGGTATCTCGACTGTCATGGCAAACTCCTCTTCCGATCTTTGCGGGGACAACCTTCAGATCGTGTTTTTCATCCTTATCTTTCTTCCTAAGAGAACATTGTGTAGTGTAGTGACCCATCTCACCACACCTGAAACACTTGATCTTCGAGACATCCTTCTTATGTCTCCGCCGCTCCTATTGTCCCTTCGATGTGAGGCCTGCATTCTCCTCCTCCTCCTTGGACTTTGACCCACTGTTGTTGCTTCTATCAAGTTTAACCTTAACTAAGTCTCTCCTCAGCTCCTCTTGTTTTAGAACTGCCCACATCTCATCCCAATTTGGCAAAGCTACTTTGTCCAAGATACTCTGGACAAAGACTTACCACTCATCTGAGATAGAATTGAGGCTCAGTCTACCCAAATCTGAATCTTGAGGAGTATGCCCCACAACAGACAATTCATCACAGGTCTCCTGAAGCTTCGTGAGGAATGGATCCACATGCTCCCCTTTCTGCATTTGAGCAGATCTCAAATTCTGTTCAAGGTACATCTTCTGTTGCTCGGAAGATCCCTGATATAATGTACACAAAGCATCCCACATCTCCTTAGCAGTCCCTCTACTAGCGATGTGACAGACTACATGATCCTTCACTCCGTCGAGGATCATTCTTTTCGCCTTCGCCATCTTAGCCTTATATTTCTTCAACGGATCTGCATCTGCAGGCACAACCACCACGTTGTCGACATATGTCTTGAGAGCATGCTCATTTAGAAGGAATGACATCCTTGCCTTTCAGATGACATAGTTGGATGCTCCATCCAATCTATCCTGATCCCTCAATCCACTGGTAGCCATCTCTACCATTGAAAAATGTCGAAAATCTCCTCTCTGGTTCTTACTGCTACTGCTCAGCCAATAAGAAAACAAAATTCTTGGTAGGAAGTCTTACTGAGGAAAAGTTCGCTCAACCATGCTTCTTCCTTCTCTTCTGACGTCTTTCTGCCCAGTAAAATGGCCTGCAAAAAGGACTGTGTCCCACCAGCTTCTCCTCATGCTGAGGCTTTAATGCTGCTTCCTCTACCCCAACAAAATTTCAAACTAGGAGTCCTTCCTCTCTGTTGAATCACTCAGAGAGAGTCTGTCTCGAAAATTAGCCCTCCGGCTAGAACTGCGCAAACCCTCTGGGGTTTCGAACTGTTACCTCCTGCAGATTTTTCGAATTCCCTCTTCTACTCAGCACTCTGGCACTGTTCTTATTTCTTTACTTGCGTTTCTCTGATACCATGTGAAAATTCAAGAATCCCACCCGAATCTACTATTGCAACAATTGATTAAACTTCTCCTATTTGTTAATTACTGAAACAAATTATCTGCTGCTTCCTACAAAAAATATCGAAGCTAATACAACTGCAGCCTTCACTTAATCAATTAATTTGCCCAAAACAAGAACAGAGCAATAGAGAAAGATACACACAAGTGATAGTATTTTTTAAACAAATGTCCCCGGAAAAACCCAATGTGGGAAAACCGATGCAACAACTCTGATGGTTTTATATTATTAAGCAGTAGTTTCTGAATACAACTCTGGATGCCCATCTAGCAATCCAGTTACAGAGAAATAAATTGGTAGAAAAACTTAGTGAGATTACCTTACTCACCCAGCAAGAGCAGCTGAACCAAGTGTCCTCGGCTATCTTTGCGTTGGCCCTGCGTAGGGCCCACGTCAGCTCTGCGCTGAGTTTACTTGCCTCCTGGAGCTCTGACATCAACCCTCTCGGCTCAGATGTCAATTCCTCGGCAAATCTCGGACTTCTGCTAGAAGACTGCACTACTTCTACATGAGGCCTGGCTCTGCGTCAAGCACTGCGTGGGCCCTTCTAGCTTGGCATCAACCCCTCCTGGGTCTGCGCTGCCTCCTCCTGGTTTCTCTCTACCTCTTTGCTGTGTATCTTGGGCTTTGGAGAAGATACTCCAACCCAACTATCCCTGCCCCTCACTGCAAAAGCTCACTATCGAAATTCTACCGGCAGCTCCTCTACTCTGCTTCAGAAAATCGAACTTCTAAACTCTTTGTGTGTCTTTCCAAGTGACCCTCATGCCTCTTTAAATAATCTCTTCATTGACATTCAACGACCCAGATTAGAAGTTAATCAATAGCTAAGATCATTGTGCTTGATCCTCATCTTTGGGTTTTTTGGAATACATGTGCCCAAGCTTCTCTGCAAAATTTAAGACTTAGAGCACATCTGATGCTACCAGAAATCAACAGAGTCTTCAAAACATTCTTCAGGTACCACTCCAGTGGGCAATATACCCTTCAAAGCCTATGCTATAGTTAACACAATCTCTGCATACACTGAATTTTCACACCATGTGTTGGGTGTGGAGCCTGATTATCTTCTTTATTCAAAGGTATCGCTCCGTTGGACCCCAGTTCCTAATGGGGTGGCAATGCCGCCTATTTAATCGTTGTTAGGGGGCAAGGGTGATTTTATGAGCCCCCCCAGCGAGGATTCGTGGGCAGTGCCCCCAAAGCTTAAAATAGATGTAAAATTGCTTTGTAAAATATTGTAATTTCGTAGTCAATCTAAGCCATTCATTAGGCGGATGATTTGACGGTAGAAGTTATGTTTAATTTAGGGTTTTTTTCCCTAGAAGGCAACCCCTCGATTTATATGAGGGAAATGTATTGCGGTGGCGTATATGGGTGTATTCTGAGCGAAAAAGAGAGAGGGGACTGCGTGAAAGCGAAGAGGAACTTACAGTGGATTTGTTGTAGCTTGTATCTCTTCATTTTGTTGGATAATATAAAGGAAGCACTGACTGTTTCTCCATGGATGTAGCCCAAATTGGGTGAACCACATATATCTGTGTCTCTCTAGTTTTAAGTGTTTTATGTGTTTGTGTTTCCACAATATTTTATGTGTACCATTGCTCTGTAATATATAATTTTCAACAACTGGTATCAAAGCCAAAGGTCTATTTGGCTGTTAAACTCATAGGAGAGAAGGGTTCCTGGTTCGAGTGGGAGCAATGGCGAAAGATGGTAGGTTTAGGGTCGAGAAATTTAACGGCCAAAATTATCCGTTGTGGAAGATGCAAATGGAAGATTATTTGTATCAGAAATATTTGTACCTACCATTGAGCGGAAAGACAAAGAAGTCGATGAGTATGACAGATGCAGAATGGGAACTTCTCGACAGAAAGGCACTTGGAACAATACGACTGTGTTTGGCAGCGTCAGTGGCATTCAACATTTCAAAGGAAACGACAATAGAGGGTTTAATGACGGCATTGGCCAAACTATATGAAAAACCCTTGGCCTCAAACAAGGTATTTCTTATGAAGCGTTTATTTAATATGAAGATGTCAGAAGGTGGATTTGTTGCTGATCATTTAAATGAATTTAATATGGTTACCAGCCAGTTAAGTTTTGTAGGGGTAAATTTTGATGATGAAGTTAGGGCTCTATTATTTCTGTGCTCATTGCCAGAAAGTTGGAATGGTTTAGTTATGGCCATTAGTAACTCTGTCTTTGGATCTAGTACTTTAAAGTTTGAGGATGTTGTCGGTGCCATCCTTAGCGAGGAAATGCGACGGAAAAGCTTCAGTGAGACATCAAGTAATGCTTTGACTGCAGAGATTAGGGGAAGAAAAATGGAAAGAGGAAAGAGTCCAAGATATTGCAGTAAGTCAAGGAAAGGCAGATCCAAGTCCAGATCGGGGATAGTGTGCTGGAAATGCGAGAAGAAAAGACACCTGAAGAAATGCTGAAAGTCTCAAAAGGGAAAAGAAGGAGACGCACAACAAGAAAACAATCATGAAGTGAATGTGACGGGTGATGTGTTGCAAGATGCTTTGTTCTTTCTTTGGAAAATATTATTGATGCATGAGTGGTAGATTCAGAGGCCTCATTCCATGCCACACCTGATAGGAAACATTTTCATGATTATGTTCAAGGAGATTTTGGACAGGTTCGTTTGGGTGATGGTAAACCCTGTAAAATCATTGGAATGGGTAAAGTTTTCATAAAACAACATAATGAAACCAATGGCTATTAAAGGAAGTAAGGTAAGTTCCAGATTTCAAGAAAAATCTAATTTCAATAGGGCAGTTGGGAGGTAAAGGCTGTGTAACTGCTTTTATAGAGAAAACCTGGAAGGTCACTAAAGGAGCCCTGGTAATAGCATAAGGAGAAAATGTTGGTACATTGTATTTATGCAATGACATTTCTAATTTTGTTAATGATTTAACCTTTATAGGAGCAGATACAACTTTGTGTCATCATAGGCTTGGGAAAATGAGTGAGAAAGGGATGCAGATTCTTCATTCAAGAAATTTGTTACTAGGTTTGAAGCATGTTGATTTGGACTTCTATGATAATTGTGTTTATGGAAAATAGAAGAGAGTCAGATTTCTCAGAGTTGGTAAAGAAAAGAAGAGAAAAAAATTAGAGCTTGTGCATACAGATGTATGGGGACTTTCTCAGGTATCATCTCTCGGTGGCTCTCGCTATTATGTTACTTTTATTGATGATACAACCAAAAAAACTTGGATTTATTGTATTAGGAATAAATCTGATGTATTTGATACTTTCAAGAAATGGAAAGCTTTGGTTGAGAATGAGACATGAAAGAAGTTGAAGTGTCTCAGATCAGACAATGGACGAGAATATTGCTACAAAGAGTTTGATAAGTACTGTTCAGAGCATGGAATTCACAGAGAGAAGACAATTCCAAGAACACTGCAGGAAAATGGTGTGTCAGAAAGGATGAATAGGGCAATCATGGAGTGTGCAAGGTGCATGAGATTGCATGTAGAATTGTCTTTACAATTTTGGGTAAATGTTGTAGATACGTTGTTTATCTAATAAATAGAGGGCCTTCAAGTTTCTTGGATGGTGGTATTCTAGAGGAAGCATGGACAAGTAAAAAGGTAAACTACTCATTTTTAAAGACTTTCAGTTGTGAAGCCTTTGTCCACATTAATAAAGAAAATAGAACAAAGTTTGAGACAAAAACAAAGAAATGTACCTTTATTGGATATGTTGTTAATGATTTTGGTTATCACTTGTATGATTATGAAAATCACAAAATAATTAGGAGTAGAGATGTCATATTCAATGAAAAAGTTTTGTATAAGGATCAGATGCAGGAAAAAAAATAAGAAAAAAAAACAAAGAATATACAGTGCTTGATGAGATCACAGAAAAAGTAAAGGTGTCTGGAAATCATAATGATCAACAGCGACAGCAACAACAACAACAACCATAACAACAACATACACCTCAAATCCCTGAAAGTGGTGTTAGAAGATCTACCAGGATAAGTGGACCCCCTGAATGATACTCTCTTTCATTATATTATGTATTGTTGACTGATTCTGGTGAACCAAAGTGCTATGAAGAAGCAATGTAGAAACCAGGAAGAAATGAGAGTTAGCCATGAAAGAAGAGATGAACTCCTTGGTACATAACCAGAGTTGGACTTAGTCAGGTTGCCTATAGGTAAAACAATATTGCAGAATAAATGGGTTTACAAGTTAAAGGAAGCAGGTGGAGGTAGAAAAAGGGATAAAACTAGACTTGTGGTGATGGGGTTTGCACAAAGGAAAGGTATAGACTTTGATGAAATATTTTCTCTTGTCGTTAAAATGACTTCAATCAGAACTATTTTAAGTCTGGTAGCAGCAGAAGATTTGCATCTTGAGTAGTTAGATGTAAAGACAACTTTTCTCCATGGGGATTTGGAGGAAGAGATCTATGTGCAGCAGCCACAAGGGTATAAAGTCAAAGGGAAGGAGAAACTAGTGTGCAGATTGAAGAAGGGCTTGTATGACTTAAAATAGGCTCCAAGGCAATGGTATCTAAAATTTGACAAGTTTATGTCTAAACAAGGTTATACTAGATGTCACTCTGATCATTGTGTTTATCTCAAAAGACAAAATGATGGAAGCTATATTATATTGTTATTGTATGTAGATGACATGCTTGTTGTAGGATCTAACATGCAGGAAATAAATGTGCTCAAAGGAAAATTGGCAAATTCATTTGCAATGAAGGATTTGGGTGCTGCAAAACAAATCCTTGGTATGAGAATAACTAGAGACAGAAAAATCACAAATTAACATTTTCTCAGAGTGAGTACATACAAAAGGTGTTGGAAAGATTTTATATGCAAAATGCAAAATTAGTTACTATATCTTTGGCTAGCCATTTCAAACTAAGTAAGGAGACGTGTACCAAGACTTAGGAAGAGATGGAATATATGTCTAAAGTTCCATATGCATCAGCAGTTGGAAACTTAATGTATGCAATGGTCTGCACAAGGCCCGATATTGCACATGCAGTGGGAGTTGTAAGTAGGTACATGGACAATCTAGGAAAGGAACATTGGGTGGAAGTGAAATGGATTCTCAGGTATTTGAGAGGTACCAAAAATCAAACATTATGCTTTGGTGGTTCAAACATTGCTCTATAGGAATATGTTGATGTAGATATGGCAGATGATAGAGATAACAGGAGGAGCACCAAAGGGTATGTGTTTACTATAGGTGGAACAACTATCAATTGAGTTTTAAAAATGCAGTGTTGTTGCACTTTCAACAACGGAAGCAGAGTATGTTGTTGCTACAAAAGCTAGCAAAGAAATGATTTGGTTGCAAAGGTTTATGGATGAATTGGATAAGAAGCAGGAGATGGGCAGGTTATACTGTTGATTTTTGGGTAGCATTGGATGTGCTCTAGCTCCAAAAGTTTGTGGAGGGGCTAGAACACATGAGATCTCCAAGACCTAGAAATCGTTCGGTGAAATTCACCCGGATTGTATTTTATTAAAATAATTAACATTTTTAATGGAGTTCCTAAGTCTAACTTAGGAAAATTAAAATATTAATGGGTATTAATGAAAATATGGGTGAGAAGCTTCTAAGAGACGAGGATCAAGTCTATTTAAATCTTGGCCATTGATTAGAGATTAGATCGCGTTTGTTGATATCTCAACAAGAAAAGTATAAAGGAAGACTTGAGAGTCATTTGGATACACACCAGGCAAATACTCGGTAACTCGAGGGAAATCGATTCTCAAGGAGGAAGAGTTTGATTTCAGAGGGAGAGTTGCAGGGTGAAGGAAGAGGAGGGCATCAGCATGAGTCAGAGACTAAGGAGGAGGTGACACAGAGCATTAGAGGGACAACACAGAGGGACATATTAGAGAGGCATCATAGCAAGGGACACAGTCCTCACGCAAAGATGACACAGAGGTGACGCACTGAAGGCTGGAGGGTCTCTGGGGTGTCAGAATTTCTCCAAAGGGAGCAGGAATTTATCGCAGGTGTTTTCTTAGAGGTTTCTCTATGTTCTGCAAAATCATTCTTTGTAAAGAGATTGTTCCTGGAGAATAATAAATAAACCCTCATCTGCTGCACCAGTTTTCCCGCATTGGGTTTTTCTGGGGACTATTTTCCAAAAGTAACTGTGTTGATGTGATTGATTCTTGTGCTTGTATTTCACTGTTCTTTTCTCTATGCTATTATGTGACAACTGCAATAGAATTTACTTTGATGTTTACCAAAGGGTTTTGTAAATAATTTATTGTGGAAAATAAGTAGGAGAAATAAATCAATTACTGCAGTATAATTTCGTGTTTGAAATTTTCACATGGTATCAGAGCTGAGATCGGGCAACAGGATTAGAGAATCTGCAATGAGTCAGAAGCATGATGCTAGAGCAACAACTCAAAAGGACTCACGTAGTTCTCTCGGGAAAGAGGAAAGCACAAAGAATATGGATCACGACTATTCTATGTTAGCTTCCAGACAGGAAGAAGTCGCTTGCTTGGCAAGTTCTACTTCCTCTGAGGTTTGGTATATTGATAGTGGAGCTTTTGCGCACATGACAAGAATAAGAGAATGTTTCTCGAGCTATCAAGAAGAACAGATGAACTTCCAAATCACCATGGGAAATAAGTCAAAATGTACCCCCGTAGGAAGAGGTACTCTAGTTTTTCAAACAGAAGCAAGGATCGACTTTGAGCTACCAATGCGTTGCATGTGCCTGGATTGGAGATGAAATTACTCTCTGTATCTCAGTTACAAAACAAGGGCTATGATGTTTTCTTCATTGGGAAGAAATTATATGTCAAACATCCGAGTTGGAAGAAGAAGATCCAAATTGGAGTCAGAAGTAACAGATTGTATAGGTTACAACTACAATCTTCAATGCTGATAGGTAGCAGTGGGAAAAACGATTTGAATGAACTATGGCATAGAAGGATGGGGCACTTACACCATGGGGCTCTAAGAATTTTGAAAAGAACCATCACAGGAGTTCCAAAACTAAGTACCAAATGAGACGATGTATGCCGAGGGTGCGCACTAGGCAAGTACGGAAAAGTGGCTTATTCCAGAAGTAATAGTAGGGCTAAGAGTGTTTTGGGATTGATACTCTCAGATATCTGCGGACCCATGTCCACAAAAGCTCTTAGTAGTGCCGAATACTTTTTCACCTTCATGGGTGACCATTCCAGGAAGACGTGGATCTACTTTCTAAAACCAAGGATGAGGTTTTTGATCGATTCAAAGAGTTTAAGGCTCTGGTTGAGAATCTAACAGGGAAGAGGATACAAGTGTTGCGCTCAGACAATGGTGGAGAATACATTGATAAGAACTTCACTAATTTCTGCGCAAGGGAAGGCATCAGAAGAGAATGGATAGCTCCATATAAACAGGAGTAGAATCGAGTAGTAGAGAGGAAGAACAAGACTATTGTTGATGGAGCAAGGGCAATGTTGTATGATCAGGATATGCCCAAATTTCTATGGGCAGAAGCATGCAGCACAACAGTATATGTCCAGAACAGGACTCCTCACAGGGCATTAGGTAAGATTACTCCGGAGAGTGTCTTCACCCGCAAGAAGCCTGAGGTGAGTCATTTCAGAATATTTGGGAGTTTGGCATACTGCCATATACTCGAAGAAAAAAGGAAGAAGTTGGATGAAACTGCAAAAAAATGATATCTTGTGGGATATAGCGAGAATCCTAAGGCATATAGAATCTATCTTCTAAGAAATAGGAAGATCGTAGTGTGACGAGATGTAAATTTCATGGAGGATAGAGCTTTTTAGGAAATCCTGAGAAATGTCTTTCGAAGAGCAGTGAAAGGATGATCCATTGGTCTAGCCACTCCGACCAACATAAACCAGCACCAGTAATTCTCCAAAAGACAAGAATCCAATGGTATCACAGTAGGTGGAGTCTCAGGAGGCGAACCAAATAGATCTACCCACTACTAGTGAAAGAACGAGCCAGGAACTTCGACAGATACTACCGAATGCAGAGGATTTCGTTGGAGCTCCTAGGAACGAGAAAAGGGAGAGTAAACAACCAGATAGATACCAAACCTTGGTGGCTCAGGTTGGAAAACCGTCTAGTTTTCAGGAGGCCATTCAGCATAAAGTATGGGTAGATGCCATGGTGGAGGAATACAGTTCCATAATGATCAATGATGTCTAGGAAGTGGTACCTAGACCTTAGGACAGGTCAGTGGTAGGTTCAAGATGGATCTACAAGGTCAAATATGTTGCAGATGGCAATGTGGAAAAATACAAAGCCAGGTTCGTGGCTAAGGGGTATGCTCAGAAGGAAGGGATAGACTACAAAGAAACCTTCGCCCCAGTAGCCAGGTATACTTCTATTAGATATGTGATATCCCTTGCAGGTGTGAGATTCACTAGATGGACGTCGAGACTGCGTTTTTGAACAGGGTGATAGAAGAAGAAGTATACATTGAACAACCAGAGGGTTTTGAGACACATGAGAAAAAATCTCATGTATGCAGGTTGAAAAAAGCCTTGTATGGGCTTAAACAAGCGCATAGAGCATGGTACGGTCAAATTGATAGTTACTTGCAAAAGATGAGATTCGTCAAGAGCGATGCAAATCCCAACTTCTATTATCTTATTGTAGAGAATGAGCCTCTAATTCTGGGGTTATATGTGGATGACCTTTTTCTAACAAGTTCATCCAGGCTCATCAAATATTGCAAGGAAAACCTAGCTATAGAATTTGACATGAAGGATTTGGGACGAATGCATTATTTTATGGGGTTGGAAGTTTGGTAGTAGAAGGGTGGAATTTTCCTTGGACAAGGAAGATATGCTACAGAAATTTTGAAAAGGTTCAGAATGCAGGACTGTGGACCTATCTCTACTCCAGTGATTACCAAATCGAAGAAGATTGATGCGTCTGAAGATAAAGAAGTTGATCCCACCTTGTACAGACAACTCATAGGGTCCTTAATGTATTTGGTCAATACCAGGCTAGACATTTGTTACGCTATCAACACCCTCAGTCAATTCATGGTGGAACCAAAAAGGGCGCACTACGCAGAAGCCAAGCATGTTCTTAGATATATACAAGGAATAGTCGAGCATGGATTAATGTACACCCAAGGTAATGACATCAGGCTGAGTGGGTTCACTGATGCAAATTGGGATAGAAGTTCAGTAGATCAGAAAAGCACCACTGGGCATTGTTTCAACATTGGATCAGGAATGACCTCCTGGTGTAGTAGGAAACATAAATTCGTAGATCTGAGCTTAGCTGACGCTAAATATATGGCAACTAGCACAACATCGTGTGAAGCCATATGGCTTAGGAATTTGCTAGTGAATCTATTTAGGAGAAGGATGGAAGCGACCAATATTTTGTGTGATAATCAAAGTTGCATCAAGCTCTCTGAGAATCCAGTTTTTCATGATCGGTTGAAGCACATTGACATCAGGTGTCACTTTATCAAACAATGTGTCCAGCGAAGAGTAGTATAGTTACGGTACACTCCAACAGGAGAACAGGTGGGAGACATTCTCACCAAGGCTCTAGGAAGAACAAAGTTTGTTTATTTTAGGGAGAAGATGGGGATGATTAAGAATTCATTTCAGTAGCAGAAGCGGATAGTGCAGGGAGTTGCAGTGCAGTAATTAGCAGTGGCAATGCTATGGGCAGCATGATGCAACATATTGAGAGGGAGCTGCAGTACAGATGCAACAATGATAGTGACAATCTCATGGGCAACAATATAGGTTGCAGCGATGAGTGGATAAAGGGCAGTAGGCCAAGCATCAACAACGCAGAGGACCGATGCCGTGGATCAATGTGATACTTCTGTTAGGAAGTATTGCTAGAGCACATTCCTCGCGAAGAGGGAGTGTTGAGTTTTGGGTAGCATCGATGTGCTTTAGCTCCAAAATTTTGTGGAGGGGCTAGAACACATGAGATCTCCATGACCCAACAATCGTTTAGTGAAATTCCACCAGGATTGTATTTTTATTAAAATAATTAATATTTTTAATGGGGTTCCTAAGTCTAACATAGGAAAATTAAAATATTAATTGGTATTAATGAAAATATGGGTGAGAAGCTTTTGAGAGACGAGGATCAAGTCTATTTTAATCTTAGCCATTGATTAGAGATTATATCGCGGCCGTTGATATCTCAACAAGAAAAGTATAAAGGAAGACTTGAGAGTCATTTGGAAAAACACCGGGCAAATACTCAGTGACCCGAGGGAAATTGATTCTCAAGGAGGGAGAGTTGCAGGGTGAAGGAAGAGGAGGGCATCAACATCAGTCAGAGACTAAGGAGGAGGTGACGCAGAGCATCAAAGGGGCAGCGTAGAGGGATAGATCAGAGAGGCAGTGCAGCAAGGGACACAGTCCTCATGCAGAGATAACAAGAGGTGACGCAATGAAGGCTGGAGGGTCTCTAGGGTGTCAGAATTTCTCCAAAGGGAGGAGGAAAATTATCTCAAGTGTTTTCTCAGAGGTTTCTCTATGTTCTGCAAAATCATTCCTTGTAAAGAGATTGTTGCTGAAGAATAATAAATAAACCCTTATTTGCTACACCGGTTTTCCCGCTTTGGGTTTTTCTGGGGACTATTGTCCAAAAATAATGTGTTGATGTAATTGATTCTTGTGCTTGTATTTCATTGTTCTTTTCTCTATGTTATTATGTGACAACTGTTGTAGAATTTACTTTGATGTTTACTGAAGGGTTTTGTAAATAACTTATTGTGGAAAATAAGTAGGAGAAATAAATCAATTATTTTAGTAGAATTTTGTGTTTGAAATTTTCACATATATAGTGACAACCAGAGTGCCATTCATCTTGCTAAGAACTCAACATTTCATTCCAAGACTAAACATATACAGTTCAAGTACCATTTCATGCGGTTAGTGTTGGAAGATGGACAATTGAAGCTGGAAAAGATACACACTAGCCAAAATCTTACAGATATGTTAACAAAAGTTGTAACTAGGGAGAAATTGAGATTCTGCTCAGTTTCAATTGGTCTTCAAGTATGATGATGAAGATGGGAAACAACCAGGTCCAAAGTGGAAGCGTTGTCCAACAAATGAAATAGCGATGGAGTTGCAATAATCTGTCTCCAAGTGGGAGATTGTTGGGTGTGGAGCTTGATTATCTTCTTTATTTAGAGGTATCCATGTTGGATCCTAGTTCCTAAAAGTGCGGCAACGAATTTGGGGGGGGGGGCACAGTGATTTTATGACACCCTCAAAGCTAAAAATAGATGTAAATTTGCCTTGTAAAATATTGTAATTTTGTAGTCATTCTGGGCCGTTCATTAGGTGGATGATCTGACAGTAGAAGTTATGTTCAATTTAGGGTTTTTTTCCCTAGAAGGCAACCCCTTGATTTATATGAGGGAATTGTAATGTGGCGACGTATATGGGTGTATTCAGAACAGAAAGACAAAGGAGACTGTGCGAGAGCGAAGAGGAAATTACCGCGGATCTGTTGTAGGTTGTATTTCTTCATTTTGTTGGATAATATAAAGGAAGCACTGGTTGTTTCTCCATGGACGTAGCCCAAATTTGATGAACCACGTATATATGTGTCTCTCTTGTTTTATGTGTTTGTGTTTCCGCAATATTTTATGCGTACCATTTCTTTGTAATATATAATTTTCTAACACCATGTTTACCAAGCTCAGAACAGACTCGCTGCTATATCAATGGTCGATTCCTAGGCTTATGGTAGAACTTTACTTTTGTCTTTACCATGCTTAATAGCCTCCATTCTTCGCTATACCAACTATATTGTATCAATTCTTGGGAAATATGATTCAAAAAAAAGGAGAGAACAAAACTTTGAATCTCAAAATGAGTCGCACAAGTTCAAGATTTGCAAGGTTTCCAGACAGTAGAAAACAACATGGAAGCTTTCAAAACTTGATCTAATGGAAAATTTTTTCACGAATCTCAAAACTATGTCGTTCAACAAAGATTTTTTGATGTCTCTCGCAGGTACAAGTGCTACAACTCTCCACTATATGACCCCTCTTGCAGATAGCTGACACGCAAGTCATGAGCTTAAATCCAATTGGGCACCCTTTATTTTTTAAATCATATCTTCAATATCCTCGATCTATTATATTTACTCCACAGGCCGATGCAACAGAATAAATTAACCCCTCCTTGGAGCTCGTGCAGGAGGACAATGCCATTGAGGAATCCAGAGTTGCGGCTGTAGCAGGACATATAAGTACAACCATTGGACAGCCTTGTGAGACACTGGCTTTGGGCAAGTATTTCCAAAATATCATGTGTCTCCAACTATCAAAATTTCATGACCTTAGCAAATTACTCTCTCTGATCTTATAGCTTTGGGCACAAACTGAGCGACAACAAAGGGCAGAGATGCCTAGACGAATCTCTCACACAAATTTCAAAACACAAGCTTACACTAATCTAACATACAACAACTCACATCTCTAGTCTAATCCTAGGCCCTCCCTTAAGGCATTTACCCATAGACCCAATGGCTCTGATACCAAGTTAGAAATCAGTTTGCACACCAAAAATTATCTTGCATTACATTAAACACATATAAATACATTAATTATTGGTTTAAGATAGAAATATTATCTTAACCATACAATCCAGTTTGTTGAGAGAATATCTCAACCACACACCTAAATAGGACCTAAGATCTCATATATCTAACAAACTCCTAAAGAAAGCTAATCACTCCATCACAAGACAAGTAGGAATTATATTTTCCAAGTTGTATATAACACAGGGAAAATCTAATACCAAAATCTTATCAAGCCACTTTTTTTTTTTCTCAAAAAGAAAAAACAAACATGCTTCTATTAATAGAAAGATGTTCACGTTAGCATAGATTCCACTAATATACTGGTGGTTGATTACATATATGCTTGAATTTGCTTTAAAAATCCCCAAAGTTTTTATCCCAGATTGTACCATCGAGAAAAAGTGCCTATGTGTATCTAGTCTCATACATATGGAAACAAAATGTAACACAGTAAAAACCTTATACAAACCTTATACAAACCTTATACATGATACTTATAGAGCCACCTCTTCAACAAAAATCAAAATCTGTCCGCAGGAAAATACAAAGTGTGGCTTGCACAAGAAGGAAACTATAAGATGTCGATCTTCCCCACTTTAAGTAAAGAGTCATTGCATATCTCAGAGTAGTGGATTTCTCCCGGTCTTTTTATGCATCCATCCTTTGATAATGCATTTGCAACGTCGTTCTGGTCCCTGTAGATGTCTGAAAAGGTCAACTTTGGAAATTACCAATCAACATATTAATGCGATTCATCCAAATGATATGCATGCAGGGTTTCCGCATCCAGTCTATAACCACTTTGGAGTCTCCGAAGATATTTATAGACTCAATTGAAAGCCATTCAGCACAGAACAATACCCCCATAAAGCAATGATCTCTGCACAGTTATTGGTACCTTCCCCACAATTCCAACTGAAATGGAAATATGAACCTGGTTCAATAACAACGTACAGCACACATCCACAAACATTATTGCAAGCCGCTCCATCGAAAAAACCAATAGGGAGTCTTTTCCAAACGTCCACCTGTTTGATAATTCTCTGCGAAACCTTTTTGGTAACAGGACCAATTTCTGAAAAATAAGCATAAGCAGCAATCCACATTACTAGTTATATTCTAACTTAACTGTTTATAACATAAGATGTAATATGAATTATTATATTGCTGCACAAGTTTTTTACATTATCATATTATATGCTAAATCGCATAGAAGTACTTTCTTACATTCCCATTAATACAGGGGAGTGGGACTACGAATATAGGTTGGATTTAGTGATTTTCCCGATACACTTCGTGTACCTTTACTGTCTTAACAAATCCGCAGGTGGGCTTGCTTTTGTTCTTGTTAGCTTAATTTTTTCGCTACATCTGTGATTGCCTCGAAGGCTGATGCATTTGCCTGGAAGAGGCGCGACTGCTCTAGATTATTTGCCGTATGGCCAGAAGATTTCTCTCCAAAAAATTTCAGTCTTGTTCAAGATCTGTCTCATAAGCCCTAACTAAAATTCCGTCTCGGCTTGCTGCTCCCTCTCTAGTTATTGCTTACATAAAGTAGCAGAACTTGCATTTTGAGAAGGTGACAGTCTCCTAGAAAATCTCTCTATTCTTAAGACGACCAAATTAAATGTAAATCTCACTTGTGTTTGTCATTTTATTAACATGTTATTGCATTCCATAAGATGTCGTATAAATTAAGATATAACCCTGCAATATAATGCAGACGGTGAATTTCAAATTGGTATCTATTTCAGCCAGATGCTTTTATTTCGTTTTATCACCATCTTTATTCCTTTTATTGATAGTTTATAAGAATAAATGATTTCATCTCAAAACCAATAACGACTTTCAATGCAAATGCATGATTATCATAGCTGGTTTATTCTTATTTTAATGATACTGATATTTTTATCCTTTGCAGTCCCTGTGCAGTATTGTTGCATTCCAGGCTATGGTCTCAATTTCAACAATTGGTTTGTACATTGCATACGCTCTGCCTATTCTGTGCCGTATCACTCTTGCACGCAGAACTTTTGTAAAAGGTCCTTTTAACCTCGGTAGTTTCAGCTTATTCATTGGTTGGATTGCTGTTTTATGGGTTGCCACCATCACTGTCCTATTTTCTCTCCCTGTTGCATATCCGATAACAAAAGATACCCTCAACTATACACCTCTGGCAGTGGGGGGAGTATTCGTTTTAACTTGCGGTAGTTGGCTTCTACATGCAAGATATTGGTTCAAGGGACCTGTGGCAAATATTAAAGTGTAAGGAATAAAATCCATGCCTTTTCTAGTCTTAAATGTATTTATTTTTTGTAAAATAAAGATGGAAGCACCTTCTTCATTGCTTTCTAGGTAGAAACTAGTAATTATACAATGATAAAGTGTTTTTGAATTTAGAAATATGTTTTTCCATTACAATGGCATTTGCACAGGGCAGTCTTGCACTCTTCATCTTCTCTATATTCCTATCCAAATCAAAGGTTTCCAACAAAAGATCTTCATGGATGAGAAACTTGTACTAGACTTTGAATGAAATTTGAATACGATTGTTAAAGCACATGTTGAAGATGAAAATCTTGATGGCTTAAAAACATGTACTTGAGTTCAATTGAAATTCATCATGATTATTAAGCATTGGTGTTGGAATTTCTAAATCTAACTATTAGAAATCCTTCTTGTACTTTCTGATTTATTTCTTCCTACTTGTTCTGTTAATTAGCAAGTTATTTACCATGTAAATACTGAAAATAAATACAAGTACAGTCTCAACACATACAGATCATTACCTAAAGGAACAACAAGCACACAAGTGACACCATTATTTTTGGATTAATGTCCCAGGGAAAACCCAATGCGGGAAAACCGGTGAAGCAGTTTCAGAATACAATCCAGGTGCTAGAAATGGCTCACCCAACAGAGAATGCCCTCGGCAGTAGTACCTCTCAGTCGGAGGCAGATATCAGCCCCAATTTGCCCTACGAAATCTCCTAGCGTCAACCTCTAGGGTCTGCGTCAGCCACTTTGGCCCAACGTCAGCCTTTCTAGCCCAGCGTCAGCCTCTCAGGGCTCTGCGTTAGCCTTTGGAGGCTCTTCGTCTCCCACGCTGGCCCTCCTCGGGCTCTGCACAGCTCCTCGCTGCTTCTGCGTGGCCTCTGGCTAGCTCTGCATCAACCCTCTCCCAGCTTCTGCGCTGATGCTCCCAGTGCATTCCCCGCCCCTCAGTTGCAACTTTGATCACTCCTTCGATTTCCTCAACAAGCCCTGCCCCAGAAAATCAAATTCTTGATCAACTCGGTGTATTCTCCAAGTGACCCTCAAGCCTCCTCTTATACTTTTCTCATTGACAATTCAACGACCGAGATTAAGTCTCTAATCAATGGCTAAGATTAGATCTAGCTTGATCCATGAATTTTGGATCATTCTTTATATTAATTCACATTAATATTTTATTTACCCTGAGTTTAGACTTCGGGACTCTAATAAAAATATTAATTATTTTAATATCTCCCAAACTGGTTAGATTCTTCTCAAACCATTTTTGGGTATTGGAGATCTCACGTTCTTTAGCCTCTCCACCAATTTTTGTGGCTAGAGCACATTCGATGCTACTCCAAATCAACACTCCCTCTTAGCGAGGACTGTGCTCTCGTAATACTCCTTACTGAGCATCACCCTGATCATCTGGCATCGGTCCTTGTGCTGATGCTAGGCCTGCTGCCCAACATCCTCTGCACTGCTGCATCATGCATTGCTAACCATGGCCCTGCCACTGCCACTGCTGCATCTGTACGACAACTTCCTCTGCATTCATGCTACTGCCCATGGCCCAGACACTGCCACTGCTGCATTTGCACTGCAATACCTCTCATCATGCTGCATCGTGCTTCCCATAGCACTGCTACTGCTAACTGTTGCACTGTGACTCAGTTACTAAGAAGTAAGTAACTGATCTCCCAACTCTGACATCTCTGTCAGGCTAGAAACACTCCCAATGTTGAAGCTCCTTCTGTCACTGACAAGTGCTCCCTCTCTAACCTCTCCGCTACTGCAACAACTCTTTGCATCTCGCATTGCTGCCTCACGCTATCTTGGGACCCCTGCACTATAGCTCCCTCTGTCTCTCCATTCGCATCTGTCTCTACCGACATCTACCAGTCTTGCTACTCCTCTTCGGGGCTCTCGTAGCAAGGTATAATCCAAAAGGTTAGGTACCTCGAGGATCGTGCCCCTCATCGCCTGTAGTCCGTCTGACTACAACTTGATGTCTCCCCACTTCCTCTCAAGTGGCGTATGAGCACTCATGGCACAGTCATCATCTGTCTCCACTTCTTTCTCTGCCTTTGCTAGTGCAACCTTGGTCTTAGAAGCCTCTCCCTTGCTCTTCTTCCTCGAGCATTGGCTCACATAGTGACCCAGTTCCCCACAATGGAAGCATTTGACATTGGTGAGGTCCTTCTTCTTCCATTTCTCCTGCTTTCCCTCAGATGCTAGGGCATCCTCCTCCTCTTCCTCCTCCTTGATTCTGACCCCCTTGCCGCTGCTTCCCGCCTTGGTCAGCCTTCTGATCTCTTCTAGACGAAGAGCCGCCCATAGTTTCTCCCAATCTGGTAGGGTCAACTTGCCCAGTATGCTCTGGACAAATACCTCCCAATCCTCTGAGACTGTGTTCAATGTGGTCCTCACCAACATCTCCCCATCCGGCGTGGCCCCTATGGAAGTCAGCTGATCTCGGATCTCCTTCAATCGACCGAGGAAGGTGTCTATTTGTTCTCCCTTCTTCATTTGGTATGATTGCAGCTGATTTTCTAGTAGCATCTTCCTTTGCATGGAAGTATGTTGATATAATTTCGTCAAGGCCTCCCACATCGCATTTGCCGTGTCCTTTTTGGCAATATGTGGTACTACATGGTCCTTGACCTATCAAGGATGATGCTCTTGGCCCTTGCCATTGCCTACTCATACTTTTCGTTCTCAGCCGGGTCAATTGGTATCGCTATTGTGTTTAAGGCGAAGTGCTTGAAATGATTTTTGTCTAGAACGGATAAGATCCCGTCCTTCCAGACTACGAAGTTTGAGGCTCCGTCCAGTCTGTCCTGATCTCTTACCCCATTCACTGCCATTTCGCTGGTCCTCTTTCGACTCTTCGAAGTCTCTCTACTTCCCTCCTGGAAGTTCTCGGCGTGACTCCCTCTGAGCCTCAATTCCCTCCTGGAAACCCCTTTGCCAATGTCGAGATGCTCCCACTCCGATTGTTAGTGCAGCTGCACCATTGATCTGGATTTCTTGGCTAGAAATCCTCGGCAACAACTCCCTCCTCCTTGGTCCCTCCCTACTAGGTACTGTTCTGACTACAGTACTCCACCAGCTTCACTCCGCAACTTACCCACAACTTCCTATGCCCCAACAAACTGAAGGTTAGAGCCTCTAGGCTCTGCGCAATCCCGGCACTAGCAAAATCCGCACCTCCTGGCCACGGGCGTCAATCCTTCCTGACTGAGAAAGGTGACCGGGCACTGCGTAGGTCAGGTCTGCTCCTCTCTGCCACTGCGTTGATCCTCTTCCCAGCTCGAACTGATGATGCAGGCACTGCGTCACCCCTTCCTTGTTGATTTTCCTCTAGGAACAACTTCTGTCACTCGGGACAGTTGTTTCTGCTGCTGCTCTGCTCGGCTGATGCCTTCAGTTATCCTGTGATCTACAACCACGCTCTAATACCATGTTGGAATTTTTAAGTCTAACTTTTAGAAATCCTTCCTGTACTTTCTGATTTATTTCTTTCTACTTGTTCTGTTAATTAACAAGTTATTTACCATGTAAATACAGAAAATAAATACAAGTACAGTTTCAACACATACAGATCATCAATTGAAGGAAAAACAAGCACACAAGTGACACCGTTATTTTTGGACTAATGTCCCCGGAAAAACCCAATGCAGGAAAACCGATGTAGCTATCTGAGGGTTTTATTATTAAGTAGTTTCAGAATACAATCTGGGTGGCAGAAATGGCTCACCCAATAGAGAATGCCCTCAGCAGTAGTACCTCTCAGTCGGAGACAAATATCAGCCCCAATTTGCCCCACGAAATCTCCCAGCGTCAACCTCTAGGGTCTACATCAGCCACTCTGGCCCAGTGTTAGCGTTTTTGGCCCAGCGTCAGTCTCTGCGTTAGCCTCTGGAGGCTCTTTGTCTCCCACGCTGGCCCTCCTTAGGCTCTGCGCAGCTCCTGGCTGCTTCTGCGTGGCCTCTGGCTGCTTCTGCGTGGCCTCTAGTTGGCTCTGCGTCAACCCTCTCCCGGCTTCTGCGCTGATGCTCCTAGTACTATCTCTGCGTCTTTGCTACTGCATTCACTGCCCCTCAACTGCAACTCTGATCACTCCTTTGATTTCTTCTGCAAGCCTTGCCCCACAAAATCGAATTCTTGATCAACTCGGTGTATTCTCCAAGTGACCCTCAAGCCTCCTCTTATACTTTTCTCGTTGACAATTCAACGACCGAAATTAAGTCCCTAATCAACGACTAAGATTAGATCTGGCTTGATCCATGACTTTTGGAACATTCTAACTCATTTTTATATTAATTCATATTAATATTTTATTTTCCATAAGTTTAGACTTAGGGGCTCCATTAAAAATATTAATTATTTTAATATCTCCCAAATTGGTTAGATTCTGCCCAAACCATTTCTGAGTATTGGAGATCTCGTGTGCTTTAGTCTCTCTACCAATTTTCGTGGCTAGAGCACATCCGATACTACCCCAAATCAACAATTGGGTGAAGATGACAATCAATTACAGTTGTTTATTTTTTTATACATGAATGACAATACAGTCTTCTAGTATCTTGACTTTAAATTTGTAATTTACACTAGTGCATTAGTTTTAGAGAAAAATATTCAGTCAATGTCATTTTGTGATGTTAGTATTATTAGCTATTAAAATTATGTCATCGGATTATGTTATAGTTTCCAATTTCCTAAGAAGGTCATGTCCCCCTCACCCATAGCTTTTATAGGAGAAAGTGGAGTTTAGCTGAAAAAAAACCTTCAAATAGTCCTAGTGTTAGCCTGTAAAAAGACACTTGTGACCCTTCAGAAGGTCATACACTATCCAAGGTTATGGCAAGATGTAAGTCAAAGTATCTTCACCCCCTTTACTTTGAAGATTAGATCAGAGCCAAAACAAAGTCACTAGCAGGAACTTCTATAATTTGGAAAGCTCTCACTCTCACTTTTTCCTAATAGGTAAGTGGCTTGCTTGGAAATTTGGAATTGGCTGAAAAACCCAAATAGGGGAGGATCCATGGATCTGTAGTAATGGAGAACATAGGTTGTTGAATGATCTAATCGCCATCCTCAGATTCAAAGGCATTGTGACTTTAGAAGATGCTTTAGGAGAATGTAAGGGAAATTTCTGGAACCAGGGTTGAGTGCAGGAAAGAGAATTAGATCTTGATGGACAATTTGCAAAGTAAGGGGATTCATTGTTGATTAGATTGTCTATTTGTTCTATGAAATTAAGGTTGCAAGAAGATGAACTTGTATGGTCTCAAAACCATACAGAGGTTTATACAACATGCACTAGTTATGATGCCATGTTCCTAGCAGAGCCTCAAGAATGTTGGTAGTGAAAACCATTGAGTAAAATCTACTTCTTTGAAGGCCAAGTTATTCTTCTAGATCTTAAGGGAAATGGCAAAGTAATGGGACTCATTGGTGATTAGATGTCTATTTGTTCCATAAAATTAAGATTGCAAGAAGATGAACTTGTGTGGTCTCAAAATCCTACAGTGGTTTATATAGCACGCGCTAGTTATTAAGCCATGTTCCTAGCAGCGCCTCAAGAAGAATGTTGGTAGTGAAAACCATTATGGAAAATTCACTCCTTTGAAGGCCAAGTTATTCTTCTGGTTAGCTCTTAGAGACAAAGCTCCCACTTGGGATATATTGCAAAAGAGAGATTGGTTGAGCCTATGTTATTTCATACTTTGTAAATCACAGGAAGAATCTCTTTAGCGTATCCTATTTGATTATATATTTTCTAAGGAAGTTTGGAAGGAAGCCTCCTCCTTAATAGGTACCTCGGCTTCTTGGAATAGCCCTACCCTTATAGAAAGCTTTCAAAAGTGGGTGGAGGAGCCCTTATTGCTGAATCATAGAGCACTCCCAATTATGGTCTAATGAGCATTATTGATCTCAAGGAATCATTTTTTTTATAACATGACTTACTCCCACTGGAAGTATTTTATAAAATCATATTTTATATGGAACTAAGCACATTCCTAGTATAAAGCTACCATGATAAATTGGAATATGGAGGAGCCCTTACTGTTAAATCACAGAGCACTCCCAATTACTATCTATTGGGCATTGTGTATCACAAGTAATCATATTCTCTTTGAGAACATGACCTACTCCCCACTGGAACTATTTAATAGAAGCAGATTTGTGTATGGACTGAGCTTCAGCACATTCCTAGTACAAAGCCGACATGACAAATTGGAATCCTGGAGACAGATCATCTTATCCCTGGGGTTTTTTCAATGGGGGCAAGTCAAAGGAATCTAATTCTATGTAGTATGGGTGATATTCTGTTTATTTCTCCTACTCACAACTACTCTTTGAAGGAGAATTTCAGTTTTGATAGCAATAATTGGGCAAAACTGCATGCTCAAAAACTGCTGTTTAAGTTGGCAAATGGGAAAAATATGGTAAAACTTCAAAGAAGCTGCTAGTCATTTTAAGGAGAACTTCCACCATGTTTATAGGGAACACAATGCAAAGGTTGATGAGTTGTCTAAAGCTGTTGTTTTTGGTCAGCCAGTGATTTTTCTGTAGAGGAACTCAGAATGGAAGGGAATTTTTCCCTCTCTTCATAACACTTAATTTTTTGTAATAATTTTTTGTTTTTGTTATCTCTCTAGAGGACGTGTATGGCAATCTTTTTTTCCGACCCACCCCTTTTTGTTTGGGCTTAGAATTCTTTTTAATTATAGTACTTCTGAATGTTAAGGTTCTAATGATCTTTTGATAGATATATGTTGAGATATACCGAGACCCATGATAGCGATGCTTGGCATTCATTGAATGTAACTCCTCCTCTATCGAATACAAAGCTACAATTTTTCCCTTGGAAAAAAACGCACTTGAACTTTACTTCTTGATAGTTTGAATTTCATTAGTGTTTTATATTTCTGGTTGTATTGTATCTTTTTGTTATTGTGAATGAAAACATGTTGGTGATTTTACATCTCTTATTCTGAGCTTTTAACTCCATATTTTGTTACAACTCCTTTCTTGGCATGGTTTTAGCAGCAATATCATAAAAAATGTCTTTTTGCACTGAAATGAGTGAGGTGCTCTTATAGCCTAGGGTGGAAGAGATGAACCACATTACATCATATGCATAAACTAAAATGGATAATAATTTCACGTCTGATGTCTATTGACAAAAAGAAAAAATGGTGGACCTAAAAAGTAAATATAGCAATTGCTCCTACCATGATGCAGGAGAATCTGAGTGAAGAGGCGACAGCTGGGAGATGTTTTTTTTTTTTTTTCATTTTATCTTGACAGATAGGGAGGAAAACATTTCAAATTTCTGTTTCATTTAGTTTCATTTTGTGTCATTTTTAATTAAGGCTGAATCAACCATTGTTAGTTTTTTAAATTAGACAAAATAGGATTAGTTAGAAACTTGGTTGAAGAAACTGTTTAGTAACTGAAAAATAACTGAGGAACAGTGCCTCAAACTGTAAAGGAACCACTGACAATGTATTGAAAAGGAAAAATCAAAGATGATGGAAGGGCTGCCATCCAGAGGGGAGAGAGAGCCCAGAAGCTGTAACCCAGAATTATTTGAACTTCTATGATAGCTAACAATTCCAATCTGTCATTTAATACAGTAGATTAAATTTCATTACATTCTTTGTGCATAGATGTCTTAGGAATCAAAATGAAAGCAAGACAGTGAAACCATTTTTCTTTTCAAAGATTCGAACTAACATCGACAAGCATTCAGTGACAAGAAGCATTTTCAAGACGAGAACTGAACAGAGGTGCGCCAATACATAGATTTCATTTCTCAACAAAACAAATCCTAGGTACTAATTATATTCTGCATTTAAACAAAAAATACATTTCCTGTACATGACATTTTCATTTTCGTTCAATAAAAATTCACTGTACAAAAATCTGTAATCTGGAAATCATGAAGGGTTCCAAACCCATGAAATCAAAATACATTACAGTCCACAGGTTATGCCTAAAACTTCTAGCGAGGGCATGAACACCTCGGAGATCACATACAGATACGAAGGACCCAAAACATCAAGGGTATAGCCGAGACACAAACAAGAGCAAGTGACCGAATAACTGCTGCAAAACTAGACACACAGCAAAGCAAGCAAGGAAACCACTATAGCTACGGAAAGACCCTACCCGGGTTTCCCTAAGCCCGCGAAACAGTCACTAGGACGAAGCTGCGGAGCAACGCTTCTCTGGAGAGACCAGCCCGCCACCACAGTGAGGGCAGCAGTTAGTATTGAGCCATGAAAATAAAAAAGATAATAGAGAAAAGCTAACAGGAAGGAGAACGAAGATCTTACCCGGAGAAGAACTGCTTTCAAAACGAAGGACAGGAGCCGAGACCCACAACAGAGGGTTTCCACTAGTGAATGAGCCATGAACACGCTCTGCCTGCTCACCAAGGAGCCAGAGCGTTAGGACCTTTAAAAACTGGGAGAGAAATTGAAACCGGAAGGAGGAGCTTACCTGAAATTGAGGGCGTCGAGTCATCTTGTGCAGCAGCAAAACAACGACCTAAGATTTGCAGAGCTGAAGCATAACCAGACCCCACATCAACAAACAAATCACCACAAAACGAACAGAAATGAGTTCGAAGCAAATAGCGTAGACAAACAGACTTGCGAGAGGGAGAGGACCTGAAACCCTCCAAACACCAGAGCAATGAGTCACCACAGGAAACGAGCAGAGGCATAGCAACGACAGACCACGGAGGATGAACAGAGACATAGCACCAATACACCACAGAGAACCAACAAGACATATTAAACCGCCATACGGAGCAGACAGGGCAAAATACTTACCAGCCATCGTGGAAACCAGGCGAGAACACAGAGTAATCACAGAGCAAAACCATCGCACAGTAGAAATGACCTCCAAAACCCCTCGGCGTAGGTGAAAACCCTTAGTCGCAAGCCCGAGGTCAGTACAGAGGCGACAACAAAACATTAAACCACAATTAAGACATACACCTAAAACCTTGCCACCAAACCCAACTTGGAAACGGAGAATTAAACGGTCAATAGCCACGCATCCCTCCTTGGGATCGCCACCAATTTTTGGTATCAGAGCAGGTTGTCCTTTTCTCTCAGTAAAAAAAAAATGGAGGTAGGAAGAAGGGGTCGAGGAAGAGGCATCAGAAGAGTAGCAGATGAAGGGCTATGAGAAGAAATTAGGAATTTAATTGCACGTTTTGCAGCAGTGGAAGCAGGAAGGCGTAGAGATACAGAAGGTGGGGATGACAGTGAGGAGGAAAACATAGCCACGACGAATGGGTTAGATGACGAAGGATCGGAAATTAAACTATTGAGGTCAGTTTTATTGGCTAGTAGCAAGCCAAGATCAGAGCTCTCTAATTATGATGGCAGTTTGTCCACAAAGGCATTGTTAGACTGGATAAGTGAGCTAGATAAATTTTTTGAGTATGAAGAAATTAACAAAGACAAGAGGATCAGGTTCGCTGTCACCAAATTGAAGGGACATGCAGCTCTATGTTGGGACAATGTACAGGAAGAAAGGAAGAGATTAAACAAACCATTGATTAAAAAATGGGATAGGATGGTTGTTAGGATGAAGAGCAAGTTTCTGCCTAAAGATTATCAAATTGCCCTTTATAGACAAGTACAGAACCTGAAGCAAAGAATGATGACTGTAAAGGAATATACTGAAGAATTTTATAAAGTTAACCTGAGAGCTGGTTATGTTGAAGATACCCCTAAGAAAACAACGAGGTTTGTGAATGGTCTACGGATGGAGATCCTAGACGAAATTAGTATTCTTTCCCCTAAGACCATAGAGGAAGCTTATCAGAGTGCTTTGAAGGCGGAGGAAAATATTGCTAGGAAATAAAATGCCAGAAGAGGATGTGGTTCTGGTAGAGGTCGGGGACAGACCTTTGGCAAAGGTAGGATTGCCAACAGCAATGAAGAGGGCAGTAGTTCGAAGACTTCGGGACAGAGTGAAAGGGAAGGTAACACCAGAGGAGGAAGGTCATACCAGCGAGGAAGAGGTAATGGCAGAGGCAGAGGAAATGCCTATCAGTGTTACAAGTGTCACAAGTGGGGACACAGGTCCTTTGAATGTCCTGAAAATGAACAAACTGGGCAGAGGGGAGCATATGTTGCTCAGCCTGATGAAGCGGAGGCACCGCCACAGGAGGTGGAAAATATGCCAGAGACTAGGGAAGCCTTGGTGCTGAACAAGGTATTATTAAAACTAGCTAAAGAAGTAGTTGATCAAACACAGAGGAAAGCATTGTTCCGGACTGTATGCAAGTCGCATGGGAAATGCTGCAAATTAATTATAGACAGTGGAAGTATTGATAATCTGGTAGCTACTGAAATGGTGGGAAAATTGGGTTTGAAGAAGTTGAAGCACCCAACCCCATATAGGGTGTCGTGGTTGCAGAAAGGCCACCAACTGTTGGTCGATGAGCAGTGTGAAGTAGAGTTTCATATTGGCAAGTACAAGGACAAGGTGACTTGCGATATCATGCCTATAGACGTGTGCCATATTCTGTTGGGCGACATGTGAGGTATGTATTGGAAAAATTACAACGGAATAAATTACTGATAAATTTGAAGAAATGTTCTTTTTTTCCAGAAAGAATTAATTTATTTGTGATTTGTGATTTTCGAGAATGAACTAAAAATGGATCTGGAAAAGGTTGCAGCCATAGTTAGTTGGCCATCCCCCAAAAGTTTGTTTGAGGTACGGAGTTTCCATGGATTGGCGAGTTTTTATTGGAAATTTATTAACAATTTTCAGTGGGATTTGTGCACCCATGCTGGACACCATTAAGAAGACAAATCAACCTTTCCATTGGACAGAAATGGTAGAGAAGAGTTTTCAGCTACTCAAAAGGAAAATTACTGAAAAACCGATTTTGAGGTTACCAGACTTTAACAAACTTTTTCAAGTTTGTTGTGATGCTAGTGGGATAGCCATTGGTGCAGTGCTCAGTCAAGAGGACAAGCCAGTAGCCTATTTCAGTGAGAAACTAAATGAAAGTAGGCAGAAGTACACGTCTTATGACAAGGAATTTTACGCAGTGGTTCAAGCATTGAAGCATTGGAGGCATTACCTATTGGCCAATGAATTTGTCTTGTTTTCAGACAATTCTGCGTTGCAGTATATTATGTAGCAACATAAGCTAAACCATAAACATGCGAAGTGGGTGAAGTACTTGCAGAGTTTTACGTTTGTGTTGAAACACATCAACGGTCAAGCCAACAAAGTGGCAGATGCGTTAAGCAAGAGGAATTTGATCCTATAGGAAAGTACGATACAAGTATTAGGATTTGAACATCTTAAGGACTTGTATGAGGCAGATGCAGATTTTAAGGAAGCTTATGAAGCTTGCCAAAATCCGTTGTTGAGAGATAATAGTTCATGGCTGGACTATAATATGCAGGAAGGGTTGTTGTTCAAAGGAGGGCAGTTGTGTATTCCGGAATGTTCTATGAGAGAGAACTTAATCCAGGAAAAGCATAATGGAGGTTTAGCCGGAAATTTTGGCATAGACAAGACCTTGGATCAGTTGAGTCACTTTTACTATTGGCCAAAGATGCGCAGAGATGTACAGAGGTTTGTGACTAGATGCAAAGTGTGTCAGCTTGCAAAGGGACACAACTAGAACACAGGGTTGTATACACCCTTACCTATTCCGAACAGACCATGGGACTCTGTCAGTTTGGACTTTGTCTTAGGTCTGCCGAAGACACAATGGGGATTCAATTCCATCATGGTGGTGGTGGATCGTTTCACCAAAATGGCACATTTCATTCCATGCAGGAAAACCAGTGACGCCACACATGTAGCACATTTGTTCTTTACTGAGATAGTCAGATTACATGGCTTGCCGAAGTCTATTGTTTCAGATCGAGACGTTAAGTTTATAGGACATTTTTTTACGAACCCTATGGAAAAAATTAGACACCAAACTAAACTTCAGCTCAACTTATCACTCGCAGATCGATGGTCAAACCGAAGTGGTGAACTGAAGTCTAGGAAACTTGTTGAGGAGTTTGGTTGGAGAAAATTCTCGACAGTGGGATCGTGTGCTTGCACAAGCGGAATTTTCTTATAACAATTCACCCAACCGAAGCACGGGCAATAGTCCTTTCCAGATCCTATATGGAATGCACCCACGTGGAGTACATGAGTTACGGGATTTGGGACAGTTGGAGCGTAGGAGTGCTGATGGGGAAGATTTTGCAAAGGCAATCAACGATCTTCATGAACAGGTAAAATTGAAATTACAGGACAACAGTCAAAGATACAAGCAAAAGGCAGATTTGAAAAGACAGGAGGTATAATTCAACATAGGAGACCTAGTATTAGCACACCTACGCAAGGAAAGGTTCCTAAAGGTGAATACAACAAGTTGAAATGGAAAAAGGCCTTGCAAGATTCTTCGAAAGTTTTCTGCGAATGCTTACGAATTGCAGTTACCCCCAGGTATTGGAATTTCACCCATTTTCAATGTGGCAGATCTGTACCCCTACACTGAGGCAGATGAATAAGATAGTTCGAAAAGATGAACATGGGACACCTAGAAAGAGAATGATTTGTGGATTAAGCAAATGCCCCTAGCAAAGCCTCGAGATAGAACAGATCCTAGATGCTCAGGTGGCCAGACGAACTCAAAGGAAGGAATATTTGCAGTACCTAGTCAAGTGGAAGGGTCATCCTATTGAAGACAGTTCTTGGTTAGATTCTGGCCAGATTCAAAGCGTCGGGTACTCTATTGAAAAACTCATGGACAGGAGCCATGAGTTTAATTTACCTCGGGAGCCTAATGCAGGAGCATCCGAGTGAAGAGGCGACAACTGGGAGATGTTTTTTTTATTTTCATTTTATCTTGACAGATAGGGAGGAAAACATTTCAAATTTCTGTTTCATTTAGTTTCATTTTGTATCATTTTTAATTAAGGCTGAATCAACGATTGTTAGTTTTTTAAATTAGACAAAATAGGATTAGTTAGGAACTTGTTTGAAGAAATTGTTTAGTAACTGAAAAATAACTGAGGAACAGTTCCTCAAACTGTAAAGGAACTGCTGACAATGTATTGAAAAGGAAAAATCAAAGATGATGGAAGGGCTGCCATCCAGAGAGGAGAGAGAGCCTAGAAGCTGTAACCCAAAATTATTTAAATTCCTATGATAGCTAACAATTCAAATCTGTCGTTTAATATAGTAGATTAAATTTCATTTTGTTCTCTATGCATAGATGTCTCAGGCATCAAAATGAAAGCAAGACAGTGAAACCATTTTTCTTTTCAAAGATTCGAACTAACATCGACAAGCATTCAATGACAAGAAGCATTTTCAAGACAAGAACCGAACAGAGGTGCGCCAATACATAGATTTCATTTCTCAACAAAACAAATCCTAGGTACTAATTATATTCTGCATTTAAACAAAAAAAATACATTTCTTGTACATGACATTTTCATTTTCGTTCAATAAAAATTCACTGTACAAAAGTCTGTAATTTGGAAAACGTGAAGGGTTCAAAACCCATGAAATCAAAATACATTATAGTCCACAGGTTATGCCTAAAACTTCTAGCGAGGGCATGAACACCTCGAAGATCACATACAGATACGAAGGACCCAAAACATCAAGGGTATAGCCGAGGCACAAACAAGAGCAAGTGACAGAACAATTGCTGCAAAACTAGACACACAACAAAGCAAGCAAGGAAACCACTATAGCTACGGAAAGACCCTACTCGGGTTTCCCTAAGCCCGTGAAACAGTCACCAGGACGAAGCTGCGGAGCAACGCTTCTCTGGAGAGACCTGCACACCACCACAGTGAGGGCAGCGGTCAGTATTGAGCCACGAAAATCAAAAAGATAATAGAGAAAAGCTAACAGGAAGGAGAATGAAGATCTTACCCGGAGAAGAACCACTTTTGAAACGAAGGACGAGAGCCAAGACCCACAACAGAGGGTTTCCACCAGTGAATGAGCCATGAACACGCTCTTCCTGCTCACCAAGGAGCCAGAGCGTTAGGACCTTTAAAAACTGGGAGAGAAATTGAAACCGGAAGGAGGAGCTTACCTAAAATTGAGGGCGCCAAGTCGTCCTGTGCAGCAACAAAATAACGACCTGAGATTTGCAGAGTCGAAGCATAACCAGACCCCACATCAACAAACAAATCACCACAAAATGAACAAAAACGAGTTCAAAGCAAATAGCATAGACAAATAGACTTGCGAGAGGGAGAGGACCTGAAACCCTCCAAACACTAGAGCAATGAGTCGCCACAGGAAACGAGAAGAGGCATAGCAACGACAGACCACGGAGGACGAACAGAGACATAGCACCAATACACCACAGAGAACCAACAAGACATATTAAACCACCATACGGAGCAGATAGGGCAAAATACTTACCATCCATCGTGGAAACCAGGCAAGAACACAGAGTAATCGCAAAGCAAAACCATCACACATTAGAAATGACCTCCAAAACCCCTCGGTGTAGGTGAAAACCCTTAGTCGCAAGCCTGAGGTCAGTGTAGAGGCGACAACAAAACATTAAACCGTAATTAAGACATACACCTAAAACCCTACCACCAAACCCAACTTGTAAACGGAGAATTAAATGGCCAATAGCCACACGTCCCTCCTTGGGATCGCCACCATACCACTTCTTCGAAAGTGCCTAGACATAAAAATTCCCCTCCATGGATTGCTGAGGCGACTCAAGTGTTAAGGTTTAATCATTCACAAAGAGGACATTAACAAGTTGGATACAATGAACGAAAGAGAGAGAGAAAGATTGAAAGGAGCCAACAAGAAATCCTAACCAACATGAACTATAAGCACATCATAAAGAGGGTGAAATGAATCTATGAACAAGATAAACACTAGATATGATGTTTGTAAGCCACATAATCATGTTCGTAGGAAACATAATCAATCAGTATGGATCAATATGACAGGATAATACAAATGAGAGCTTGACTTGTTTATTTATACACAATTAAAGTGAGGTGTCCCGTCAAGAAGGGAGGTGTTATCTACCATTTTGTACAAAATGTTGAATCGATTCTTGTCATCACCTAGTTTGAAATTTGGAAGACCTGGAAATGATGATGATAGCATTCCAAAGGTTGGGATGCTTTCCATTGTGTATCTTTTTCTTTATGGACCAATTTTGGGTATCTGTTTGGTATTGTTGCACTTAATTTGTCAAAGTTCCAAGGAAGAGGAAGTTCCATTTTTTTCAAGAGGATCGAGTCATCTATTAGCAATCTACATGTCATTGTAAACCTATTCTGCAACTTATGTAATGTAAATGATGTTAGTAAGACCTTGAGCATATGTAACAATCTAGGTAACCCTATTATTTTAGCGAAAAGTTTCATTCTAGGAGGCTTTTCGTCTCATTGACTCATGTGTGTTTCTAATCACAAATGGTCGGTAGAGTTTTTCCCTCCAGCCTCATCCCAAAGCTAGGGTGGAATTCTTCGTCAAAGTCTTAGGTAAGTCTTAGTGTTCTAGTCAAGTCTAATGTAAAAGTGATTTGAGAATAAATTAAGCTAGTTGACTAAATTATTTTATTACAAGTCACTTGGTCTACTAAATCATGTTGTGTTGCAGAATTGGGTATGTGTATTGAGGGTGTAAGCCAAATGTGCATTCCCCCTTTGAGGATTGGAAATGTATAAATATTATGTATTAGAGGGTGGGAAAATTATTAAATCCCCTCATGTGTAAATTAATTAATTTTTCTAGCAAAATTAAATTAAATCCTAAGCCTGAAAATTAATTAATTAGAGTCAAATTAAGTTGTCTTAGGAAAATTAATTTTCCAAGTGGAAAAATTCGTGGGTTTTAAAGGAATCAATTTTTAAAGGTCCTCCACCAAAGGAATATTGTATATTTCAAGAAAATTTGGATTCTTGAACTTTTGTGGTTAAGTGAAAGTCAAATTTTTGAGGGAATTAACTCAAAATAATTAATTTTAAGCTAATAAAAATGGAATTAAATGATAAATTCGAAAATTCCTCAAAAATAGAAAATCAAGGGCTAAAATTAAAAGATGATCAAATATTTTTCAACGTTCAAGATTATTTTGACAAGGACCAGTGAAACTAGTCGTTATTTTTCCACTTGGAGGATTGATCTATAAATTGGAGAGTCATTTGAGTCGTTAGCATGATGATCTTTGATTAGAAAATTTTTGTTGAAACATCTTTGTAACGTTATTGTCCCACTGGGAACTATTTCTTCTATCATAATAAAGACTTTGGGGTGCAATTCATGGTGTTCTTTCTTATTGATTTGTGGTATGTACTGACTATGGGCATCTTTATGTTGTGCTGAATACTAGTAAGATCTCTTTTTTTATTAGATGGAGATAAAATCATATTATTGATAGTTTTGGTCTAATCTTAGGTGGTTTGATTCCCCATGTGATTAACACATTATTTTGAGATAAATAAATAGTGTTTGCAGGTACTTTGTCATTGGTCTCCAAGTTCACAAATTTGGGCAGGAATCACTATTACTTGGATCCCAAATATTTGTATGGTGGATTAGATCTTCGCTAAGGCTATAGTATACATTGGGGATTCTAAAGTATTTTTAGCCATTCATAAAAAAAGAGCCATAAAAATATTTTTCTCAAAATTTATTTTTTTCAAAACCTTTGTATATTTGTAAATCTTGTAAATAATTTTTTAAATCTAATTTGTAAATTATTTTTTCTAACTTGTGTTTTGGGGTTTGGGTGTTTTATTTTCATTTTTTGCAGCTTGGATCAAGAGATCAAGTTGAAGTAGAGCTAGATCTAGGCCCTTGAGGGTAAGATCTAGTCTCTAGAAAAATTTTCAAGTCTATCCACTAAAGATTTTGTAGCAAAGTTCAGATCCGGAAGAGAAATAATTTTTTGAAACAAGGGTTTCACTTTTTCAAGCATCTCGGGCCTAGATTGAGCCCTCCTAGGGCCAGTGTCTCCCCTCCTTGGCCTGCGTCGGCCTCCATAGGACCAACCTCTCCTTTTTTGACCCTCTTAGGGAAGATCGTGAGCCCTTAAGGCCTTAGCCTCCCTTCCTAGCCCCTACGCAAAGGGTTTAAGGTCAAATTTGGCCTAGCTGTGGCCTAAAAGGGCCTCAGCGTCCCTCTTGAACCCTAGACGACTGCCTTAGGGCTGGTCGTGGGCTTTTAAGTCGTAAACCTTAGTTGCCTACCCTTCTAGCCTCAACATCCAACCTTTTTGGCCTCTCTTGCCTCTTTGTCCCCTGATCTGCCCTCCTAGCCTCCTCTTCCCTCAACGCTGGCCTTCCTTGGCCTAGTGTTGGCTTTCTTAGGCCTTTTCTGCCCTAGTTTTCCCTAGTCCCTCCTCTGAATTTTTCAAGACTGATTCCTTGGTGGTTTCCAGGTTTTTGAGGTCCAAAAGTTTGATTTTCAGGTGACATCTTCATTCCGAATTTTTGGGCAATTTTGGCAAGTGCATTTACAAGACATTGGGCCTAGGGTTTGATATCTAAACCCCCATTTTGGCGTTGTTTTATTACAACAGTGATAATTAGGCCCTAAAATCACATATAACTTGGTCAAAATCATTCTAAATAGCAAAACCTTGATTTTTCTAAATTTTGGTCCCTTGGGCTTCTTATATCTAGTCTAGATCTAATTTTTTGTTTACTGGAATTTACTGCATAACTGAAAATATGAGATCTGCAATTTCTGAATCACATACTTAAAGAGGGTCAAAAAGTTGATTTTTTTCAAGTTTCAGTGAAATTTTCCTAGTTTTTTTAGCATATTTGACATTGATTATAACAACATTAACTTGTGATCTATTAGTTTATTTACTGTTGTAATAACTAGATCATATCTGAATTTTTTTTGAATATTATATCTTAAGCAGACTAACACACCTGATCCTTAAGTTGGTTAAGTTTATTTGGTGGTTGGGTTAATGCTTGTGACATTGGGCAAGCATATGCACTGTGGAATTGATATTTCCCTGTTGTTGTCATAAGTTTCTTGTTGCTGTTATAACAGTCATTTATTGGTCATAAAAGGGTCATTGGAACATATAGTGTATAAGTGTTTTCATAATTCTATGTTTTGTTCCGAACATTCACATTGTGGAAGGGGTTGATATTGTGTTCTTCTTGTGAGTTCATTCATATTTCACATCTAAATTGACTCACTCACTAAATCAATTTGGTGATAAGTCTCTTGGAAAATGGGCATCTTATGAATCTAGTTGGATATCTCTTTAGCATTGAGTAATGAGATCACACATAATCTTGTTTCACATCTTTGGTAATTGCAATTGGAATCTGACTTGATAAGTGGATAAGTTGATCTAATTGGTTAAATATCTTGTGGAAATTTGTTGAAGTCTACACTTGTGTCTCTAAGCATTTATCTTGTTTAAGATTGTTATCTCATCATTGTTGAGTACTCTTGCTATAAGACATTCACATTAAATACTTGAATAAGATAAACGAATCTTAACTCAAGATAAGTTCACTCGATCTATCTTGCATAAGAATTCTAGGATCTAGCCTGCATTAAGAACTTACCTCCTAGCATAAGCTAGGTTGATAGACTCTTAAGGCACCTCTTTTCTAATTAGCTTGAGGGATTCAACTCTTCTTAGTGGTTAACACAACGTGTTAGATTTTGTAGCATTGTATGTGCTCTAGTCTTGAAATTTTGTGGAGAGGCTAGAATGCATGAGATCTCCAAAACCTAGAAATTGTTTCTAGAAATTCCACCTAAAGACGACTTAATTAGATTTATTAATCAGTTTTTAATATTTCCTAAGTCTCAACTAAGGAAATATGATTAATTAATCAAGAATAATTAAGTCATGGTGTGAATGCTCTAGAAACTCACATGGGTCGACCGGGAAATAATCTGGGCCATCGATTATGTTTCAATCTTGGTTGTTGGTGCTCCAACAGAAGATTATAAAAAGAAGTCGATGGGTAGATGGAGAACACACCAGTGTAGTTACTCAGTTGCCCAGGCAAATCGATTTTCTCAGTGACTGTGATTCAGCAGAGGAGATAGAGCCAGAGGGTGAGTAGCAGGTGAGAGAGAGGGTAGCAACAGGAGTCTGGAAGGCAGATTTCCGAATTCAGGAAGAGGCAGCGTGAGGGAGAGTGTATTCCACAAGAGCACTGCGCAGAGAGTGACGTAGGGGCACCAACGTATGGGCAGAGGGTCCATCTCTTGGTTAGGAAGTTGCTATGGAGAGAGAAATTTCTTATAAAATTTCTCTCAGTATTTTTCTGTCTAGATCGCCAAAATTCTTGTACTTAGATTTGTTGCTGAAAATTAATAAGAAAACCCTCATCTGTTGCACCGGTTTTTCCACATTAGGTTTTTCTAGGGACAGTTGTCCAAAAATAACTGTGTTAATATTTTCTATTTGTGTGCTAAAATTTCTCTGTTTCAAGGATTTTATTTTCCTCAATAATTTATTGTGAAAATTGCAGTAGTAAACTTATTCGATATTTTCTGTAGCAAATAAATTGCATAATTTATTTGACAGATAGAAGAATATTTTTCAGTTATTGCAATAGATGAAATTTTCACAATGACCTCGCAATCATCAGAGCCACAGTCTCTACAGCATGAGAAGCATTGGGTGCATGGAACACAGGGGTAGGTATTGTTAATCAGACTATTGTCTGCTTCCCGTTGGCTTCCATTTCACAACTTACTATGAAGATTGTTTCTCAAAACAATTAAGGAAGAGGTTCTACTTAGACTAGGCGTATAATTAAAAATAACCAAGATCATTACATCATACATAGATTCTAGGATTTGCATATCATATAGGATAGTATATCATATTAAGCACCAGGTGTCCATCCGATTACTTGGCGTTAATTTACATTAAGCAAGAATTGTGACTCCATAAGGCACTAGTCTCATACTTTAAAATTTGATCTAATCATTAATCTTGCTAAAATTCCACAAAGTAGCTAGGCCACTCATCCGTGTCTCCCAAACACATTGGTTCCCAACTTGTTTTCCTTCACCTCATTCCATAGGGACTACCCCCCATATCCTGTCGTTGGGAGACAACTAGAATGGAGTGGGTGGGGATCAGAGTGACAACCTCCGCCTTGAGTGGTTGTCGCGGTGCCTATACAATTCGAGCGACAACATTTTCTGGCACCGTTGTCGGGGACCATTTTGTTGGACCTTGGCTTTACGACAATTTCTCATAATCTTCTAATCACCTTCCACCTCTCATCATTCTTCATATTCTCATCACCTTATCTGTTTTCCTCTCACTAATCGTTCATTCAAACCATTAGCACCTGGACATTTATGTTGGTTTCTTGTTTGGGTGGCGGTTCCACTTATTTATCCATTCACAAGAACATACTCTAGAAGGAATCTTGGTAGCCTGGTTAACCCCACTCCCGATCCTGAAAAAGTTCTAAGAGCCCGGTTAATCAAGTTACACTCTAGAGATTGTTCAAATTTTCTTGGATAAGAAGCTCTCCTTGATATCCATTTGCTTTTCATCAACTATCCTATCAATCCAGATATCATGGGTGACTTTTACAGGCCTTGCAACTTCACCAACATTCAGGGGTATCTGATGACTTGCCAAATGAATCTACCATGAGCAAGCTACTGCTCTTCCAAGTGAATAATGCCATCAACACTGAAGCACATATTAAGAAATTCAGCTGCTTCATCTAGAGATTTTCTCATATTGCAGCGTACAATCATGAAGATGTCAGAATGAAGTTTTTTATCCTTTCCTTAGAAGACGATGTTTTTGATTGGTTTCAAGATAAGGCTGATAATGCCTTTGATTATTTGAGGACTCTCCTTGATGCTTTCAAAGATAAATACGAGGGCAAAATAGAAGGAAAATATTTGATTAAAGAATTCAACACTATTAAGAAAAGAGAAAATGAAACGGCGGAGGAATTTAACCAAAGATTCAATAAACTTCTAAGGGATATGACTCAAGACTACAAGTCTGTTGACAAGACTATTCTAGAACAATATCTTAAGGCTTATCCTGTAGAAACCTAGTATTAAATTAAACGTGCTCATCCCAACACTACAATTTCCCAGAGCACGATTGAGGAATTGGAGAAGGATAAGAAAGCCTTAAGGAAATCAGAAATCCTTGGTTTTGAAAGAAGAATCAGAAACAATCAAAGAGTTGACCCATTTTGTAAAGGAAATGAATATGTAGCATACCAAACAAATGAATGACATGCATTCCATAATGATTCAGATGATAAATACATAGTCTAGAAGTGATAATAACTTGTGGCCGAGAAGAAATCTTCCCGCTGAGCAGAGACCCCATGATCCTCAAACTAATATGTTCAGAAAATAATTTCATTTATCTTTAAAGGATTAGATGGAAGTCATTGAGAATAGTCGAGATGTTGAAACTGTTAACTTGAGTAATATTGAGAATGAGGACAAAGATTGGTTTGGGGAAAAATCTACCCAAGGTATAGGAGAGTTGACCTCTGATTTTCTTAAAGCTAATCTTGGTTTCACGCTGGGAGAATGGATCATCCAAGCAAAAATACATGTTCCTTTCACTTAGATGATCAAAAGACCAATTCAAAATAATTCAGTCACATAGAAGGTTAAAGTGTCTCTTGAAAATTTTCCTGAAGATAAGCACCAAGATCTCTCTTCTTCTGTTTCATGTAATGGTCATACCAAGGTTGAAGAAGTTTCGAACAGAGTATCCCCTCCCAACAGCCCTTTAGAAGAGTTTGTTGTGATGCAATCCAGCGTTGGGAATTATGTTTTCCTTTCTGATCCTATAGATTTTCCTAAGGATGATATAGATTCTAAAGATCTGATGTGGCACAGAATTTTGATGGTGCCTTTTCAAAACCAGGTAAAGGGTTGGGATTGTTTTAACTTCACCTTTGGGGCATGTGTTCAAATTTGCTTTTCGTCTAGAGTTCGAAGCTACTAACAATGTGGTTGAGTATGAAGTTTTGCTGCTAGGTTTGGAAATAGCTAGGGACCTTAGAATATAATTACTGACTGTAAAAGGTGATTCAGATCTTGTTATCAAACAGGTCAAGGGTATATTCTCATGCAAAAGTGATAGACTCAAGACGTACAAAAACATTGTATGGGATACCATAAAATTATTTGATTCATTTGGCCTGCACATTGTTCCTAGAGAAGAAAATGGTCAAGCCGATGAACTTGTTGTAGCCGCTTCCACTTTCCAAATTTTTGACAATCTAATAAAGGATAAAGCCATAATGCAAGTCATTTCAGACCATCAGTCCTTGATAATGTGGAGCATTAACAAGTTTTTGATGATGAAAAGAAAATTGTTCGTTTCCTAAATCACTTAGACGAATTTGAAAATTTCCAATCTTGTTCTAAGGAAGAAGGATCTAAACTTAGAGAAAAGGATGTGATAAATCCAACGTGGGGAACATCGTGGCCATGGAACAACTCTTTGATAGAAATGATGCAATAAAAAAAACTGACGAAAAGAAGATGGATCCCTGGGGAATTCATTAAGGTAAATATCAACTTTCCTGAAAACCCAAAGATGGTTAAAATTGGTAAAGGAACTTCTGAAGAAGAAAAATAAAATTGATCGATCTGCTTATCGAATATCGCGATGTTTTGGCCTTTTCCTATGATGAACTCAAAGGATACCAGAAATATGTTATTCAGAATACTATCCCTTTAAAGGATGAAGAGGCCAAACCATTCAAGCAAAAACTTAGGCAAATAAATCCTAAGTTGGCCCCTCTAGTTCAGAAGGAATTGTAGAAAATGCGTGCTGCTGGTATCATTAGACAGATTCAACATTCCTCCTGGTGCTCGAACTTAATAATTGTTATGAAGAAGAACAGTACTATCACACTGTGTGTTGATTTCCATATTCTTAACTTAGCTTGTAAAAAATATAATTATCCTTTTCCTAACATGGAAAATATGCTGCAAAGGATAATCGGGTCTAGTATGATGTCATTACAGGACGGATTTTGTGATTATAATCAAGTATGGGTTAAAGAAGAAGATCGTCATAAGACTACCTTCACCACGCCTTGGGGTAATTTTGAATATATCAGATTGCCTTTTGGCTTAACAAATATGGAGGCTACTTTTCAAAGAGTTATGGATTATGCCTTTAAGGGGTTGATTGGAAAAATCATCGAAATTTACCAAGATGACCTCATTGTTTTCTCTAAAGATGGCAAGGCTCATATCAATCATCTCAGGCTAGTTTTTGAGAAATTTCGAGATTTTGGCATCTCATTAAATCCCGCTAAGTCTGTTTTTGGGGTAACTGAAGGGAAATTGTTGGGTCACATCATTTCCAAGGATGGTATCAAAATTGACCTTGAAAGGGTTGAGGCTATTCAGTGAATTCCATTGCCTCACAATCTTAAATCCTTGCAGTCCTTTTTGGGAAAGACAAATTTCCTTGGGAGATTCATTCCAAACTATGTTGAGATTGCTAAACCTATACAATGCCTCTTAAAGAAAGATGCAAAATTTATTTGGAAGTAAGACGGTAAAAAGGGATTTCAGGATATCAAGGATGCCATAGCCAAAGCTCTTGCCTTGGTTAGCCTCGATTATTCAAAAGACTTTATGATTTTTTCAATTGCTTCCAAAGATACTATGACGTGTTCTATTGTAGATGAACAAAGATGGCCATGAACAACCAATTGCTTTCATGAGTAAATCATTGCAAAACTCAAAATTGAAGTATAACATCATGGCAAAGAAGGCTTATGCATTGGCCAAATCCCTTAAGCATTTCAGGATGTATGTGGGCTGTTCAAAGTTTTTTTTCTTTTGTCCCACATTCAACCATCAAAGATATATTAACTCAAACTGATTTCTTAGGGACTCATGCCAGATGGGTGACCAAAATTCAGGAATATGATCTTGAAATTAAGCCCACCAAGCTCATCAAGTGTTAGGGGTTGGCTGAAATGTTGACAAAGAGTAATGAGAAAGCTTTAGAGGTGGTTTTCCAGAATCAAGTTATTGAGTCTTCTATCTCCCCTGAGCTTCAAAAATAGAAAGGATTGAGTGGTACAAAGACATCATCTATTATTTGACAAATTTGACTTATAATGATTACTTGGTAGCTCATAAAAGGAGGGCTCTCAGTTTAAATGCATCTAAATATTGTATCTTGAAAGATGGCCTTGGATGGCAAAACCCGAATGGGATAATACTCAGCTACATTGATGAAAATGAAGCTAAGAAGCTTATCATCGAATTCCACACTGGATTTTGTGGAGGTCATTTTGTAGCGAAGACCACAACCCACAAAATTTTGTGTGCAGGATATTATTGGCCCACCATTTTTTCGGATGTGCATAAATTTTTCAAAAGTTGTCAAGAATGCCAACTTTTCATAGGGAAGCAGAAATTATTAGCCTTTTCTCTCCAACTTGTTATAGCAAAAGCCCCTTTTCAGTAATGGGGGTTGGATTTTATTGGTAAATTTAACCAAAATTCTAGTAATGGTTATTCATGGATTTTGACAGCAACATATTACTTCACAAAATGGGTTGAGGCCATTCCAACAAATCATGCTACTGAGAAAGTTGTCATGGATTTCATTGAAAATCATATCATCACCTGATTTGATGTTCTAGCCAAGATCACAACTGACAACACCAAAGCTTTCAGCGCTTTCGAGTTTTCTTCATTCTGATTCAAGCATGGCATTATTCTATCACATTCTTCAAATTATTATCCCCAAGAAAATGGTCTCGCTGAATCAAGCAATAAAAATTTAATCACCATCATTAAGAAGATTGTGGGGGATTAGAAGCGATCTTGGGACAGTGAGATCAAGTATGCATTATGGGCCGACATAATCACAAAGAAGAGGGCTACTGGAAAAAGTCCTTTTGAGCTTGTTTATGGTTTGGAAGTAACCTTGCATGTTCATCTGAAGCTTCTCACTTATAAGTTCCTTCAACATTTTACAAAGGACAAAGATGCGGTACAAAAAAGAATAGATCAAATAATTGAACTTGATGAGGCCCGCATGAATACTTTTGATCACATATGGCAAAGCGAGGCCAGAAAAAAGGAGGGACTCAACAAGTCTTCACGGAACATATCTTTACAGGTTGGTGATATGGTATTATCATGGGATTGCAGAAATGAGAAGCCCGACAACCATAGAAAGTTCGATAGTCTATGGCTTAGACTGTATCTTATCAGAGGGATCGTTGGAGAAAATTATTTCTATCTCAACACTCTGGAAGGTGATCTTGTGGACTTGTTATCGAATGGACAGATGCTGAAGTTGTACTACAGAGATGACATCTGATTCCATGGGGCATCACTTTGTATAGTATCTCTAACCCTAATCCTTTTTATTTCAAGTCATTAGGTAGTTTTATTTCATGTGTTTATATTATGTATTTTATATTTAAGTCTGTTAGAGTAGATTTTTTCTATTCTAGCGATATTTTCTATATATGCCTAATGATTTCGATGTTGAATGGATATCTATTTGATGGACTTATGTTTACTTGGATGCAGGATTCTAGGATTCTCACGTTACTTCATAGAATCAACTTGTCCCCATATGGAGCCAAATGTTGCACCCAATTTGTCAAAGTTCCAAAGAAGCGGAAGTGCCAAATTTTTTCAACAGGATCGGGTCATCTATCAACAGTCTACATGTCATTGTAAACTCATTATGCAAGTTATGTAATGTAAATGATGTTAGTAGGACCTTGAGTATATGTAACAACCTAGGTGCTTATTATTTTGGCAAAATATTTCATCCAAGAAGGTTTTTTGTCTCACTGATTCATGTGTGTTTCTAAACACAGATGGTCGACAAATTTTCCCCTCCATCCTTACCCCAAAGCTAGGGTGTAATTCTTCGTCAAAGTCTTAGGTATGTCCTAGTGTTCTAGTCGAGTCTAATGTAAAAGTGATTTGGAAATAATTTAAGCTAGTTGGCTAAATTATTTTATTACAAATCACTTGGTCTACTAGATCATGTTGTGTCGTAGAATTGGGTATGTCTTGAGGGTCTACGCCAAATGTGTATTCCCCTTTTGAGGGTTGTAAATGTAAAAATATTATGCATTAGAGGGTGGAAAAAATATTAAATTCCCTCGTGTAAATTGATTAATTTTTCTTGGGAAAATAAAATTAAATCCTAAGCTAGAAAATTAATTAATTAGAGTCAAATTAAGTTGTTTTAGGAAAATTAATTCTCAAAGTGGAAAAATTTGTGGGTCTTAAATGAATCAATTTTTAAAGGTCTTCCACCAAGGGAATATTTTATATTTCAAGAAAATTTGGACGCTTGGAACTTGATGGTTAAGTCAAAGTCAAATTTTTGAGGGAATTAACTCAAAAAAATTAATTTTGAGCTATAATAAAAATGGAATTAAATGATAAATTCGAAAATTCCTCAAAAATAAAAAATCAAGGGCTAAGATTAAAAGATGATCAAATATTTTTCAACGGCCAAGATTATTTTGACAAGGATCAAAGAAACTAGCCATTATATTTTCACTTGGAGGATTGATCTATAAATTAGAGTCATTTGAGTCTTTAGCATGATGATATTTGGCTAGAAAATTGTTGTTGAAGCATCTTTGTAACACTATTGTCCTACTGGAAACGATTTATTCTATCATAATAAAGACTTTGGGGTGCAATTCAGGGTGTTCTTGCTTATTGATTTGTGGTATGTACTGACTACGGACATCTCTATGTTGTGATGAATATTTGTATGATTTATTTTTTCGTTAGATGGAGATAAAATCATATTATTGATAGTTTTGGGCTAATCGTAGGTGGTTTGATTCCCCATGTGATTAACAAAGTATTTTAAGATGAATACATAGTGTTTGCAAGTACTTCAGTCTTTGGCCTCCAAGTTCACAAACTTGGGCATAAATCACTATTGCTTGGATCCCAAATATTTGTATGGTGGATTAAATCTTCACTAAGGTTATAGTATACATTAGGGTTTCTAAAGTATTTTTAGCCATTCATCAAAGAAGAGCCATACAAATATTTTTCTCAAAATTTAAATAATAAATTTTTCAAAACCCTTGTATATTTGTAGATCTTGTAAATAATTTTGTAAATCTAATTTTGTAAATTATGTTTTCTAACCTAAGTTTTGGGGTTTTAAGTATTTTGTATATATTTGGGGTTTGGGTGTTTTATTTTCAATTTTTGCAGGTTAGAGCAAGAGATCAAGTTGAAGTAGAGCTAGATCTAAGCCCTTGAGGGTAAGATCTAGTTTAGTCTCTAGAAAATTTTGCAGGGCTATCCATTGAAGATTTTATAGCAAAATTCAGATCCCGAAGAGAAATGGTTTTTTGAAACAAGGGTTTCACTTTTTCAATCCTCCCATGCCTAGATCCAACCCTCCTAGGGCCAACGTCTCCCTTCCTTAGCCTGTGTCAACCTCTAGAGGGCTAGTGTCACCATTTTCGGCCCTCTTAGGGCAAACTGCGAGCCCTTGAGGCCTCAACCTCCCTTCCTAGCCCTTGTGCAAAGGGTTTAAGGCCAAATTTGGCATAGTCATGGCCTAAAAGGGCCTCGACCTCCCTTTGGGACCCTAGACGACTGCCTTAGGAAGGCCATAGGATTTTAAGTCCTTAAACCCTAGTTGTCTACCCTTCTAGCCTCAACGTCTAGCCTTTTTGGCCTCTCTTGCCTCTTTGTCCCCCAATCTACCCTCCTAGTCTCCTTTTCCCTCAACGTTGAATTAGCGTTGGCTTTCCTAGGCCTCTTCTGCCCTAGTTTTCCCTAGTCTGTCCTTTGAAATTTGCAGGACTGATTCCTTGGTGGTTTTGGAGGTTTTCGCGCTCCAAAAGTTTGCTTTTCAAGTGGCATCTTCATTCCAAATTTTTGGGCAATTTTTGGCAAGTGCATCTACAAGGCCTTGGGCCTAGGATTTGACCTCTAAAACATCATTTTGGTTCTGTTTTATTACAACAGTAAAAAAAGTAATAATTAGGCCCTAAAATCACATATAACTTGGTTAAAATTATTCTAAATAGAAAAATCTTGATTTTCCTAAATTTTGTCCACTTGGGCATCTTAAATCTAGCCTAGATCTAATTTTCTGCTTGCTGGAATTTATGCATAACTGAACATATTAGAACTACAATTTCTAAATGACATACTTAGAATAGGGTCAAAATTTTGATTTTTTTCAAGTTTTGGTGAAATTTTCCTATTTTTTGAGTATATTTGTCATCGATTATAACATCATTAGCTTGATGATATGTTAGTTTAATTACTGTTGTAATAACTAGATCAGATCTTAAATTAATCTGAATATTATATCTTAAGCAGACTAACACATCTAATCCTTAAGTTGGTTAAGTTTATTTGGTGGTTGGGTTACTTCTTGTGACATTGGGCAAACATATGCACTGTGGAATTGATATTTACCTGTTGTTGTCATAAGTTTCTTACTGTTATAACAATCATTTATTGCTCATAAAAGGGTCATTGGAACATAAAGTGTATAAGTGTTTTCATAATTCTATGTTTTGTTCCTAACATTCACATTGTGGAATGGGTTGATATTGTGTTCTTCTTGTGAGTTTATTGTGTTGATGAGGGTTTTATATTATGCAGCAGTGAAAAATATGAGTACAATTTGGATGCCTAAAATTGGCAATCGATATCAAGAAAATCTGGACAAAATACGGAAAGGTATTTCCCTTCTCCCACAGATAATCTCTGTCATGACATGCCTTCAACAAACTAGCCATCCAAACCTCAGCGTGATCCCTTCTGTGCTGCCTTTGTGTTTTCTCCCACATGCATGGCTCGAAACTACCTCTGATGAAGTTATTTTGCCTCCAACTGCTGAGAAAATCGTCTCTCTGCCTTATAGAACCTCTACCCGACCTCTAGAACTGAGAAAATTTTTTCTCACTAGCAAATTGATCTGCCTTGCTGAAGCTACTGCGCAGAGCCTCTGTGCTACGTCTCTAGGATAACTCGGCTCTCTTGTTGCTACCTCTCTGGATCTGGAAATATTTCCTCCGAACTCACTATCCCTACCCCTCTCACACTACTTCGCTCTCTAGCTATCTCTAGCAACTGACTCAAAAATCGAACCTCTCAAGTGTGTTATCCATCACCACATCCATCTCTTCTTAAAATCCTCTGTTGGAGCACCAATGACCAAGATTAAACTTAATCAATACATAGGATCATGTCTGGATCGATTCGTGTGAGTTCCTAGATGATTCATGTCTTGACTTAATTAATACTGATTAATTAATCATATTCCCTAAGTTTAGACTTAGGAAATATTTAAAAACTAGTTAATAATATAATTAAGTCATTCTAGGTAGAATTTTGAGATTTGATTTTTGGGTTTTGGAGATCTCATGTATTCTAGCCTCTCCACAAAAATTCAAAGCTAGAACACATATGATGCTACAAAAACTAACACTCCCTCTTAGCGAGAAACATGTTCTAGTGCTACTACACACCCTGTAGCAACACCCTGTCTCTGCATCATCTCCCATCACAATGTTGATGTCTGGCTGCTTCCCACCAACCACTGTGCAACTCTGATATATGTTGCATATGTGTTACTGTTGAGCCTGCTGAATAGCTGCCAACACTGCATCTACATTGCAACTCCCTCTCATCTATTGTTGCTGCAACATCTGCAACTGCAAAGCATCCAAAATACTGAATCAACTGTAATCAGTATAATGTATCTGTCACCCGAGTCTCTAATTGTTGCTAGTATCTGCACTGTCACTGAGGAATCTGCACTGTTGTTGACTCTGCATTGTGCCAACTACATTGCTACCAACGCTGCGCTGCACTCCCCAACCTCTGACTGCTACTGGTCTTTGCAATTGTCACTCTAGCATTTGACCGCATCAACGGTCACTAATCCATCTTGCTACTGAATATTGCGGACCCCCGTAGCAAGGTATTGATCCATGAGGTCGACTCCTCAAGGATCCTTCCCATATATAGCGCTTTGGAGCTAAAACACCAAGTCACCCCACCTCACTCCTTGAGGTATATCAGTGAACATCACGAAGTCTTCCTATAGTTTGGAGGAAAGCATATTGATCTCTGCTAAAGCTACCTACTGGTATTGATTCTCCTCTTTGACCTTCGTCCTAAGAGGACACTAGGTACTATAGTGACTGAGCTCACCACACCTGAAGCACTTGACCTTCTACAGGTCCTTCTTCTTCTTCCTCTGCTCCCCTTGTCCTTGACTGGGACCCTTTGATGCGAGGACCACATTCTCCTCCTTCACTTGCTTCTGTCTGTTGTTGTTGTCACTGATGGAGCTGTTTAGAAGAGCTTGCCTCAATTCCTCCTATTGCAAGTCAGCCCACATCCTGCCCCAATCTGGGAGATTGTCTATGCCCAATATGCTTTGGACAAAAACTTGTCATTTCTCGGAGACATTGTTGAGTGTCAATCTCACTAGTTTTGTGGGTTGAGACGCTTCCCCAACAACTGAAAACTGGTCCCAGACCTCCAGAATCTTGGTGAAGACGGGGTCTATGCCTTCCCCCTTCTGCATCCAAATTGTTAATTTTTCATAGGGTTATATTGTTCTTTTCTTTGATAAATGCATTTCTTCATCAATACATTAAATTCACCCCATAACATCATAGCCTTATACATATATACATCATTATTCACCAGCATATGCAACTATTTAGAAAGAACAATAATATCATCATCAATGCAGCGAAACATAAAAGAACAAGAGAAGAAAAGCATGTACACATAGAGACACTAGGATTGGTCAGAGACCAGGGCAAAACCCACTATGGGGAAAACCCTTGCAAATCTTCTTCTAATAGATTGTCATCAAATAATTCAGCAAAAGGGAGTACAATGATCCATATCTTCACAACAACTAGAATATCCATGAAATGCATATAAAACATACGAACTCTTACTCATATAACTGTGATGTACTGTCACTACTTGTTTCCTGTTGCCGAACACTTCTGTCACTAAGCGAAATCTTCGAAATACTAAAATATCATCTAGGAGTCTCAGTCGTAGGGAGGAGGAGTTGTGTGAGTGACTATGACAAATATGGTCGCTCTCTATGAGCTGCAAGATAACAACTATGGAAGCTCGATCACTCCCATACCATTATGTGCGAGCGACCAAGGACTAAACTAACCCAGACACTCGATCTCTCTCATGTAGACCTTTTGCCAACGACCAAGGATCCAAATTTTCTCCCATGAATACTTTGTGCTTGCGACTGAGGACCCAAAGTCGCTTTCATGACCACTCTATGCCAGCGACTTTGAATCAGGAAACCTTAGTTCAGGGCAAGCTTCATCCTAAAGTTTTGAACACTTGAGCTAGCTTCTTCCATCAGACCTGTGTGAGCCAAGACAATATAGAAGAGGAGAAGAGAGCTTCATGTGTGTGTCCAAATGGGTTTGAGGTCTCTTCGATTTATAGGCTTCCATGAGGGTCCACTTGACCTGTCCATTGGTAAATGTGCATAGGGCCGACCTGATACAAAATATATGTATGAATAAAATAATTTGTAACTCAACTTCCTCTTGTCCAAATGAGGTGATATTTATGTCGATTTTGGTCCTCTCAGAAAGAGGAATCTGATGTCATCATCATATCCATTAAATGATTAGTCCAAAGTGGAATTTGAACGCAGTTGCATATTTTTAACACTCCCTCTCAACTAGGGAGAATTCCACCTGCAAATATCAAACCATCGATCAACATGACATACGTCCCATCTCAAGTATCTCATTACCTCAGATCATCGATCATCATGACATACGTCCCATCTCAAGTATCTCATTATCTCAAATCATCAATGTAGATCTCTTGCTTATTCCTACTTATTTGTCGATTGTTCCTTCTCATATGCTGAATATTCTCGAATTTAGAAGACGACGAATTGCCACCAGAGGGGAGCTTAATCTACCACCCTCTATTCATCAGGAAACAACCCGGAAATTCATCAGTTTACTACTTGTAAATGTCATCGGGCTACAACCCGGAAACACCATCGGGCTACAACCTAGAAATGTCTTTAGGCTACTACCTGGAAATGTCATTGGGCTACTACCCGGAAACACCATCAGGTTACTACCCGGAAACACCATCGGGCTACAACCGGGAAATATCATCAGGATACTACTTGGAAATTGTGAAAATTCATTAACCGGAATCCCTACTTCAACAACTGATTATATTACTTCGATTTGTTAAATTCCTTTAAACAAATTACTTGTAGTTTCCTATGAAAAATATCGTAACACATACACTACAACCTTCACTTAATTAAATTATATGCAGAAACAAGACACTGAGCAAAAAATAAAATACAACACAATAGACATCGTTATTTTTGGACAAATGTTCTCGGAAAAAACCAATGCAGGAAAATCATTGCAACAACTGTGAGGATTTATTACTATTAAGCAGCAGAAAATTATGAATATATCTCTGAATACCTCAAGGGTTATTCAGTTACAAAGAGAAATATTGGTAGAAATATTTGTGAGTTTACCTCACACAATCACTGAGAAAATTTTCCGCTGATCTAGACACTGGATGAGGTGCCTCTAGTAGGCCCTACACTGCCTCTGCACAGACCTCATGCAGTTTGTGTGTCAACCTCTCTAGGCACTACGTCACCCAGCCTGCTAATCGATTCGCTGTCCGGAGTCTCTGCGCTCAGCCTCCCGGTCTCACACCTTGACTTCTACCTTCTAAAACTGACTCTGCCCAGCAAAATATCAGACTCTCTCTCACCCTCTACACTGCCTCTACGTGGCCCTTCGTGGCCCTGCGTTAGCCTCTGCGTGAGAGTTGTTGGATCACTCTCCGCCTCTCTCTACTGATGATTCTCCAGCTAAGAAAATCTCTCTCTCTCTCTGTGGATGCTATCCCTACCCCTCAACTGCAATAAATCTCCTGGATCAAAAATTCCTCCTGAGAACTTCTCACTTCAGAAATTCTATCTCTTGATCTCTCTGTGTGTTTTCCAAATGACCCTCAAGCTCCTTTAAATAATCTTCTCCTTGACATTCAATGGCCAAAATTAATTGCTAATCAATGGCTAATATCATTTTAGCCTAATCCTCGTCTTCTTCTAGAAGTTACACCCACAATTAGATTAATACCCATTAATATTTTTAATTTTCTAAGTTTAGACTTAGAGTCACATTAAAAATATTAATGATTTTAATAAATTGTCTCTGGGTGGAATTTCACAAAACTCTTTATGTGTTCTTTGCAATATATGTGCCCAATCCTCCTTGTAAAATTTGAGGCCTAGAGCACATCCGATGCTACCACAAATCAACACTCCTTCTTAGCGAGGAATGTGCTATATCAATATATGTTGTTGCATACTGCTCTGACTCTGAAGCATTTCCCTCTGCGTCACTAATGTCTGACATGTTGTCGACCAACTATTGTGTTTTTGCTGCAACTGTACTGCTGGTGACACTGCCATTGTCAACACTGCATCTGTACTACAACTCCCTCTCAAGTGTTGCATTTGTGCTGCTACTAGCACTAGCACTGCCAACTGCTGCTACATTGCAAACTATTGCCGCTACTCCACCAACAACAGAAAAAAATCCAAAATTATTGAACTAACTATGTTCAGTATTACCACGTGAATGTTGAAGCCTGACTACTGCTAGTCTTTGCATTGACCCTTTGAATATACTGCGTTGTCGCTGACCTCTTCTCTGTGCCATCTGCACTGTTGTCAACTCTGCTCTACGCGGCTCAGAATCTGGCACTTCTAGCCACTACAACTGTCTCTATGACACTTGACACCATCTGACACTTGTCCATCCTACTACTCTTGATCTGGGCTCCCATAGCAAGGTATTGATCCAAGATTTGGACTCAACAATCTTGCCCATCAATAGCTCTTTTGAACTACAGTTCTAAATAAGCCCACCTCCCTCTTGGAGCCATCTCGGCTGTCATAATGAAGTCCTCTTCATGTGAAAATTTCTGAATCTAATACATCAGAAACCCTTACTGCAATATTTGGTTTATTATCTCCTACTTGTTCTTTACATTAACAAGTTATTTATATGCATAAATATCGAAATAAACACAATTGCAGCCTTCATAAACATATAGATCAACAACTTAAATAAACTGAGACAACACAAGGGACACTGTTATTTTTGGACAATCGTGCCCGAAAAAACCTAATGTGGGAAAACTGGTGTAGCAGATGAGGGTTTTATTATTATGAAGATTTCTGAATACAACCAAGGTGCCAGAAATGGCTCACCCTTCAGGATTATCCTTGGCAGAAGTACCTTTCTTCCAGAGACAGATATTCTGACTAATCAACAAGCAGATGATTGGCTCCACAGTAACTTCAATTGTTCATCAGCTAGACAATGAAAGATACTCCAAGCTATCTTTTGGAACTGCGTCACCCTCTAGGGATTGCATCACCTCTTACGGCTTTGCGTCAGCTGATCAACTCTCAGTATGGCCCACGAAATCACCTCAGCGCAGCCTCTTCATCTCAACGTTAGCTCTACAGCCCTCTGCGCTGCTTGCGTCAGCCTCTACGACTTTTACATAAGCCTCTTGGCCCTCTATTCCCTTTGCGTTGGCCTCCTCAGCCTCTGCGTCAACACTTGCTGCCTTTGCGTCAGCCTTCCTAGGCTCTGCACTATCTCTCTGGCACTTTCTCTACCTCTCTAATATGTATTCTCAACCTCCTGTCGCACTGCCTCTTGCTGCGATAGATCACTAACTCGATTTCTTAGCGAACCTTGCCCCAAAAAATCGAATTGACTGATCTATCAAGTTTCTTGGTGTGTCTCCAATTGACGCTCAAGCCTCCACTTATACTTTTCCTTTTGGTGATTCAACAGTTGAGATTAAGTCCCTAATCAACGACTAAGATTAGATCTGGCTTGATCCTCGTTATTTAGAACTTTCTCACCCATATTATATTAATACATGTTGATTTTGGGTAGCATCAGATGTGATCTAGCCATGAAAATTGGTGGAGAGGTTATAGCACATGAGATCTCCAAGACCCATAAATGGTTTGGGGAAATTCCACCTAGTTAGAGAGAAATTAAAATAATTAATATTTTTAATGGGTTCCTAAGTCTAAACTTACGACAATAAAAATAAAATATTAATGGGTATTAATGGGTATTAATATGAAACTGGGTGAGAAGGCTCTATATGACATGGAATATGGATAAAATCAAACCTAATCTTAGCCATTGATTAGAGATTTAATCTCGTCCGTTGAAGACTCAATAGAAAAGTATAAGAGGAGGCTTGAGGTTCAATTGGAGATACACCAAGATTGATCAGTCAGTTCGATTTTCTGGAGCGGGGTTTGCTGATAGAAATCGAACCAGTGATCTGAGTTGCGGTGATGGGCGGTGAGTGCATAGCAGAGAGGCATAGATAGTGCCAAAGGATCAGCGTCAAGGTAGAGGAGGCTACGTAGAGACAGCAGGAGCCACGAAAGGGCTAGAGGGATTGCACAAAGGCTACTAGGGCCTGCATGAGTGACGCAGAGGGCCAGAGAGCCTGTGCAGAGCATCAGAAGGCTAATGTAGAGGGTTCTAGGATGACATAGAGGCCAGGAGGGTTGACGCGGAGCCTTAGAGAGGCGTTGTAGAGTTTTTCATGGAGGAGACTTGCTGAATATTTGCTTCCGAAGAGAGGTATTACTACCAGATTGATTTCTCTATCGGGTCAGCCATTTTGGCACCTAGTTGTACTCAAGAAAGTTGCTTAGTAATAAAACCCTCAGAACTGCTGCATCGGTTTTCCCAAGTTGCATTTTTCTGGGGACGATTTTCCAAAAATAACAGTGTCCCTTGTGTGTTTGTTTATTATTTCAGTTGATGATCTGTAGATGAGTTGAGATTGCATTTGAATTTATTTTCAGTATTTATATGGTTAAATAACTTGTTAAGAAATAAATAAGTAGGTGAAATAAACCAGATAATGCAGGAAGAATTTCTAACATGTTAGACTTAGAAATACCAACATGGTATCAGAGGATTGCAGATCATTGGTGTTTATTTGGGGTAGCATCGGATGTGCTCTAGCCACGAAATTTGGTGGAGAGGTTGGGGCACATGAGATCTCTAATACCCAGAAAGGGTTTGGGCAGATTCTAAACAGTTCAAAAGATATTAAAATAATTAATATTTTTAATGGAGTCCCTAAGTCTAAACTTATTTGGATTGATGGTGAATGGGTGCGCTGTTAAGGCACTCCTTGTGATAGGTCACTGGTTCAATTCCCGTGGGTACTTAGTTTAGTCTTAACCTAGAAAAAAAAAAAAAAAAAAAAAAAGTCTAAACTTAGGGAAAATCAAATATTAATGTGTATTAATATGAAACTGCGTTAGAATGGTCCAAAGGACATGGATCAAGACAGATATAATCTTAGCTGTTGATTAGGGACTTAATCTCGACCGTTGATATGTCAACGAGAAAAGTATAAGAGGAGGCTTGAGGGTCACTTGGAGAGTACACCAGAATGATTAATCATTCTATTCTCTAGAGCCGGGTTTGTTAAGAGAGATAGAATTAGTGAACGAGAGTTGTAGCTGAGGGGCATTGAGTATAGAGAGACAGAGAGGCATTGAGTATAGAGAGACAGAGAGGCATAGATAGTGCCAGGAGAGCAGCGTAGTAGCCGGGGAGAGTGATGCAGAGCTAGCTAGGGCTCACGCAGAGCCACGTAGAGCCAGCCGAGAGCTATGCAGAGCCTCAGAGAGGCCAGCGTTGCTGACGCAGAGGGCCAAAGGGCTGACGCAGGGCCTCCTAATGATGACGCAGACCCATCTGGGGTGACTCAGGGCCACTGCTGGGCAGAGAGGGGCTGACGTAGTCCAGAGAGAGGCTGACGCTGGGGTTTCTGGGGCAGATTGGTGCTGAGGAGCTACCAGAAAGATTATCTGGGTTTCAGCTAGGAGATTTGTCAGATAGATGCACCGGTTTTCCCACATTAGTTTTTTCCGGGGACATTGGTCCAAAAATAATGGTGTCATATGGTGTGATTGTTTCTGTTTCCTTTAGTTGTTGATCTGTAATATGTTAAGCATACACTAGTGTTCATTTTCAGCATTTACATTGTAAATAACTTGTTAAGTAACATAACAATTAGGTAGGAATAAATCAGATAAAGTGCATGGAGGGTTTCTAACTAAGTAGACTTAGAAACTTCAACATGGTATCAGAGGGTGATTGCAGATCATAGGAGGACTAAGGACATCAGCCGAGTGGAGCAATACCAGCAGAAAACAACTGTCCCAAGGTGACAAAAGTTGTTTCTAGTAGAGCAACAACAAGGGAAGGGTGACACAGTGCCTGTGTCATCAAGGGTGAGCTAGGAAGAGGCAGCGCAGAGGCTAAGGTAGGCAAATGGAGCCTCACACAGAGCCACGCAGAAGCTGGGAGGGCTGACGCAGTTGGCTGAGGAGGCTGGGTTACTGGTGCCAGGATTGCGCAGAGCCTAGGAGCTCTCACCTTCAGGTTGTTGGGGTTTAGAAGGTTGTGGGAATATTGCAGAGTGGAGCTGGTGAGGTAATTTAGTCAGAACAGTACCTGACAGAGCAAGGCCAAGAGGATGGAGTTGCTACAGAGGGTTTCTAGTCAAGGAACCCGGATTAGTGGCGTCGTTGCACAAGACGATCAGAGTAGGGGGCATTTCGACAGCGATAAAAGGATTTCTAGGAGGGAAATCAAGACTCAGAGGGAGTCCAGAAGATAAATTCCAGACAGGACGTAGAGACTCGGAGGAGTCGAACAAAGAACTTCCAAAAGGGAAGTAGAAGAGCATCATGGCACTACATGGAGTAAGAGACTAGGATAGAATAGACGGAGTGTCAAACTTCACAGTTTGGAAGGCCAAAATCTTATCTGTACTTGACAAAAATCATGTGAAGAACTTTGCCTTGAAAGTTATATCTATCCCAGTCGACCCCAATGATAACGGCAAGTACGAGGATGCAATGGTGAGGGCCAAGAGCATAATCCTTGACGGGGTCAAGGACCATGTAGTACCACACATTGCCAAGAAGGAAATGACATATGAGATGTGGGAGGCCCTCAAGAAATTGTACCAGCATACTTCTGTGTAGAGAAGAATGTTACTTGAGAATCAGTTGAGGTCATATCAGTTGAAGAAGGGAGAATCGATTGACACCTCCCTTGGAGGACTGAATGAGATCTGAGATCAAGTCATTGCTATAGAAGCCACGCTGGATCAAGAATTGATGATGAGGACTGCCATGAATGCAGTTTCAGAAGACTGGGAGGTATCTGTCTAGAGTATACTGGGCAGAGCGACACTTCCACCTTGGGATGAGATGTGGGTTGCTCTTCACCAAGAAGAGATCAGAGGGCAGTCGAAGATGGGTAATAGCAATAAGGGGATCAAAGTCAAGCAGGAGGTGGAAGATTTTTCCCTAGCATCTAAGGGAAAGAAGGAAAAGCGGAAGAAGAAGGATCTTTCCAAGATCAAGTGCTTCCACTGTGGGGCGCTGGGTAATTATGCGACCCAGCGTCCAAGGAAGAAAAGTAAGGGAGAGTCTTCTGAGACTAAGGCAACAGCAGCAAGGGCAGAGAAGGAATTGTTGACAGATGATGAATGTGCCATGAGTACACACGCACCACTTGAGTGAAAGTGGGGAGACATTGAGTTGTAGTCAGGTGGACTTAAGCGATGAGGGGTAGGATCCTCGAGGTACCCAGCCTCTTGGATTAGACCTTGCTACGGGAGCCCCGAAGAGGAGTAGCAGGATTGGCTGAGCCGGGTAGAGACAAATGCGAATGAAGCGGCAGAGAGAGCTACAGTTCCGGAGTCCCGAGATAGCGTGAGGCTAGGAGGCTGCAGTAGTGCGAGAGGCATGGGAGTGTTGCACCAGTGCAAGATGGAATAGAGAGGTGTGAAATGGTGCGAGATGCAGAGAGTTGTTGCAGCAACGTAGAGGTCAAAGAGGGAGCACTTGTTAGTGGCAGAGGGAGATTCAACATCAGGTGGGTCTCTAGCCCAACAGGGAGGTCAAAGTTGGGAGATCAGTTACTTACTTCTTAGTAACTGAGTTGCAGTGCAGCAGTGGGCAGCACGATGCAACATGATGAGAGGAGGTGCAGTGCAGATGCAGTGTTGGGAGAAAGGACCAGCAACAACACGGATGCAGAGGGAGCTGTCGTACAGATGAAACAGTGGCAATGGCAGAACCATGGGCAATAATACAGGGTACAACAATGCAGAGGATGGTGGGCAATAAGCCTAACATTAGCACAGGGACCGATGCCGGATGATCAGAGTAATACTCAGTGAGGAGTATTGCTAGAGCACAGTCCTCACTAAGAGGGAGTGTTGATTTGGGGTAGCATCAGATGTGCTCTAGTCACGAAGTTTGGTGGAGAGATGGGGGCACATGAGATCTCCAATACCCAGAAAGGGTTTGGGCAGATTCTAAACAGTTCAGGAGATATTAAAATAATTAATATTTTTAATGGAGTCCCTAAGTCTAAACTTAGGGAAAATAAAATATCAATGTGTATTAATATGACACTATGTTAGAATGGTCCAAAAGACATGGATCAAGATAGATATAATCTTAGCCGCTGATTAGGGACTTAATCTCGACCGTTGATATGTCAACGAGAAAAGTATAAGAGGAGGCTTGAGGGTCACTTGGAGTGTACAACAGAGTGATCAGTCATTCTATTCTCTAGAGCAGGGTTTGCTAAGAGAGATATAATTAGTGATCAGGAGTTGAAGCTGAGGGGCATTGAGTACAGAGTAGTAGAGAGGCAAAGATAGTGTCGGGAGAGCAGTGCAGTAGTCGGAGAGAGTGACGTAGAGCTATCCAGGGCTCACGCAGGGTCACACAGAGCCTCAGAGAGGCCAGCGTTGCTGATGAAGAGGGCCATAGGGCTGATGCAGACCCATCCAAGGTGATGCAGGGCCAGCATTGGGTAGAGAGGGCTGATGCAGTCTAGAGAGAGGCTGATGCTGGGGTTTCTGGGGCAGCTTGGTGTTGAGGAGTTGTCGGAAGGATTATCCGGGGTTTTAGCCAGGGGATTTGTCAAAAAATGAGAGGTATTACTTCCAAGGAAATTCTCTGTTAGGTAGGCCAGTTTCGGCACCTAGATTATACTCTGATATTGCTTAATAAGAAAACCCTCAGATAGTTGCATCGGTTTTCCCACATTGGGTTTTTTAGGGGAAATTCGTCCAAAAATAATGGTGTCATATGGTGTGACTGTTTCTGTTTCCTTTAGTTGTTGATCTCTAATATGTTGAGCATGCACTAGTGTTTATTTTTAGTATTTACATTGTAAATAACTTGTTAAGTAACATAACAAGTAGGTAGGAATAAATCAGATAAAGTGCATGGAGGGTTTCTAACTAAGTAGACTTAGAAACTTCGACAACAGGAGAGCTAAAGGCACCATCTAAATAAAAAAAATTGCAGTAGAAACAATTGTCTCGAGTGACAAAAGTTGTTCTTAGGCAAAAAGAAACAGAGAAGGAGTGACACAGAGGGCCCACGTCTTTAGTTCAAGCCAGAGAGAGGGCCAACGCAGAAGCAATGAGAGGCAGAAGAGGCTCATGAAGAGCCTTGTCATCCTGCTCAGCGAGGTATGAGTGACGCAGTTGGCAAGAGGAGCGATTCAGCCTTGCCGGAATTGCGCAGAGCTAAGTTGCTTAGTTCCTTCAGCTGCTAGGGCCTAGGAGCTATGGGAAGATTGTGGATTGCGAAGCTAGTGGGGTGTTGTTGCTATTGAAGCAGAACAGTACCTAACAGGACCGAACCAAGGTAGAGGGAGTCGCTACCTAGGCGGATTTCTAAGTCAAGAAATCCAGATCAATGTTGCAGGAGCAAAGGGGATCGAAGAAGAGTGATTTGACTATTGTCAGAAAGATTTCCAGGAGGGAAATTGAGACTCAGAGGGAGTCTAGGAGAGGATTTACAGGAGGGAAATCAAGACTCAGAGGGAGTCTAGAAGAGAGCTTCTAGGAGGGAAGTAGAGACTCAGAGGGAGTCGAAGAGAAGAGCAGAGATGGCAATGAATGGACTGGGGGATCAAGATATGTTGGATGGGGCATACAACTTTGTCATCTGGAAGGCCATGATCTTGTCTATTCTGGATAAACATCGCATCAAGGCCTTTGCCTTGAGAACCGTGGCTATCTCAGTCGACCCAGATGATAATGAAAGGTATGAGCATGCCTTGGCCAAGGAAAATTTCATAATCCTTGATGGGGTCAAGGATCATGTAGTTCAACATATTTCTAAGAAGAATACAGTAAAGGAGATGTGGGATACCTTGACGACATTGTATCAAGGAACCTCCGTGCAGAGGAGGATGCTACTGGAGAATCAACTGCAGTCGTATCATATGCAGAAGGGGGAGCAGATAGATCTATTCCTCAACAGGTTGCAAGAGATTCGGGACCAACTTACTTCCATAGGAGCCATGCCGGATCAAGAGTTCATGGTGAGGACCGCCCTGAATGCAATCTCTGAGGAGTGGGAGACATTCATCCAAAGCATTTTGGGCAAAGCGAATCTTACAGGTTGGGAAGAGATGTGGGTAGCTCTTCGCCAAGAAGAGATTAGACGGCTGACCAAGACAGAAAGTAGCAGCAAAGGAGGTCGAATCAAAAAAGAGGAGGAAGAGGATGTGGCTTTGCCATTTGCGGGACATCAATGGAAGAGGAAGAAGAAGGACATCTCCAAGATAAAGTGCTTCGATTGTGGGGCGCTGGGTCATTATGCAACCCAGTGTTCCAGGAAGAAGAATAAGGGAGAGGCTTCTGACTCCAAGGCAACGCCGGCTAAGGTGGAGAAGGAATTAGAGAATGATGACGACTGTGCCATGAGTTCTCATGTACCTCTAGAGAAGAGGTGGGGTGAAATCGAGCTGTAGTAAGGAGGACTACAAATGATGTAGGGGCAGGATCCTTGAGGTACCCGAACTCTTGGATCATATCCGGCTACGGGAGCCTCGAGAGATAGTAGCAGGGTAACAGATGTCGGTAGAAGCAAGATGCAGATGGAACGGAAAAACAATGCTAGAGTGCAAGGATCTGTAGCAGTGCAGTGAGGGTTGCAGCAGTGTGAGAGGCACAAAGGAGGTTGCAAGGGTGCATAAAGGCACATAGGTGTTTGCAGTAGTGCGAAAGGCACAAAGTTGTTGCAGCAATGCAGAGGTAGGAGAGGGAGCACATGATAGAAACAGAGGGAGCTTCAACATCAGGAGGGCTTCTAGCCTGACAACGATGTCAGCAGTTGGGTAGATCAGTTACTTACTTCTCAGTAACTGAGTTGCAGTGCAACAGTAGTAGTGGTAGTGCTCTAGGTAGCACGATGCAGCATGATGAGAGAGAACTGCAGTGCAGATGCAGTGTTGGGAGGAAGGACCAGCAGCAACACAAATGCAGAGGGAGCAGTAGTACAGATGTAGCACTGGCAGTGGCAGAGCCATGGGCAGCAGTAGAGGAGGCAACAGTGCAAAGGATGTTGGGCAGTAGGCCAAACATCAGCACATGTGCCGATGCCAGATGATGAGAGTGATGTTCACTGGTGGAGCATTACTAGAGCACATTCCTCGCTAAGAGGGAGTGTTGATTTGGGGTAGCATTAGATGTTCTCTAGCCATGAAAATTGATGGAGAGGCTAAAGAACATGAGATCTCCAAGACCTAGAAATGCTTTGGGGAAATTCCGCCTGGTTAGGGAGATATTGAAATAATTAATATTTTTAATGGGTTCCTAATTCTAAACTTAGGAAAATAAAAATATTAATGGATATTAATATAAAACTGGGTGAGAAGGTTCTAAATGACATGGATTAAGCCAAATATAATCTTAGCCGTTGATTAGAGATTTAATATCGACCGTTGAAGACTCAACAAAAAAGTATAAGAGGAGGCTTGAGGGTCAGTTGGAGATACACCAAGATTGATCAGACAGTTCGATTTTCTAGACTGGGGTTTGCTGAGAGAATTCGAACTGGTGATTTGAGTTGCAACGAGGAGTAGTGAGTGCATAGCAGAGAGGCAGAGATAGTGTAAGAGGATTAGCGCTGAGGCAAAGGAGGCTACATAGAACTAGCAAGAGGGATTACATAGAGGCTACCACAACCTGCGTGAGTGACACAGAGGGCCAGAGAGCCTGCGCAGAGCATCAGAAGGTTGACACAGAGGCCAGAAGGGCTAACGCAGAGCCTCGAAGAGGCAGTGGAGAGTTTTTCGTGGAGGAGACTTGTCAAATATTTGCTTCCGAAGAGAGGTATTACTGCCAGATTGATATCTATGTCGGGTGAGCTAGTTTGGCACCCAGTTGTACTCAAGAAAGTTGCTTAATAATAAAACCCTCAGAATTGATGCACCAGTTTTCCCAAGTTGGGTTTTTCTGGGGACTATTGTCTAAAAATAATGGTGTCCCTTGTGTGTTTGTCTATTATTTCAATTGATGATCTGTAGATGAGTTGAGACTGCATTTGTCTTTATTTTCAGTATTTATATGGTTAAATAACTTGTTAAGAAATAAACAAGTAGGTGAAATAAAACAGATAATGCAAGAAGAATTTTTGACGTGTTAGACTTAGAAATTCCAACAATATAGATTAATATTTTAATTTTCCTATGTTTAGACTTAGGAACCCCATTAAAAATATTAATTATTTTAATATCTCTCCATTCGGGTGGAATTTCCCCAAATGATTTCCGGGTCTTGGAGATTTCATATGCCTTAGCCTCTCCACCAATTTTCATGGCTAGAGCACATAAGATTCTACCAAAAATGAACACTTCAATATTTGCAGGTGTAGCCTTTAGATCATGTTTCTCATCCTTGTCCTTCTTCTTGAGAGGACACTGAGTAGCGTAGTGATCCATCTCAACACACCTGAAACACTTGATCCTCGAGACATCCTTCTTATGTCTCCACTGCTCCTGCTGCCCCTTCGATGCAAGGGTTGCATTATCCAATTCCTTGGGCTTCGACCCACTGCTGCAGCTTCTGTCAATTTTTACCTTGACTAAGTCTCTCCTCAGCTCCTCTTGTTTTAGAGTTGCCCACATCTCATCCCAATTTGGCAATGCTGCATTGCCCAGGATACTCTGGACAAAGACTTGCCACTCATCTTAGACAAAATTAAGGGCTAGTCTAACCAACTCTAAATCTTGAGGTGTATGCCCCACAACAGAGAGTTCATTAGGAGTCTCCTTAAGCTTTGTGAGGAATGGATCCACACACTCCCCCTTTTGCGTTTGAGCAGATCTCAACTTCTACTCCAAGTACATCTTCCATTGCTCGAAAGATCCCTGATATAATGTAGAAAATGCGTCCCACATCTCCTTAGCAGTCCCTCTGCTAGCAAGGTGATAGACTACATGATCATTCGCTCCATCGAGGATCATTCTTTTTGAATTTTCCATTTCAGCTCGGTACTTCTTCAATGGATCTGTATCTGCAGGCACAACCACCACATTGTCAACATATGTCTTGAGGGCATGCTCATCTAGAAGGAATGGCATTCTAGACTTCCAGATGACATAGTTGGATGCTCCATCCACCCTGTCCTGATCCCTCAAGCCACTGGTTTCCATTTTTCCAGAAATAGAAAGTCGAATGACCTCCTCTCTCCTTTGTGCTACTGTTGGGCTAGCCTACGCACACATTGCTGGAGCTAGTAACACTATTGCCCTTCACTGTTGCTCACCTCTAGAAAATTCAAATTCCTTCGCTAGGAATTCTCTAAGGAAGAAATTCCCTCAGTCTCGCTTCTCCTCTTTCTTCTAACAATTTTCTACCCAACAAACTACCTACAAATAAAAAATCCACCTCCCACCAGCTCTCCTCATGCTGAGGATTCTTTGCTGCTACCTCTGCCCCACCAAAAACTCGATCTAGAAGCCTTTCTCTCCGTCAACTCATTCAGAGAGAGACTGCCTCGAAATTTCAACCCTCTGGCTAAGAACTATGCAAACACTATGGGGGTTTGAACTACTGCCTCTTGCATCTTTTCGATACCCCTCTTCTCGTCAACGTTGGGTTCTCTGGCACTGCTCTTCTTGTTTCACCTGAAACTTTGATACCATGTGATAATTCCTCAACTGGAATCCCTATTGGAGCAACTCATGATATTACTCTTATTTGTTAAATTCCTTTAAACAAATTACTTGCAGTTTCCTACGACAAATATCGTAACACATACACTACAGTCTTCTCTTAATTTCATTATATGCGAGAACAAGAGACTGAGTAAGAAAGAAAATGAAACACAATAAACACTGTTATTTTTGGATAAATGTTCCCAGAAAAACCCAATGCGGGAAAATAGGTGCAACAACTCTGATGGTTTATTATTATTAAGCAATAGAAAATTTTGAATACATCTCTGAATACCTCAAGGGTTATTTAGTTAAAAGAGAAATATTGGCATAAATATTTGTGAGATGACCTCACACAATCACTGAGAAAAGTCTCTGTTGATCCGGACACTGAATGAGGTGCCTCTGGTAGGCCCTATGTTGCCTCTACGTAGTCCTCACGCAGTTCTCGTGTCAACCTCTCTAGGCACTACGTCACCCAGCTTGCTAATTGATTTTTTGTCCGAATTCTCTACTCTCAGCCTCCTGTTCTCGCACTCTGGCTTATGGGTTTTGAAATTGACTTTACCCAACAAAATCTCGGACTCTTTATCACCCTCTGCACTGACTCCGCATCGCCCTTCTTGGGCATGCGTCAACCTCTGCATGAGAGCTGATGGATCACTCTCTACCTCTCTCTGCTAATGATTCTTCAGCTGAGAAAATATCTCTCTCTCTCTCTCTAGATGCTATCCTTGCGGCTCAATTGCTAGAAATCTCCTCTATCAAAACTTCCTCCTGAGAACTTCTCACTTCAGAAATTCGATTTCTTGATCTCTCGATGTTTTTTTCCAAATGACCCTTAATCTGCCTTAAATAATCTTCTTGTTGACATTCAATGGCCAGATTAAAAGCTAATAAATGGCTAAGATCATTTTAGCTTGATCGTTATCTTCTTCTACAAGTTACACCCACAATTAGATTAATATCCATTATTATTTTTAATTTCCTAAGTTTAGACTTAGGGTCCCATTAAAAAATATTAATTATTTTAATAAAATTGTCTCTGGGTGAAATTTCCCAAAACGCTTTTTGGGTTATTTGGAATACATGTGCCCAAGCCTCCCTGCAAAATTTGAGGCCTAAAGCACATTTGATGCTACCCAAAAGCAACACTCCCTCCTAGCGAGGAATGTGCTCTAGCAATATATGCTGATGCATACTGCTTTGACTCAGAAGCATCATGCTCTATGCTGCTGATGTCTGACATGCTGTCCACCAACTACTGTGTTGTTGTTGCAACTATATTGTTGCTGGCATTTCCATTTTCAACACTTCATCTGTACTACAACTCCCTCTCAAGTGTTACATATGTGCTGTTGCTAGCACTGCCACTACCATTGGCAACTACTACTACATTGCAAACTGTTGCTGCTATTCCATCAACAATGGAAAAAAATTCAAAATTATAGAACTAATTGTGTTTAGTATGATACCACGTGAATGTTGAAGCCTGACTGCTGCTAGTCTCTGCATTGACCCTCTGAATATATTGTGTTGTTGCTGACCTCTGCTCTGTGCCATCTGCACTGTTGTCAACTCTACTATGCGCTGCTCAGACTCTGGCGCTCCTAGCCACTGCAACTGTCTCTCCAACACTCGAAATTTCAGCCCTCCAGCTAAGAATTGCACAAACACTCTAAGCTTTCGAATTGCTGCCTCCTGTAGCTTTTCAATCTCCCTCTTTTGCTCAACACTTGGTTCTCTGGCACTGCTCTTCTTGTTCCACCTGCAACTCTAATACCATGTGAAAATTCCTCAATTGGAATCCCTACTGGAGCAACTGAGGATATTACTCCTATTTGTTAAATTCCTTTAAACAAATTACTTGCATATTCCTACGGAAAATATCGTAACACATATATTGCAACCTTCACTTAATTAAATTTATATGCGGAAATAAGAGACTGAGCAAGACAAAAAATACAACACAATAGACATTGTTATTTTGGACAAATGTCCTCGGAAAAAACCCAATGTGGGAAAACTGGTGCAACAACTTTGAGGGTTTATTAGTTTTAAGAAGTAGCAAATTCTGAATACATCTCTGAATACCTCAAGGATTATTCAGTTACAGAGAGAAATACTTGCAGAAAGATTTGTGAGATTACCTCACACAATCACTGAGAAAAATCCCGGCTAATCCAGACACTAGATGAGGTGCCTCTGGGAGGCCCTACGCTGCCTCTGCGCAGTCCTTACGAAGTTCTAGGCACTCTGTCACCCAACTTGTTGATTGATTTTCTACTTGGAGTCTCTGCTCTCAGCCTCCCAGTCTCATACCCCGGCTTTTGGCTTCTGAAATTGACTCTGCCAAGCAAAATCTCAGACTCTCTCTCACCCTCTATGCAGCCTCGGCGTGGCCCTTAGTGGTGTTGCGTCAGCCTCTACATGAGAGCTGTTGGATCGCTCTTCGCCTCTCTTTGTTGATGATTCTCTGACTAAGAAAATCTCTCTCTATCTCCGGATCCTATCCCTGCCCCTCAAGTGCAAGAACTATCATCGATCAGAACTTCCTCCTGAGAACTTCTCACTTCAGAAATTTGATCCCTTGATCTCTCTGTGTGTTTTCCAATTGACACTCAAGCTCCCTTAAATAATCTTCTCGTTGACATTCAACAAGTCAGATTAAAAGCTAATCAATGGATAAGATCATTTTAGCTTGATCCTCGCCTTCTTCTAGAAGTTACACCCACAATTAGATTAATACCCATTAATATTTTTAATTTCCTAAGTTTAGACTTAGGGTTCCATTAAAAATATTAATTATTTTAATAAAATTGTCTCTGGAAGGAATTTCCCAAAACGCTTTCTAGGATCTTTGGAATACATGTGCTCAAACGTCCTTGCAAAATTTGAGGCATAGAGCACATCCGATGCTACCCCAAATCAACACTCCCTCTTAGCAAGGAATGTGTTCTAGCAATATATGTTGCTACATACTGCTCTGACTCTGAAGCATCGTCCTCTGCACTGCTGATCTCTAACATGTTGTCCACCAACTGCTGCATTGCTTCTGCAACTATACTGTTGTTGACATTGCCACTGTCAACACTGCATCTATACTACATCTCTCTCTCAAGTGTTACCTATGTGCTACTTCTAGCACTTCCACTGCCAACTGCTACTACACTGCAAATTGTTGCTACTACTCCAACAAAAACAAAAAAACATTCGAAATTACTGAACTAATTGTGTTCAATATGATACCACATGAATGTTGAAGCTTGACTTCTTCTAGTCTCTGCACTGACCCTCTAAAGATACTGCGTTGTTGCTGACCTCTTCTCTATGCCATCTGCACTGCTGTCAACTCTGCTTTGCACTGCTTAGACTCTAGTCTCCTAGCCACTCAACTGTCTCTCCGACACTCCTCGACACCATCCGACACTAGTCCATCCTAATACTCCTAATCTGGGCTCCCGTAGCAAGTTATTGATCCAAGAGGTGAACTCCTCAAGGATCCTGCCCATTTGAAACTCTTTCAAACTACAGTTCTAAGTCAGCCACCTCCCTCCTTTATTCCCTAAATAAGCCTTTCCAAAACCCAACAAAGCACCTTTTGGCATTAGCCCCAAGCCCCCAACCCCAAAGCCCTCATAGAACGTCACCATATGTCTTCACGCTTTTATAATTCATCACAGTTCATCCTTACCGTTGATCACCCGCCAATCCAATGACTCCCGTCACACTCGATAAAGTGACCAGCTCGATCATTTCCCTCCATCAGATCATCTCCGTAAAGATCCAACAGCATTCGCTCTCATCGCGCCAGCAACCCGATTGAACGATAGCGCGTAATGAGAGCGGTTTCTCTCTCTCATTAGCCGCTATGTGTCGATCGCTAAATGGAATCACGCAACCTATGGATTTTACCGCTTAGGGCCTGAAAGCGGTGTGATGAATACCATTTACCACCAGATAAATCTACCTGCTTGATAACAACTGTGAAGCTCCATATCCCGATGACCGTCCGATCTGTCAGCTGAAGATTTAATGGCCCCAATTCACCTCGCTCCCACCTCGGCCTATAGCCTCTGTCGAACCATCTCCGTCGTATGTTTCCTCTATCTGACAGCCATTATTCCCGCTCACCCAAATTGTCCACTAGCCTGTACATTCCACGCCCCCTGACCATTCCATTTTCCTGAAGAAGGAGATGACCAACTTGCAGTACCAGTTACGGTCAAACTCACAACTACCATATTTAACCAAAAGAACGGCCGAAGGGAGAAAAGGGCAAGCTCGACCCTGTAACTGAATTTATCAGTCATGGATCCACTGGTACGAGCTTTCCAACCGTCTAAAGGGACAACAAAGCACCTTAACAAATCAGATTTATCCACTAAAGCAAGCAAACACATTTAGAGACTCCATCAGGTAGTTAAATGCGGTTGGTAGTCAATTATGACCTCTCCATACCTAAATGGCCAGGTGCCCTTGTAATGTAAATCTATAAATACCTAGAAACAAGATGTAATCAGGGTTGGCATTTGATGTAAGGTTCAACTTCTGGAGACTGTAGATATTTTGCCACTTGCAGCGTCTCGTCTTCATTTTCAGCTAATACAAGCTTCTTTTGCTATTAATTGCTCACTTTCCATTTTCCTCTGTTCTAAGTTGTGCCTTATATTCTATGTTATTGATCTTTTGAGGTTTAACACTAGACAACTATCATCTTATCTCTGTGTTAGGATCCTGAATGTATCACTGAGTCAGTTGCTCAAGTTTCTTTCTATCTAATGCAGGAGAGTTGTCATCCTGTCTTTCCATTAGTAGATTAGATTTACAGACTTCTTTACTACTTGCAGTCGGCCATCACATGGTCTTGTGCATCTGCTGGGGTGGTTAGTATTCTCCATATCCACCTAATACCTCAAACTGTGAGCAATTGGTGGTCTAAAGCCTTGACATACCGATGGGGGTGGATGCCTTGGTATGGATATCTTGGTGACAGAATGGTTGCTGGGATGATATATTGTCAAGGACGACAATGACTTCAAGTGGGGGAGGATGTAAGGACCTGCGGTCCGTGCGATGGGAAGGGCGACTCCACCGTGCGAAGGACTTGTGTGAAATGTGAAGTAAATGAAACTTGGACGAGTTTATAAGGTGTTGGGCGAGTTGAGGAGGCGGTCCCACAAGTTGGGCGTGCCGACCCTCCTCCTGGGCGAGACAACACATTGTAAACGAGTCGGCTTGGGCGTTGGGTGTGGGTCAGCCGGGTGACATAACCAGCCACCTGCCCATATATATTGGCGTGCATTTGTGGAGGCAAAGGCATCATTCGATCATCACGAGTTTGATCAAAGGAGTTCTGCAGTGCATGGATGAGCTCGCACTTCAGGTGGAACTCAGGTGAAAAACTCGTGCAGAAAACTTGGGTGAGAAACTTGGGCAAAAAACTCGTGCAGGAAACTCATGTAGAAAACTCGGGCGAGGTCGTCGGGCATAACTCAGGCGAGGTCGTTTAGGAAGAACTCGGGTGAGGTCGTTCAGGCAGAACTCGGGCGAGGTCGTTCGGGTGAACTGGGTGAGATCTTTCGGGCAAGCTAGATGAGGTCGTCGGGCGACCGGGTGAAGTCATTTGGGTGACTCGGGTGAGGTCGTTGGGTGACCCGAGTGAAGTCGTTCGGGCGAGCCGGGTTAAGTCATGTGGTGACCCAGGTGAGGTTGTTTGGGCGAACCGGGTGAAGTCGTGTGGCGACCTGGGTGAAATCGTGTGGTGACTCGGGTGAAGTTATCTGGGTGAACGAGTTTGGGTGAATGGGTGGATGTGCGGACGGGCGGCCGGGTGCGGGCACGACGAAACGGTGGAAACGGTGAAGTGTTGGAGTTGTGAACGGAGGTGTGACTCGTGCGAAGGCGCCCGCGTGTGGGGACTTGGTTACGATGAGGCGCACCCAAGTTGGGCAAACAACACGATCGTGTGACGAGGTGAACGAAGGGTTGGTGAGTCGTGCAGTGACCGTGTGGAGGCACTGACGAGCTGGGCAACCGAGTTTGTCGAAGTTGGAAATTTGGCTAAGTGTAAATTTGGGGTTTCCCAAGATTTAACTTGTACTTATAAAACAAGATTATATATATTGATTCGGGCAGACTCATATTGCAGGGAGTTGCCCCTCCCTTTATACTGTTGTGCATTTCTATTGTATAATGATGTTTATGTGAATGTTATGGGCTTTCACTATATAAAGGACAAAGATAATACTTGGTAATGAAAAATAAACTAAGTATGGAATGCTAGGCGTAGTCTACAATCGTAAGTATTGGTGAAAAGAAAACCGTTGGTAGTGCCATACCTCACTATAGTGCAGTTGGAAGAGTACCGCCAGTGTAGTCTTAGTGGTTGGAGGAGTACTCGCTCATCACTTGGAAATTTGGCTAAGTGTAAATTTGGGGTTTCCCAAGATTTAACTTGTACTTATAAAAGAAGATTATATATATTGATTCGAGCAGACTCATAGTGCAAGGAGTTGCCCCTCTCTTTATACTATTATGCATTTCTATTGTATAATGTTGTTTATGTGAATGTTATGGGCTTTCACTGTATAAATGACAAAGATAATACTTGGTAATGAAAAATAAATTAAGTATGGAATGTTAGGCGTAGTCTACAATCGTAAGTATTGGTGAAAAGAAAATGGTTGGTAGCCTCGATATAGTGTGGTTGGAGGATCTGATGCATTGAGGAAGGTCGATATGAGACACTTTGGAGTGATGGAGTTACAATGATGATGATGCTTTGGTGGCAACACTTAGGCATGGGTTGAGCCGATACTTAACCATTTTTGACACATGGGAGATGATTGATCTATGATCATGGGCATCACATGGATAGATGAGATAGGTGTATACTTGTTTCTATGGCAGACATGAAGGATGGCACATACATATATGATGGAGGTTGCTTCTTGGACCTGGATGTGGCACATCGAGAGTCGAGAGATGATCTCTTCACCTTGAGGAGATGGATGTTTTGTAGATGGATGATGATGTTGGGATAGATGCGGCTGATTTCATGCAGCAAATTGACACCAAACATCATGGACAACATGTTGTAGACGGGATGGAAACTACTTCATGGACCTGGACATGGCTTACTTGTATGGAGATGGATTCTTGATCGAGTTGATGATGTGACAGGATGTTCTGAGAAACGACTGATGTTGGCATGAGGATATGCATTCTCATGGTTTGAGCGTGATAGTTGGATTAGCTACCCAACTAGTTCAAACATGAGGGAGCTCAATGTGCAGAGATGTGTTAGTATTTTTTTGAGTATCATGGCAGCAGTTCACACGATGACGATACATGATGAGGTCGACACGATATGTTGCAGGAAGCATGTAGCTTGAGATGGAGGGACTAGCCTTCCACGATGGGGAGCAGCATGTGAAGATTGTGACAGGGTGGTTGATGGTCATGGATTGAGATGATTTTCCAATATGTGACATACCAATGGGGTGTATGCCTTGGTATGGTGATCTTGGTGACAGATGGTTGCCGGGATGAGATATTGTCAAGGACGACAATGACTTCAAGTGGGGGAGGATGTAAGCACCTATGGTCTGTGGACGGACAAGGCAACTCCACCGTGCGAAGGACTTGTGCCGAATGCGAAGTAAATGAACCTTGGACGAGTTTATAAGGTGTTGGGCGAGCTAAGGGGGCGGTCCCACGAGTTGGGCGGGCGACCCTCCTCCTGGGCAAGACAACACATTGTAAACGAGTCGGCTTGGGCGTTGGGCATGGGTCGGCCAGGTGACATAACCAGCCACCCGCCCATATATATTGGCGTGCGGTTGTGGAGGCAAAGGCATCATTCGATCATCATGAGTTCGATCAAAGGAGTTCTACAGTGCGTGGATGAGCCCGCACTTCGGGTGGAACTCTAGTGAAGAACTCATGTAGAAAAGTCGGGCGAAAAACTCGGGCATAAATTGGGCGAGGTCATTCAGGCAGGACTCGAGCGAGGTCGTTCAAGCAGAACTTGGGCGAGGTCATTCAGGCAGAACTCGGGCGAGGTCGTTCAGGCAGAACTCGGGCGAGGTCATCGGGTAGGAAACTCGGGCGAGGTCTTTCGGGCGAACCAGGTGAGGTCGTTCAGGCAAGCCGGGTGAGGTCGTTGGGTGACCCGGGTGAAGTTGTTCGGGCGAGTCAGGTGAGGTCGTTGGGCGAGCTAGGTGAAGTCGTTCGGGCGAGCCGGGTGAAGTTGTGTGGCGACCCGGGTGAGGTCGTTCGGGCGAACTGGGTGAAGTCGTGTGGCGACCCAGGTGAAGTCGTGTGGCAACTCGGGTGAAGTTGTTTGGGTGAACGAGTTTGGGTGAATGGGTGGACGTGCGGATGGGCGGCCGGGTGAGGGCAGTCCGTGCACGACGAAACAAAGAATAATGCGGATGTGCGACTTGGGTAGGGCATGCCGTGCACGATGAAACGGTGGAAACGGTGAAGTGTTGGAGTTGTGAACGGAGGTGTGACTCATGCGGAGGCGCCCATGTGTGGCGACTTGGTTACGATGAGGTGTGCCCAAGTGGGGCAAATAACACAATTGTGCGACGAGGTGAACGAAGGGTTGATGAGTCGTGCGGCGATCGTGTGGAGGCACCGATGAGCTGGGCAACTGAGTTTTCCAAAGTTGGAAATTTGGCTAAGTGTAAATTTGGGGTTTCCCAAGATTTAACTTGTATTTATAAAAGAAGATTATATATATTGATTCGGGTAGACTCATATTGCAGGGAGTTGCCCCTCCCTTTATACTATTGTGCATTTCTATTGTATAATGTTGTTTATGTGAATGTTATGGGCTTTCACTATATAAAGGACAAAGATAATACTTAGTAATGAAAAATAAACTAAGTATGGAATGTTAGGCGTAGTCTATAATCGTAAGTATTGGTGAAAAGAAAACAGTTGGTAGTGCCGCACCTCGCTATAGTGTGGTTGGAAGAGTACCGCCAGTGTAGGGGCATGACTCTTGTGGAGGGCCAACCATTTTATTTTCACCAATACTTACGATTATAGACTACGCCTAACATTCCATACTTAGTTTATTTTTCGTTACCAAGTATTATCTTTGTCCTTTATACAGTGAAAGCCCATAACATTCACATAAACAACATTATACAATAGAAATGCACAACAGTATAAAGGGAGGGGCAACTCCCTGCAATATGAGTCTGCCCGAATCAATATATATAATCTTGTTTTATAAGTACAAGTTAAATCTGGGAAACCCCATATTTACACTTAGCCAAATTTCCAACTTCGACAAACTCGGTTGCCCAGCTTGTTGGTGCCTCCACACGATCGCCGCACGACTCACCAACCCTTCGTTCACCTCGTCGCATGATCGTGTTGTTTGCCCAACTTGGGCGCACCTTGTCATAACCAAGTCGCCACACATGGGCGCCTCCGCACGAGTCACACCTCCGTTCACAACTCCAACACTTCACCGTTTCCATCGTTTCGTCGTGCACGGTGCGCCCTACCCAAGTCACCTGTCCGCACGATTCTTCGTTTCGTCATGCACGGTGTGCCCTCACCCAGCCACCCGTCCACTCATTCACCCAAACTCATTCACCTGAAAAGCTTCACCCGAGTCACCACACAACTTCACTCAGGTCGCCACACGACTTCACCTGGTTCACCCGAACAACCTCACTTGGGTCGCCACACGACTTCACCCAGCTCGCCCGAACGACTTCACCCGGGTCGCCCGAACGACCTCACTCGGTTCCCCCGAATGACCTCGCTCGAGTTTCCTGCCCGACGACCTCGCCCGAGTTCTGCTTGAACGACCTCGCCCGAGTTTTGCCTGAATGACCTCACTCGAGTTCTGCCCGAACGACCTCGCTCGAGTTCTGCCTGACAACCTCGCCTGAGTTTTCTGCACGAGTTTTTCACCCGAGTTTTCTGCATGAGTTTTTCACCCGAGTTTCGCCCGAAGTGTGGGCTTATCCACGCACTGCAGAACTCCTTTGATCAAACTCGTGATGATTGAATGATGCCTGAGCCTCCACAAATGCACGCCAATATATATGGGCGGGTGGCTGGTTATGTCACCCGACCGACCTACGCCCAACGCCCAAGCCGACTCTTTGACAATGTGTTGTCTTGCCCAGGAGGAGGGTCGGCTCGCCCAACTCATGGGACCACCCCCTGAACTCACCCAACACCTTATAAACTTGTCCAAGGTTCATTTACTTCGCATTTCGCACAAGTCCTTCACACGGTGGAGTCACCCTGCCCGTCGCATGGACTGTAGGTCCTTACATCCTCCCCCACTTGAAGTCATTGTCGTCCTCGACAATATCTCATCCTGGCAACCATCTGTCACCAAGATCACCATACCAAGGCATACACCCCATCGGTATGTCATATATCAGAAATCTCTCAATCCATGATCATCAACTACCCCGTCACAATCTCTACATGTTGTTCCCCATCGTGGAAGGCTGGTCCCTCCATCTCAAGCTACATGCTTCCTGCAACATATCGTGTCGACCTCATCATGTATCATCATTGTGTGAACTACTTCCATGATACTCCAACAAATGCTAACACATCTCTGCACACTGAGCTCCCTCATGTTTGAACTAGTTGGGTAGCTAATCTAACTGTCACGCTCAAACCATGAGAATGCACATCCTCATGCCACCATTAGTCGTTTCTCAGAACATCCCGTCACATCCTCAACTTGATCAAGAATCCATCTCTCTACAAGTATAAGCCATGCTTAGGTCCATGAAGTAGTCTCCATCTCATTTGCAACATGTTGTCCATGATGTTTGGTATCAATGTGTTGCATGAAATCAGCCACATCTATCCCAACATCATCATCCAACTGCAAAACATCCATCTCCTCAAAGTGAAGAGATCCTCTCATCAAACTCCAACTCTCGATGTGCCACATCTAGGTCCATGAAGCAACCTCCATCACATCTGTATGTGCCATCCCTCAAGTCTGCCATAGAAACAAGTATACACCTATCTCATCTATCCATGTGCTGCCTGTGATCATAGATCAATCAGCTCCCATGTGTCAAAGTGGTTAAGTATCGACTCAACCCATGCCCAAGTGTTGCCACCAAGGCATCATCCTTGTTGTAACTCCATCACTCCAAAGTCACAACAATCTCATGTCATCATGAGCTCCATGAGTCATCTCCAACCAACATCTCAGCAAGCATACAAGCCTCGGCCCAAAGGTCTCTGCAAGATGCCTCAACTCTCCATGTAGTAGGAATGCTCCATAGTTTGCTCACAACTCCATCCAAGTCCATGGCCTTGTTGTACAAGAGTGCACAACCTCTCCATCAGCTCATAACCAAAACATCTCCATGTCACACCAGAAAATCCACCTGCACAACATTCCTGCCTCGGCACTCCTCATTGGATGCCCATAAGTGACACCTCTACAAGTGCTCCTATGCATGAGACTGCCATGCTCCACATCTCCAACCTGATGTCCATGACTAAGTTGCCCATGTAGTCAACCAAGTAGACCCATCACAACAACTGGTCATCTTCATCCAAGCCTGTAATATTCGGTCTTAGTGAACTCGGTCACCCAACCATATCATCATCACATGAGTCTCTTCATCATAGCTCCCCCACTAAAGGTTCCACTAAGACTTTCTCTTGGTCTCGGCCATGAGAAGTCCACCCAAGTATCATCATACCCAAGTGTGTGCCCTCCAATCTGTCCATGAGTCATGCCGGGCACTTAGCCAATTCTCCATGTGGCTAAAGCATGACCCAATCCTCCGCAATGATCATCATGTTCCTCCCTTGTCATGAGCCTTTGTACCTCCTACCATAAGGTCACAAACAACCCCAACAAGTCCTGCAACAATCAACAATCCTTCCTTCTCCATACAAGGTCTCATCATAGACATCCATGGTAACATGCTCCCTTGCATTGGAAAACTGACTTTACTCTTCCCTGCATGTGGTTCATCTACCAAAAGCTCAAATGAAACACAAGTATCAATACTTACTTCATCATCATGAAGCTCCTCCATGTGAGTATCCCCCTCCATGTGAGTCTCTGGGGGTGTTCACGCATGTCTGGAGTGAAACAAAGCAGAAGTGGTTATCTGGCTTGAACTAAACCATCAGTCCTTCCATTAAACCTGCAACAATAGTTGAATTTATATGTTACGAGGCATCTCTGAGCTACAACCTAGGAGAGTTTCTTGGAATCCTAACATAATTGGTGCCGTTGCCAGGGATAGGAGATTGAGCTCAGCTTCCCTGGGAGAATGACATAGATCCAGTTTTGATGATAGACAAAGTCTAGACACATCACTGGTTGTAATCATTTATCTGGAAACTCTACTGGACGACCAACCTTTTGGCAACTCCACATCATAGTTCTGGCTCGGTTTGTGAGACATACTCAGAGAAATCCTCAGAAATCACTAGCTGACCCAGTGCCTGACCCTGAGAAGATTGTTAAGCAGAAAAAGATCATTCAGAAAGGAGCATCAAGATGAGGTAAGCCTAAACAATCTTATGTATCTCTGCAAGAAAGGCTTGTAACTGAGCATGTACACGTTGCAAATATAGAGCCTAACACTGTCAGTAAGGAAATACTCCCAGAGATTCATAAAGCTCCTTGTTCAATAAGTTCCCCTTTGGATCTCAGTCCAAAGAAAACCTCCCCTATAGTCCATCAGTTTCCTTTAGCCCTGTCATTCGTTTCTCAGCTCCCTACCTTTCAAACTGCCAGTACCCTTCCATCTTCCCCAGTCATGGTAGGCCACAAGCACCTACTAAAATGGAAAGAATCATAACTGCTAGGTATGGACCCCTGGTCCTGCCTATCCCTTTGAATGCTGTGCCTGTAGGAGAATATCAGAAATACATCCCTAAGTTCACTGGTACAGAGGGAGTAACAACTGAAGAGCACCTTGAGTCTTTTTATAGCTATGCTGATAACCTAGATATCAGTGAAGATGATGTGTGGATGAGAGTGTTTGTCCAAAGCCTTGATGGAGAGGCTAGAAAGTGGTTCAGAGAGCTGACCCCTAGGTCTATAGCAGACATTGAAGCATTAGATGATGTGTTTTTAAAGCATTGGGGAGATAAAAAAGACCTGCTATACTACCATACTGAGTTTGGCAACCTCAAAAGGGAAAATGGGGAATCATTGTCTGACTTTAATAAAATATTCAACCGTATGTATAGCAAAATACCAGCGGAAGTGAAGCCTACCCCCACCTCTGCAAAACTCACCTATGCCAATGCCTTTGATTCCGATTTCTGCCTGCTGTTAAGAGAAAGAAGATGTGCTGCTCTGGCTGAAATGCAAGACGCCGCCTTAGAAGTGGAATCTAACATCATGTCTACAGAAAAGCTCGGAGGTAATGCTGATAGAAGAAGACAAAGGGGTGAGCCCTCATCATCCTTAAATCCTAAGATCGATAAAATGGCCAGGATGATTGATTCATTAGCCTTTGAAGTTTCCAGATTAAAGGTTGAGCAGCATTCAGGGAAAGGACGGGCTCCTAGCACCTTTGCTCTTCCAAATCCAAATCCATATAGAAGAGCAAATGAGCAATTGCAGATTTTGCAAAGAAACAAAGATGCCAATGAAGACCAAAGGGTGAAACCCCTTTTTCAGAATATAGTCATGGAAGAAGAGTAGTTGGAAGGAGATGATGAGATCCATGGTATGGAAGACAAGGGCAGTGCCCCTTTCTTAACCAAAGCTACCTATGAGAAGTCATTATTCAAAGGCCAGATCAACCAAGAGTGGGACAGAGAAGTTGCTCTGCAAACTGAAGATCAGCAGAGATATAATCCGAGGTCTTTGATGGATAATGTCCCAGTAACTCCTGCTCATAAATTTTTTGTCCCTGCAGAACAACAAGCTAATAAGCAGAAGCAACCAACACCAGATCCCATCATCCTCAAAGCTCCAACCATAGAGGTAAGAGGCCTTGATAGGTTCCCTTCTTTCAGTTTTCAATCAGAAAGTCAAAAGCCAAGATTACCCATGCCTCTGATTGAACCAATGAAGAAGGAGTCCTTCAAGAAATCTATCCTTGAATATCTTGAGCCTAAAACCAGCGAAGCTTCTAATGACTATGCAAATCTACAAATTGACCAACTTGCTGTTATTCTCATCCCAACGATCAAAAGAGGTGAGGTCAGCTCCCCCTCATCTTTTGTTCCTCTGTCTGTTCAAGATAAAATCCCTCATGATTGCCCCCTAGGCATTGGAGCCAGTCATAATTCCATGCCCAAGGCTGACATGGATAAGCTCAGCCTTGACATTACGAAGCCTGCCTAGTTGGCCTCTACACAGCTTGAAAGGGCAGTTTGCCAAATTACAGAGGAAGAAGGCCCACAAATTTGGGACACCTCCTTTAATGGAGCTTGTTCTAAGAAAGCCACAGGAGTAGGTAAAGTCTTTGTGTCCCCCACACAAGAATACATTGATTCACCATTTATATTAATTGTTCAGGCCACAAATGACATAGTTGGGTACACAACAACCCTTATTATTCAGCAGGTGTACAAAAGCTTCCATGAAAAACATCCAAGGATGAGAGAATATAGAGAGGGGGTGAAATATAAACCATCTCTACCTGATAAGGTCAAATCCCCTAAACTTTTTGAGGTAGGTGATCAAATCAACAGGCTTTTGCAAGTCTTTGATGAATTGGCTGACATGCACATTAACCAAGAGAAGGAAACCCTTCATAGAAAGGTGAATAGGGTCAATTCTAAGTATGACGACTGTTTTCTCCAATGGGATGCACTGAAGGAAAGGCAGGGAGATCTGGGTAAATTCGATGCTTTATGGACAAGATCATTCGTCATCGCTCAGGTTCAGGGGAACAATAGTTTCATGCTACAAAGTATGTAAGGAGAAACAATTTTTGATGGCCTAGTTAATGGGCGGTTTTTGAAAGCTTATGCTAATTAAGGCCTTTAGGCCTCAACATTGTAAATATGTTATTTTTACAAATTTTAGTATAGGCTTAATTAGACTCCATGCCCAATGGAACACTAGGAATTAGTGCTAATCTTGTTTTTGTATAAAAGGCAGTGGTCTATGGTTCTTGAAACCTCACAGGGAGGATTTCATCCCCAGAAGGAGCCAGTGTTAGCATTGTTATACAATGCTGACTTTCTAAAGTCATGGAGGAGTTCCGGTCTATGTGATGGTGTCTTCAAAGGGGCCCCTCTTAGGTCATTTTCCCTTTTCCTTCTATCCTGCTTTCTCTACGCCACCTCCATTCCTCTATTTTTCTTCTAAAACTCTCCTTATTCGCTAAATAAGCCTTTTCGAAACCCAACAAAGCACCTTTTGGCCTGAGCCCCAAGCGCCCAACCCCAAAGCCCTCATAGGACCTCACCATACGTCTTCGTGCTTTCATAATTCATCGTGCTTCATCCTTACCGTTGATCACTCGTCGATCCAACGGCTCCCGTCACACCCGATAAACTGACCAGCTCGATCATTTCCTGCCATCAGATCATCTCCGTAAAGATCCGACGGCATTCGCTCTCGTCGCGCCAACAACCCGATCGAACGATAACGTGTAATGAGAGCGGTTTTTCTCTCTCATCCATCGCTACGTGTCGATCGCTGAATGGAATCGTGCGACCTCTGGCTTTTACTACTTAGGGCCCGAAAGCAATGCGATGAATACCATTTACCACCCGATAAATCTGCCCGCTCGATAACAACCGTGCAGCTCTATATCCTGATGATCGTCCGATCTGTCCGCTGAAGATCTGACGGCCCCAATTCACCCCACTCCCACCTCGGCCTATAGCTTATGTCGAGCCGTCTTCGCTGTCTGTTTCCTCGATCCGACGGCCATTATTCCCGCTCACCCAAATCATCCACTCGCCCGTACATTCCACGCCCCTTGACCATTCCGTTTGCCCGAAGAAGGAGATGACCAGCTTGCCACTACCAGTGACGGTCAAACTCACAACCACCATATTTAACCAAAAGAATAGTCGAAGGGAGAAAAGGACAAGCCCAACCCTGTAACTGAATTTATCAGTCATGGATCCATTGGTACGAGCTTTCCAACCATCTAAAGGGACAACACAGCACCTGAACAAATCAGATTTATCCACTTAAGCAAGGAAACACATTCAGAGACTCCATCAGGCAGTTAAATGCGATTGGTGGTCAATTATGACCTCTCCATACCTAAATGGCCAGGTACCCTTGTAATGTAAATCTATAAATACTCAGAAACAAGATGTAATCAGGGTTGGCATTTGATGTAAGGTTCAAATTTTGGAGACTGTAGATATTTTGTTACTTGCAACATCTCGTCTTCATTTTCAGCTAATACAAGCTTCATTTGTTGTTAACTGCTCACTTTCCATTTTCCTCTGTTTTAAGTTGTGCCTGATATTCTGTGTTCTTGATCTTTTGAGGTTTAACACTAGATAACTATCATCTTATCTTTGTGTTAGGATCTTGAATGTATCACTGAGTCAGTTGCTTAAGTTTCTTTATATCTAATGCAGGAGAGCTGTCATCCTGTCTTTCCATTAGTAGATTAGATTTACAGACTTCTTTACTAGTTGCAGCTGGCCATCACATGGTCTTGTGCATCTGCCGGTGTGGTTAGTATTCTCCATATCCACCTAATACCTCAAACTGTGAGCAATTGGTGGTATAAATCCTTGTAGTTTGGGGGTGTTCACACATGTCTGGAGTGAAACAAAGTAGAAGTGGTTATCTGGCTTGAACTAAACCATCAGTCCTTCTATTAAACCTGCAACAATAGTTGAATTTATATGTTACCAGGCATCTCCGAGCTACAACCTAGGAGAGTTTCTTGAAATCCTAACAGTAACAACTCCATCCAGTAGTGCTCATAAATGTAAGTTTTTTTTTTGTGCTAAATTGAACTAGAATTCTTGCACATCGATGAAAAAATTCAAGATCAAATAGTTTCATAGCATCACCAACATGTCTAATGTATTTTTCAATATTAGTTTAAAGGTCAATATTCTAATACTTTCCTAACATGGCCTTTTGAAAATAATGTGTTTAGAAAGTTGTAATCTCAACTCCATTTTCAATTTTAAGTTTTTGGAAAATGACATATATATCAAATAATTTTTCTCACCATTGTACTAGATGGTATTCTTTTTTTTTTAATAGAGAAATCAGCAACTGGAGTAGCCTCGCAACTTGCGTTACACGGGGTCAATTCTGACTGCTACCACTATAACCCCTGGGAAACTGCCCCCGCCCCTCTCCACAGCTTCGGGTTAGTCTAGGGGAATTGAACTCGTGACCTTCAGTAAGGAGACCGCCTTTCTAACGAACTTCACCGCATTGTGATTACCAACTCGCCTACCCCCGTGGAGCTGTACTAAATGGTATTCATTATAGTTAAATAATAGTTATTTCCCATAATGTCATGAGAAAATAAATCTTTTAATGCCTATAATGAGATTTTCTAAGGAATGACCTTTGCTATTGAGACAACACAAATTCAATTTTCTTGACATTCTTACCGCCAGACTCCATGGTTGAGCCAAAAAGAGGTGGATATTCCTTGTACAAATATTCTTTAAATGCAGTGATCACCAATCTTTAAGTGAACCTAATAATAATAATAATATATATATATATATATATATATATAATTTTCTCAATAAACTAAGGATGAGAGAACTTCTATATTTCAACTAATTTCTCAATTTTTTATTTTTATTTTTTTCAATCATCATGTTATTAATAACACTCAATTGGACACAAACTATCTTTATACTAATTAGTTTTAAAAAACAATTGTAAACCATTTTAATATATTGAATCATTGAGTGAAAGACTCTTGAGAAGTGATTAAAATGCAACTTCATCACCCATCTAACTAAATTATAAAAATTGCTTTTAGTTTGTTTATTTCACAAAAATAAATATAAAATCCATTCTTAAGAGTTAATAACAATTAAATTCATATTTTTTTAAACATAAAATTTAATAAAAAACTTAATATTTTTAAAATTAAATAATATATATATATATATATATATATATATATATATATATATATATATATATATATAATAGAGGTGTTAATACATTTATGTTAAGCGATATCTATAAAGAAGATCATATTAAAATTTTCTTAATCTGAAATATTATAATTAGTCATATTAAAATTTTCTTAACCTGAAATATTATAATTAGTCAAATTTGCAATTATTATATATAATGACAATTAAAAGTAAAAGTCCTTATCAAATATCATATTTAATCTCCATAAAAATTTATTAATAATATGGGATGACTCAAGTGTGATGTAAAAGGAAAATTTTAAGGTGTGAAAATAAATAAATTTTAATAGAGATAATATTAGTCAAATTTTTTATTATTATGTACAATAACATTTAAAAGTAAAAATCTTATAAATATTATATTTAATTTTTTATAAATATTTATTAATAAAGAAATGATTCAAATGTGAGAAAAAAATAGGTTTTGGGAAACAAAATGATGATATACAAGAAATTGGCACACCTTTTTATCAATATTTCAACAAAATAATGGTGTATTTCCAGATTTTGTTAAACCTACAACCTAAAGACATATGACGTCATTATGTGCAACTTCCTTTATTCCATGGAACTTGTAAGTATGATATCAGCAGCAAAGGTTTTTTAAGTATATTATAAGGCATTCCATTGGTGTAATCTACCCATGGATTCGACCAATTGGAAATGGGATCCAACCTGGTTGGAATGTCCACTTCTTGGCTTTGTACTTTCGTCCTTCCCTGAGATGCATCCCCATACACCTATAACGATGGTATTCCCATTTCCAATCCATTGGTCTCATGGTTTTTTCTGGTCAGCGTTTAAGTTTAAGATTTTGTAATTGCAACCACAATATTATTCTTTTCAATAAAGCTCAAACATTAATGATTATGGGTGTGTTGAAATATATAAAAATTCATGGTTTTGGGAGAGGGTTTTTGGAGGAAGGAGGGTCCATTGTATCATATAATATAGTAAGGTTAAGGATTTAATTTTGTAGTAAGTTGGTATTACATTACATATTATATATGTTTACAGTGTTTATTTAGAGAGAATTTAAATCTAGAATCTCTAGGCACCAAAGTTTTACCTAGGTTACATAGCTATGTTATGCTATCATATGTTTAGAGTCACATTTTAATTCCAATTTTATTAAAGTGTAAACAGTGAATGAACTAAAAATTGATTAGTTTATTTGAAGGTCTCTTTCTTTGTTGCATTATAGACTATTCAAAATCTTGTGTGTTTTAGATGATAATGAAGTCATATTTCATAATCTCATAGTATTCAAATTGTATGAAAATACAAAGAAATGCAAGTGTTAAATTGCTATATAGACCTACTTTTGTACCTTGTCATTGTGATACATCAACTCTACATGTCACTTCATATGACACATCATCATCAAGGCCTACCCTTAACTACATCACCTCTCCAAGCTTTATGTCATACACCCAACCCCATAATCCTTCATTAGACCTATGGGACATCACATTTCTTTTTCAAACCTTTTTCATTAAAGAAGTCTTAATAAGGATATGGGGCATCAATTTTTTTCTTGTTTCTTTTGTGCTTTTCTAAAACCACAATTACTTTTGATTTCAAGAGCATTCATGAGAGCCAAATTCCTCAAGTTATATTTTCAAAGTTATAGTGAACCAAGATCTAAAAATTCTACCATAGGTACCTTGAGATATCTTCTTTGTCTCCTCCAAGTTTAAGGGTTTGAAACCTTAAAAAAATAAAGTTATAGTGAAAATGTCATGTTGATTTGAGGAGCATTTAGGATACCGACTTCCTCACAGCATATTTTTGAAATTATAGGAAACTAAGATTTGAAAATTGAATGAGATGTTCTCTTGTTAAGTTCACTCAAGAAGTGCATTCAAACTAGTCTGTTGACGAAGTTTTCTTCTATAGGTAGTTCAAGTAGGAAAAGTAACCTAATTTGATTAAAGGTTTTGGGTAAACTAAAGAGGATGAAAATTTGATGGATTCTCTCATTTTATTACCCACCCATGAAAACTTTAAAAATGTATATGAACATTACATCATTTCACATGTAAAATAAAATACTCTACATTGTTCCTTATATAATAAAAAAATATTCTAAGAAATAAAAATTCAATTTATTATATGCTTAACCAATACCTATTACCCCTTAATTTAGAATAAAATGATAATTTGTTAAAAAATCAAACAAAATCTACCTTAACATTAGGCATCCCAAAAAATTGCACATATACACTCAAACAAAATGACTTAAACAATACTTTAGTTAAAACACTCATAAAATTACTTACAAATCTATTCCGAACATTAAATCAATTCCAAACACCAAAATTCAAAAAAACCAAAAAACTTAAAAAAAAATCAATTCCAAACACCAAAATTCAAAAAATCCAAAAAACTTAAAAAAAAAAATATATGGTCCAAAGCTTAAAAAATATTAATGAAAACCTTTGTAAACAATATCCAATCCATTGTGCAGAAGTCCGAAAAGTAGCATTGCATTTTTTAAGTGTGCCCTAGAAAAACCATGTACTCGAAATTGGACTTTTTCCAAAGGTTCATTCGTTGCCTAACTATATTTTTAATGTCAGGTTGGCTAACAACCTTTTCAAAGATGGAAGAACATTTAAGTTATCACTCTAGCTTAGCTTTATATATTTTATGGTAGTTGACTTGTTAAGATTTATATGGTTGGCTCTTCTCAATGAACGATTCTCAAAATGTGTCTTTATTCACAAAGATTAAAAAAATAAAACATTAATAGCATTATATAATATTTTTTTTAATTTTTTTTTTTTTTTTTCACACTTACTCGCATATTCTTTAATGTTTTAATTTATCTCTCATTTATTAATTATAATAACAATAATTTACATAGAAAGTTTAACACATTTTTACACCATTTTAATAATTGAAAATGATTAAACCTATTAATGTATTTTGTAGAATGTAGGCTCGTTTTATATTTGGTTCATTGAAGGTAAAGTATATGTATTTGTGTTTAATTTTTGAGACATAAAAAGGTGCACACTAAATAATAATATGTCTCAGTAATTTACATCGTAGAAAAAGAATGTAAATTAGAATAATATAATGCAGTAAAGTATTTGAATTATCTATAATTAATATTAATTATATTTAATTATATATAATTTTGAGTGGTTAAGGGAAATGATTGTTATTTATTTTTATTTTTAATTTTTAATTTAAGAGAATTGGTAATTTATTGGAATTATTTGGACAAGGCTCAAGTTGAAAGCTTACAATTATCACTATAATCCTTAGGTTAGTACCAAGAACTAGCAAACTCATACCTAACATATAACTTATGACTTAGTATGGGTCAAGATGTCCCTCATAGTTCAGGCACCTATCTTTCTGTCATTTTCAACACATATATCTCTTCTTTTATAATGATTCTCTAAATATATTGAAACTTCTTGATTTGAATATGAATAAAGTATTCATATGCGTAATAATGCATGAATTTAAAAATAAAACATGATACTTATTGGAGAAGTAAAAATGTATTACTCCACCATGCTTATAATTTATATTCGGCAGTGTCAGGTCCCTATAATACTAGTGTAGCCCCATATTGTTATTGTTGTGCTCCGTATAAACTCACTATTGTTATTGTTTAACCCTTACATTATTATTGTTATGTAAGCCCTAATTATATTTTGACCCTTTAGACTCCTATATATAGCAAGGAGGTCTGGGCATTTGAATCATCCAAGAATTGTTCATTTATGTGATGTAAAAGGAGGTTGCCTCATCGAAGAGGTTTATCTTAAAGTTGTTGATCTATCTTTTCTTCCATTTTGTGATATCGTTACATAACATTTGGTATGAGAGCTCTAGATCCTAGAGTTTCATTACTTCAAACATGTCATTTTGGAATTTTTGCTATAATTTCCTTTTTGTGAGGCTTTAGAAGCTGAAATTTCTATCATGTGGAGGCAAATTCTTGATGAACATATGGATGAAATTTCAAACCTTGTTATGCTATATTTTTAGAGATATGGTGTGAAGAAGTTAGGGTTTCTGCATGCTCCAGATTTCAATCTCAAACAAGTGTTCCACGGAAAATCGTCATAACTTTCTCTTCTATAGAAATTTCTGTTTTCCCAACCCGGTTTTTAGTTTCTCCTTATTTCTCCCATGTAGTTAAATGCCCATTTCCATAACCATACATTTAACAGACTGAAAAAATAAATATTGCTGAAAACACAAATTCTGGAAATTTTTCAGAATGCTGGAAATTGCAGAATTAAAAATCAGCAATCAAAAACAGCCATTAAAACACATTAAAACACTGATATTTTTGGTCAACTTGACCCTGGAAAAACCCCCTACAACTCTTGGGGAAAACCAGTTTGAGAGCTCTTCTTTATTTCTGAAAATTGCCTTTTTACAGTGAGAATTATTCAGCAAAAAATCAGCAAACAAATTTACAACTTATCTCCTTTCCCGTGCCTCACAGCAATCTGGAAATTACAGCAAACAGGACAACAATAAATGCTTTACGGCCTCCGTTTTGTGTGCAGAAAAATCAGCAAACTGCTCCTCGATTTTTGTGCAAAAATCTGCCTTTCACTATGTGCTGAATCAGCTGTACAAATCTGCTCAACTGCTGCCTTGGAATGTGTGCCAAGCTGCTGTCTCCTTCTCCTCCCTACTCAGAAATCTCTCTTGCTCTCTTGCTCTCCTTCTCCCAATCTGCTCATGAAAGAATGAATGACCTTTTCCTCCTATTCCTCCTTTAATATAACTCCAAGTGACTTTTGGGTGATCCAAGTGACTTTTGGGTGATCTCTAAATCCAATGGCTGAAATAGATTTAAATCAATGGCTGAGATTAAATGCTCATTTAAATCTCACTTTCTATTTTTTAATTCACCCCACTTTAATAAAGACCCACTTAGTCATTTATTTTCAAAGTCACTTTTCCTTTCTAATTTTTCATTGACTTTATAAAAGTCACTTTAAAATTAGACTTAGTAACTTTATCACTTAAAGTCACTTTTAAATTAGATTTAACTTTATAAAATTATAAAGTCACTTTAGGAGAAAAATTAAATTCTTTTGGACACTTTTCCCTAGGCCAAAGATCAAAGCCTAAGGGAACCACCTGTCCTCCGGTACCAAATTTCAACACTCCCTCTTACCGAGGAAGGTGTTCCTCACCACACCCATCTTGTCTCTGAAGTAAACATGCTTGCCCCGTGGTAAGGCTTTGGTAAGGATATCTGCAACCTGCTCATCAGTGGAAATATACTCAAGCTTCACAGCTCCCTTCTGAACATAGTCTCTGATGAAATGATATCTGATCCCGATATGCTTTGACCTGTCATGAAATACTGGATTCTCCGTGAGTTTAATGCAACTATGATTATCACAGTAAATCACTGAAGGTCTCAACGGCTGACCAAATAAGCCAAACAACATCTTGCGAAGCCAGATAGCCTCACAACTAGCTAGACTGGCTGCCATATACTCTGCTTCCGCTGAACTCAGTGCTATTGACTGCTGCTTCCGGCTAAACCATGACACTACTGCTGAACCCAACCCAAAACAGTACCCTGAAGTGCTCTTCCTATCAGAAGCACAACCTGCCCAATTAGAATCAGTGTATCCTACCAATCTCACTCCATCTCCCTGCCTGTAGTCCAGACCATAATCCACTGTCCCCTGCAAGTACCGCAAAATGTGTTTTGCAACCACCCAGTGAACCTTCCTAGGCTCACACATAAACTGACTCATCGTGTTGACTGCAAAACAGATGTCTGGTCTAGTGTTGACCAAATACATCAAGGAACCAATCAGCTGCCTGTACAATGTGGGATCCACCAACTCGGAATCCGAAGCATGAAGCTTCTTCCAGTTGGTGATCATCGGTGTCGACATGGGTCTACAATCCTCCATGTGGAATCTGCTAAGGATGTCCACAATATACTTCCCCTGCCCCAAGAAGAAATGCCCCTCCTCCTGCCACACCTCCAAACCCAAAAAGTACATCAAGCCGATGTCCTTCATCTCAAACTCCGCCGCAAGATCTCTCTTGCAGTGCTCTATGAGTCTCTCTACACCTGTAATGATCAAGTCATCCACATACAGCACCAGAATGAGAGGCTCCTCACCAATCACAATAAAGTAAAGGTTCAGATCTGCCTCACTCTTTGTGAAACCCATCCCCTGCAAGTATGCATCTATCTTGGAGTACCAAGCTCTGGGAGCTTGCTTCAGGCCATAAAGGGCCTTCTTCAATCTGCACACATGGGACTCCTTCCCATGCACCTCAAAGCCCTGTGGCTGCTCAATGTACACCTCCTCCTGTATGAAGCCATTGAGAAATGCGGTCTTCACATCCATCTGGTGGATCTTCCAACCCATCTCTGCTGCTATCGATATAATGGAGTGGATCGAAGTATATCGAGCCACGGGAGCGAAGGTCTCCTCATAATCAACTCCCTCTACCTGGGAGAACCCTCTAGCCACAAACCTCGCTTTGAATTTCTCAATGCTGCCATCTGCAGCATGCTTTACCTTGTAAAGCCATCTGGAAGTAACCACGGATTTGCCCTCAGGCCTCGGCACCACCTCCCAAACATCATTCTTCATGATAGAAGAATACTCCTCCTGCATGGCCTCTCTCCAGACCTGCTGGCTAGCTGCCTCCTCATAGCTAGAAGGCTCAGAGTCAAGGATGCTGGTAACCATCGCCATATAGCTACAAAACCTCTCAGGTGGTCTACTCTCTCTGACCGGCCTCTTCGGCCTAGCAACAGATGTGGCATCTCTCAAGGTGTCCTGAAGCCACTTGGGCTTCCTCTTCCCTGAGCGCACTTCTCCCACCGGAGAATGAAACTTCTCCTCCTCATCATCATCAGTAGCCTGAACTCCTGACTGTCTGTCTGCTGTCCTCCTGCCTGCACCTGAACCTATAGAAGCTGAGGTACCGTGTGAACTGTCCATCAGTGGACTCCCTAGTGAACTGCTCTGCATGCTGCCCGGAGCACCACCCCTCTGGCTCGATGAGCCACTGCTCACTGACGGACCTGACATCCTCATAGATGTACCTCCTGATCCTTCTGATCCCTGCCCACTGGATCCCTGCGACTGACTCAACTGCTGCTGAGGGTCTGGCTGATCCAGATACTCTAACTCCCGTGACCTCCTAAAGGCCCTGTCCTCCTCGAACTTCACATCCCGTTTGACAACAACTCTCCTCTGTGCAGGAATGTAAATCCGAAAGGCCTTTGAGGTCTCACTGTAGCCCACAAAGATACCCTTCTCTGCGGTGGGCTCTAGTTTGGTCCTCTTCTCCTTGGGTATATAGGAGTATGTAATGCATCCAAAGATATGAAGATGACCAATATCAGGCTTCTTCCCAGAGAAAGCCTCCTCCGGAGTCATGTGCCCCAAGGCACGATGCGGACTCCTGTTCTGCAAGTAAACAGCTGTGTTGCAGGCCTCTACCCACAAGAACAATGGCAACCCCTGATCATGTAACATGGCTTTGACAGCCCCTATGATGGATCTGTTCTTCCTCTCTGCAACCCCGTTCTGCTGGGGGTTGTAAGGAACAGTGAACTCCCTCCTAATGTCTGCCTCCGCACAATAGTCAACAAACTCTCCAAGGGTGTACTCTCCTCCATTGTCCGACCTCAAGGACTTGATCTTTCGACCTGTCTGAGTCTCCACAAGAGCTCTAAACTCCTGAAACCGCTTGAAGACCTCACTCTTGGTCTTCAAAAAATAAATCCAGGTCCTCCTGGAGTGATCATCAATGAATAACACATAGTACTCATATCCACTCAAGGAAACATGAGACATCCGACCGCTCACATCGGAATGAATCAAATCAAGTATCCCCGTCGCTCTGCTGTCACTGCTGGGAAAAGGGGATTTGGCAAACTTGCCCATCGCACAACCTCTGCAAGTATCAAAGTGATCAGTACTGAAATCTGGCACACCTGTAGTGATCTCCCGCAATGTCCTCAAGGCTCCATGATACATATGTCCCATCCTGCGGTGCCAAATCTCACACAACTCAGAACTGCTAGCTCTGCTGTCGGTACTACTGCTCAATGCCAAAAGGGGCTGGAATGCAAACTTGTACACCTTTGCATGGCGTACCCCTATCACTCTAGCTGAATCAGCTGGAGTTTCCCTGGGATACATCAACACCTGTCCTCCCCTGAACAGTACCTCATATCCTCTGTCCTCCAAAGCTGAGACGGATATGAGGTTCTTCCTCATCCCTGGCACATAAAGAACCTTTGACACCTTCAAGGGAGGTTTGGACTCCCTCTGAAATGTCACTGTCCCCACCCCGACTGCTCTAACAACTCTGTCATCACCGAGTACTACCTCAATATCAGTACCACTCTCTGAAAGCTCTGAGAAGTACTCACGGACTCCTGTCATGTGACGTGAAGCCCCACTGTCCACATACCAGATACCTGAAGATGCTCCGCTAATCGAGGGAAAAGCATGCTCCCTCTGAACCTGTGTGGCAGGTGATCCTGCACTAGAGGACTCACACGTAGTAAACGCAAACTCTCGGTCGAAACGACCAGCAAAGTCCTCAATCTCTGCTGAAGCTGCCACGTCCTGGTTCTTCCCCTTCTTCTTCTTCTCCGGACACACAACTGCATAGTGTCCCATCTTTTGACAATTCCAACACTTCACCTTGGAATAGTCCTTCTGTGTGTTCCCCTGTTTACCCTTACCTTTGCCTTTGCCCCCACCACTGCTTGTGGAAGCCTGCTTCTTCCCTTTGCCTTTCTTGCCTCCTGCCACCAGTGCTACATCCTCATCCTGCTCAACTGGCTTGGCTGCCCCAAGCTGACCTTTCCTGATCTCTGTCTGAATGCAATCATCCCAAAACCTCTCCCATGTGGGAAGGGTCTCACGTGCACAAACCCCATCAGCGAAGTTCATCCATGAACGGGGGAGGCCATTCACTGCAATCCGCACCAACTCAGTGGGTTGAATGGTCTCTCCAATTGCTGCCAACTCATTTCTCACATTAGTAATCTTTGTGAGATATCCAGCTGCACTATCATTACCCATCTTAATGTTCTTCAGCTTCTCCTTCAGGACCATTTTCCGGTTCTCATTGGTACTCTGGTAGAGATTGGACAATGCTGTCCACATTTCGTGGGCATTTCTCTTTCCTCTCACATGAGGAATGCAATGGTCTTTGACTCCGTCTAGAATCAGTCTCTTACCCTTGTTGTTCTTTTTATTATACTCAGCCAACTGAGTGGCATCAGTAGGCACAACAACAGGGTTATGTGCAGTATGCACCATGATGTCCCAGACTTCTGCCTCCTCAAAGATACTCTGCATTCTCTCCTTCCAAATGTTGTAGTTTGTATGCCCATCCAACTTATCCTCCACCCTCAATCCCAATGACATCCTGCTGTCCTGAAACTGAAAAATAGCACTGCTGTAGTAAAGATAAAAACTGTTGTTTGTGAAAAATCAGCTTGCTGGAATTTTCTGAGTGAAAAATCAGCAGGCTGTAATTTTCTTCCTTGCTGTCCCAAACTGCCCTTCAGCACTCAAGCTTTGATACCATGTAAAAATTTCTGTTTTCCCACCCTGGTTTTCAGTTTCACCTTATTTCTCCCATACAGTTAAATGCCCATTCCCATATCCATACATTCAACAACTGAAAAATAAATTTTGCTGAAAACACAAATTCTAGAAATTTTACAGAATGCTGGAAAATACAGAAATAAAAATCAGCAGGTACAAACAGCCATTTAACACATTTGAACACAGTGATTTTTGGTCAATGTGACCCTGGAAAAACCCCCTACAACTCTTGGGGAAAACCAGTTTGAGAGCTCTTTTTTATTTCTGGAAAATGCCTTTTACAGTGAGAAATATTCAGCAAAAATCAGCAAGCAAATTTACAACTTATCTCGATTTCTGAGCCTCACAGCCCACTGGAAATTTCCAAACAGCAACACAATGTTGTATGGCTACTGTACGGACGATACGGGCGGCTGTACGGACGGTACGGGCGGTTGTACGGATGGTACGGACGACTGTATGGACGGTACACACGGTACAGATGGACTGTACAGACCTCGATTTTTGTGCAGAAAATCAGCTGCCTCGATTTCTGTGCAAAAATCTGCCTTTTACTGTTTGTTCATTCAGCTGTACGGATTTGCTTAACTGCTGCCTTGGTATGTGTGCCAAGCTGCTGCCTCCTTCTCCTCCCTGTCCAGAAATCTCCCTTGCTCTCTTGCTCTCTCTTTCTCAATCTGCTCATGAAAGAATAAATGATCTTTTCCTCCTTTTCCTCCCTTAATCCAACCCTAAGTGACTTTTGGGTGATCCCTAAATCCAATGGCTAAAATAGATTGAGATCTAGCGCTGAGATTAAATGCACATTTAAATCTCACTTTCTATTTTTTTAATTCACCCCACTTTAATAAGACCCACTTAGTCATTTATTTCCAAAGTCACTTTTCCTTTCTAATTTTTCATTGACTTTATAAAAGTCACTTTAAAATTAGACTTTAGTAACTTTATCACTTAAAGTCACTTTTAAATTAGATTTGACTTTATAAAAATTACAAAGTCAGTTTAGGAGAAAAATTAAATTCTTTTGGACACTTTTCCCTAGGCCAAAGATCAAAGCCTTAGGGAACCACCTGTCCTCCGGTACCAAATTTCAACAAGAGATAGTTGCAACAGTGCAGTAAGGCACAAAAGTGGTTGCAACAATGCGAGAGGCATAGAGGTGTTGCAGTAGCACAGAGGCAATAGAGGAAGCACAAGATAGCAACAAAGGTAGCTTCAGGATCAGAGGGCTTCTAGCCTGACAAGGATGTCAGTTAGTTGGGTAGATCAATTACTTACTTCTCAGTAACTGAGTTGCAGTGCAGCAATTAGCAGTGGTAGTGCTATGGGCAACACGATGCAGCATGATGAAAGAGAGCTATCGTGCAGATGCAGTGTTGGGAGGAAGGACCAATAGCAACATGGATGTAGTACAGATGTAGCAGTGGCAATGGCACAACCACAGGCAGCAGTGCAGAGGATGTTGGGCAGCAGGCCAAGCATTAGCACATTACTAGAGTGATGTTCAGTAGTGGAGCATTACTAGAGCACATTCCTCGCTAAGAGGGAGTGTTGATTTGGGGTAGCATCGGATGTGCTCTAGCCATGAAAATTGGTGGAGAGGCTAAAGCACATGAAATCTCCAAGATCCAAAAATGTTTTGGGGACATTCCACCAAGTTAGAGAGATATTAAAATAATTAATATTTTTAATGGAGTTCCTAAGTCTAAACTTAGGAAAAATAAAATATTAATGAGTCTAAAAGACATGGATCAAGCCAAATCTAATCTTAGCCGTTGATTAGAAATTTAATCTTAGTTGTTGAAGACTCAACAGGAAAAGTATAAGAGGAGGCTTGAGGGTCAGTTGAAGATACACCAAGATTGATTAGTCAATTCGATTTTATGGAGTGGGGTTTGCTGAGAAAATTCGAACAAGTGATCTGAGTTGCAGCGAGGGATAGTGAGTGCATAGCAGAGAGGCAAAGATAGTGCCGAAGGGCCAGCGCAGTGATTGAGGAGATTACCCATAGCCAGCAGGAACCACGCAGAGGGCCAGAGAGACTGCGTAGAGGCTAGCAGGGCCTGTGTGGGTGATGTAGAAGGCTAGGGAGCTGGCGCAGAGCAGCAGAGGGCTGACGCAGGGGGTTCCAGAGCTACAGAGAGGCCAACAGGGTTGACGTAGAGCCTCAGAGAAGCGTTGGAAGGATTTTCGTGGAGCAAAATTGCTGAATATCTGCTTCCGAAGAGAGGTATTACTACCAAATAGAAATATCTGTTGGGTAAGCTAGTTTGGCACCCTAGTTGTACTCAAGAAAGCTGCTTAATAATAAAACCCTCACAATTGCTGCACCGGTTTTCCCAAGTTGGGTTTTTCCAGGGACGATTGTCCAAAAATAACGGTGTCCTTTGTGTGTTTGTTTGTTATTTTAGTTGATGATCTGTAGATGAGTTGAGACTACATTTGTGTTTATTTTCAGTATTTATATGGTTAAATAACTTGTTAAAGAATAAACAAGTGAAATAAACCAGATAATGCAGTAGGAATTTTTGATGTGCTAGATTCATAAATATCAACATTGGTCCCGCGACAACCTCTAAGGCCCTGTGTTACCTCTGCTGGAGATCGATTTGCTTCTTAGGAGTTGATACCAACCCTCTCGTCCTAGAAACGTCAGCCTCCCAACAAATCTCAGACTTCTGCGTAGGAGGCTCTACGCTGCTCTGTGTGGGGCCTGCGTGAGCCCTTCCTGGCTCTGCGTCACCCTCTCTGGCCTCTGCGTTGCCTCCTCTGTGTGTCTCTCTACCTCTCTGCTGAGTATTCTTGGCTCCAAAGAAGATCCTCCAGCCAAAACTCCCTCTGCCCCTCATTGCGTGATCACTACAAATCACTGCGCTACCTCTAGCTTCAGCAATTCGATCTAACTGATCAACTCTCTGTGTGTTTTCCAAATGACCCTCAAGCCTCCTTAAATAATCTTCTCGTTGATATTCAATGACCCAATTTAGAAGCTAATTAATGGCTAAGATCATTTCTGCTTGATCCTCGTCTTCTTCTAGAAGTTACACCCACAGTTAGATTAATACCCATTAATTATTTTAATTTCCTAAGTTTAGACTTAGGGACCCATTAAAAATAGTTAATTATTTTAATAAAACTTTCTCCGAGTGGAATTTCCCAAAACGCTTTCTATGTTCTTTAGAATACATGTGCCCAAGCCTCCCTGCAAAATTTGAGACTTAGAGCACATCTGATGCTACCAGAAATCAATAGGATATACACCAGGAACCAACCCCAAAGAAAAGAAATCCAACCATATCTTGTAATGCATTGGCAGGAATTACCACTCCTCAAACTCTCAATATAGAATGATATATCAAGAAGAAAAAGGTAATAATGTTGATTGATTCGGGTAGTACCCATACTTTTATTCATTGTAAGATAACCAAGGAATTGAATTGCTTCCTATATCCAACACCAGAGTGTCAAGTCATGGTTGCAAATCGAGGAACTATAAATTGCTTTGGAAAGTGCCATAATGTCAAGCTAACCATGGGGGAATATGTATTGAATAGTCCAATGTTTTCCATTCCAATGGGTGGTTTTGATGTTGTACTAGAAGTCCAATGGTTACAATCGTTGGGGATGATAGCTTTCAATTTTCAAGAATTTTTCTTGAAATGTTTTTGGGAAGGAAAGGAAGATTAATTAAGGGGTATCGCATGGAAACCAGAAAAGATAATCAGCTTTAATGGCATGAAAAAACTTCTGAAGAAAGAACAACGGGGCGTAATTACACAATTATACTCACTAAAGGTTCAAACATCAAATTCATCTATTTCTCCAGATCTCAAAAAAGCTTTGGACAATCATTTTAAGGTGTTTGAGACTCCCAAAGGCCTCCCACCTTTTCGTGATCATGATCATGCTATTCATTTAACTCTGGGAAGTGTTCCTCCAAACATCAAGCCTTGCAGATATCCTTATGCCCAAAAGAGTGAAATTGAACATATGGTTGCAAAAATGCTAGAGACTGGTATAATTCAACCTAGTCAAAGTTCTTTCTCTGCTCCAGTAGTATTGGTGCATAAGAAGGATGGATGATAGCGTATGTGTCTAGCTTATAAGGAGCTCAACAAGCTCACTATTAAAGATTAATTTCCCATTCTTATTCTTGATGAATTGTTGGATGAATTACATGGAGCAATTTACTTCACCAAGTTGGATCTTCGTTCAGGATATCATCAAATTAGAATGAAGACTAGAGACATTCCAAAAACAACATTCAGAACTCATGAGGATCATTATGAATTTTTGGTCATGCCTTTTGGCCTTACTAATGCGCCTTCCACATTTCAAGGTTTGATGAATTCCATTTTCAAACCCTTAGAAAATTTGTGTTAGTATTCTTTGATGATATACTAATCTATAGCAAGTCTTGAAGGATCATGTTCAACATGTTGACAGGGTGTTCAAACTATTGGAGGCGAAACAATTAGATGCAAAAACCTCCAAATGCTTCCTTGGAGTATAGGAGGTGTTATCACTCAGGTTGTCCTTAAGCTCCGGAAAAGGATACGACCGAGGTAACCACAGACCAACTTTGGACTGCAGGTTCTAGCCAACCTGCAATCAGAGAGGGCTCTCTATTTTAGGTTTAGCTTTGTTTGGAAAGGATTTTAGGCTAGGTCTTGAGTTCAGAGGGTTTTTGTTTTGTTTTTGGTGGGAAGGAAGATGTCTCAAGTAAAGAGGCAAAACATAGTCTGGTAAGTTTCAAACCATTGGGCGTGGAGTCAAGGAGTGGGACTGCTGGTGCATTTTCTTGGTCACAAGAGAAATAAGGAGCAAGGTAGCTGCTTATGAAACAACACTTAAAGCTTAAAAGGATGGAATGAGGGATAAGGAATGAGAGGCAACAAAGAATCTTTCACTCGGCTTAAAAGGGGGAAGGTGGATGAGCTCTGTCTAGGAGCAATTAAGAATTCCTAGACAACTGTCAAAGATGAATGGATTAGGAGGAAACATGAGCCATAGGGAATTCATATTCATTTCTAACCCAGATGAAAACATAAAGAAATAGCAGAAAATGAGCATAGAGGGCAGTTAAACCAATTCTAGACTATTCTTTCTTTCTACTATTTTAGACGGTGTATCAAATGGAAAAATAGAGGTAGGAAAACTTATTGAGTCATGTAGCAGCACAAGAATTCCAAATTCACTTCTTCAAAACCATTAGACACAGAGCAGACAGTCTTTCCTCCAAGCCTTTCAGCAGTCTTTGATTACAGAAAACATATCAGGTATACAGTGCGAGTCTCTACTGAAGACTATCAACCAACCGACCCTTTAACAATGCAGAGGGTGGTATATATAGGGAAGATTTATCCAAAATTATCTATTACAGCCGACCTAACAGGTCTGGCAGAAAACTGATTACTTTTAACCTAATCTTATCCAGAAATAAATGCAAGAAAATATCTTTGGGCTATGCTGGGGGTAGCTGTATCAAAATGAGTTAATGTCTGTCCTGGTGGCTCTGTGCTGTTCATATGTCATAACTGTGCATTGGTCTTTGCACCCTTGCTGTTCAGCGGCATTGAATGCTCTGATTGTGATTTGAGAGCTAGGATGTGCTTACTCCTCTTGATTTGACTTTCTGGGGGGCTCATCAATGTTCAGGTGCTTCGAGCCTCCAAAAAATCTTTGGCTGATACTTTTTGGCTCTCCTTCTTCCTCTGATACTCTTTGGCAGTCAATTGATGCTGTTCTGACGTGTTGTGGGTTAAATCATCCTTTAATGGCCGCTGTTCGGCCTTTGTTTCCTTCAAAACTGTTTTCTGCTCCTTCCTGAGTGCCTCGCAAAGAAAAACGGCTCATTCGGCGCCTTTCGGGCTTGCTGGGGGCCGCAAAATAAAAAGATTCCCTTAGGCGCAAATCGCTCATCAAAAATTGCCTCAAAATCTGATTCTGGGGCCTCGAAGTGCGATTTTTGCCCTTCGCGCCAGAAAAGTGCTGATGACGTCAGCATGACGTGACGTTGTACGACGGGTGACGTCAGCGATGACGTCAGCATGATGACGTGGCAGGATGATGTCATCATGTACGGATGGTGACGTGGCATGGCACGTGGCAAGGGGCCACGCAGGCAGATGACTCGACATGTGACTGGGCAGGGGGGGTGACGTAGGGGGTGACTGTGCAGGGGGGTGACGTAAGCGGCGACGTCACCGGGTAGGAGGCGGTAAGTGGTTTTGTGGCGCACCACCTTTGGGGGGGGAGCGGTTTTGTCAGAGGGGGCTCCACCACAGCCCGGCGCTTGACGCGTAGCGGGATGTACGGCAGTAATACCGCCCATCTCCCGGACGCTAAAGCTCGGGCGCTTTGGAGATGGGACGGCCCGCCAACCGTCGATCTGGGCGCAGGACGATCAGACGGCTGGCGGCGAATGTGAAGCGGCAGGAAGTTAGGGCGGAGAATATTCAAGGAATATTCCGAAGTTTAATATGCGCGCGGCAGGGTTTTAGTCTTAGGGAATGGGGGTTATGGGGTTGAAAATGCGCGGGGTTTTGAGGGTTTTTAGGGCTAGGGAAGAGGTTGTTAGCATGACCAGGTGTCATCTGACCCCTGTGATGACTCGGATGGGCTAAAAACAACCCCGGATGGACTGTTTTTTCTCGGACTTACAAAAATATGGCTACATTGCCAGGGGGGAATATTTATATAGGGGATTTTTTATATACAAAGTTTTAATAGGGGAAAGGGGAAAACTGATAGGGAGCTATATAATACTGTTAGTAGTTAATATGAAGGTAATAAGCAGGCGCCAAGTTCAGGGACCTTAGGCTAATTCTGGGGAAAAGAACTTGTAAAGAACTGAGATCCTTGAGTGAAGCAGATCTTCACCAAGGCAACTGATATGGATGATGATGAATCTAAGAGGAATCAAGCAGATCTTGACCTCTTTGGGAAGTTAGTAAGGGACTTGGGGAATTTAGAAGAAGGGGGAAGTTAGTTATGTCCAGCTTTGAGCTCTTTTGAATGAAGACTGCCTGCACTGTGATCTGCAAAGACAAAGCACTTCGAAACACAAAATTGATTATCAATCATCATTCTGCAACCACAGCTACCTACCCAGCCTACTCACCTAACATTTTTTCTTTTTCTTTGGGTGCACTTAGACTTGCAGACCTAGATTTACAATTTTCTTTTGAATTCCTCCTATCTAGATCTACACTTATTTCTGCCAGGGCCCAGATTAAACAGTTGGGTCCCTTTGATTTTCTACCTATCTACAAATCTGCCAAGATTAAACTGTTTGGACAGATACATTCTCTATATTCTAAAACAAGAAATTGAAACCTAGGGAGACCAAGATTAAGCTGTTTGGCCTTCCCTTAACTGAAAAGCTTATCAAAAATGGAATACAGCAGTGGCATTTGGACCAGCACACTTCATGGCTCTTTGTGGAAATATGGAACACTGCAGCTTGCAAAGTATGACATATTTGGCATGTAAAAAATGTCAATCATGAAAGATGAATACCTGCTGCAGCAGGAGGCTAACAGGAGGTGGAATATTTGGGTCATGTTGTATCTCATAAGGGTGTTAAGGTAGACCCTAACAAAATTAAAGTCATTAAGGAATGGAAAATCCCGACAAACATAAAGAATCTTCAAGGATTTCTTGGGTTGACAGGGTATTATCTCAAGTTTGTTAAGAATCGTCATAGAATAGTATCACCTCTAACATCATTATTGAAGAAAGATGCATTTTCTTGGACTCCAGAAGCAACGAAGGCCTTCATAGAATAGTATCACCTCTAACATCATGATTGAAGAAAGATGCATTTTCTTGGACTCCAGAAGCAACGAAGGCCTTTGAACATCTTAAAGAGGCAATGTGCCAAGCACCATTCTTAACTATACCAGACTTCACAATTTTTTTTATTGTGGAATGTGATGCCTCAGGAAATGGAATTGGTGTTGTTTTAATGCAAGAAGGAAGACCTATTGCTTTTGAAATTCATCCAATCAAAAGAAAGTATTTACACAAACCTACTTATGAGAAGGAAATGTTGGCAATACTACATGCACTAAAGCAATGACGACCTTACCTAATGGGAAGACACTTCAAGGTAAAAACAAATCATGATAGACTTAAATACTTTTTGGAACAACTTTTATCTTCAGAAGAGTAGCAAAAATGGGTGACCAATATGTTGGGTTATAACTTTGAAATCATCTACAAAAAAGCGAAGCAAAATGTTGTTGTAGATGCACTCTCAAGAAAGGATGAGGATGTGTAATCATAGTTTTGTGCCATTTCTATTGTTGATTTGGGGTAGCATCGGATATGCTCTAGCCATGAAACTTAGTGGAGAGGCTAAGGCACATGAGATCTCCAATACCCAGAAAGGGTTTGGGCAGATTCTAAACAGTTTGGGAGATATTAAAATATTTAATATTTTTTAATGGTGTCCCTAAGTCTAAACTTAGGGAAAATAAAATATTAATGTGAATTAATATAAAACTGTGTTAGAATGGTCCAAAAGTCATGGATCAAGCCAGATCTAATCTTAGCCGTTGATTAGGGACTTAATCTAGAAAGTTGATTTGTCAACAAGAAAAGTATAAGAGGAGGCTTGAGGGTCACTTAGAGAACACACCAAGAGATCAAGATTTCGACTTTCTAGGGCTGGGTTTGCTGAGAAGAACATATCTCTTAAAGGTGAAATAAATCAATTCAATTTAATTTAGCTGAATAGTGTTATTTAAATGAAAGGTGTGATCGCCTACAAAGATCATTATGGTCCTACGTAACAATACATGTGTAGGGAAAAAAAATGGATAAAGGACATTGAGATGGTGGAAGGAGGGGGGAGATGGTGGTTTTGGGGATATAAGGAGAGGAAATACAACACAGAAGGGGAGGAGTTTTTATTTTCAAGTCTCACAGATGAAGGAGGAATTACGGATAGAGTCTCAGTAAGAGAGGAAGATTGAGCCTTGAGCCTTGATTTTTCTTGGAGTTTTGGGCACGTGGGCCAGAAGATTTTCATTTGAAGTCTTCTAGATCTTGGGAATGTATAGGTAGACCCCAATTAGGCTAGGAGGAAAAGGGTGATTTGGAAACGAGAGTGAGAGCCACAATGGGTTAAAAACACCTTCAAACAAGCGTTCCAAGTAAGTAATCACTAATGAATTGATCAATTTTGTTTTAAAATTTCACTATATGGATTTTGAGCATAAATGTTATTAAGATATGTTAATTTCCAAAATTAGGGCTTCATAAATTCGATTCCACATATTAGTAGAGTATAATTGTGTCTCTTATTTTTAGTTTGAAATCTTGAGCAGCTACACTTTCTATCAAATATCTACATGGTATCAAAGTCCTGAAATCACATTAGAACAAGTATTTCAAAATTTTCCCTTAGGAATTTTGAATTTACAGCTTCAATATAGCAGTTTTTATTCATATTCAAGAGAATGCCCTTCAATGGACTAAGATTGGAGTATGACTTGTAGGGTAGCTCGAATTTCATAGTCGTGAAACACAGAATGGAAGAAGTGCTTGATGATAATGGTGTGTTAGAATATGTTAAAACTCACATTGTGAAACCCCGACAGTATGATACACATTAATTAGATGAATGGAAGAAGGATGTTGCTAAATCCAAGAGGATCATCCTGGAGGGTGTGAGAGACCACATCGTCTTGAAATTACATGGCAAAGAGACTCCCTTTGTTATGTCGAATACCCTCACTGAGATATTCGAAAATATAAATGATGCCAGGAACTTGGTTTGATGAAAAAATTGAGGATTGAAGACAAAGGATATGAGGTAGTCTTTGGCAATGGAAAGGCCTACCTCAAGCATTTTTCTTCAGGTCAGATCAAGTAAATAGGTGTCAGGATCAAGAGCCTCTACACATTAGAAGAAGATGCATGTGCAACCTTGAGGATCAAGCATAGATTAAAGATGTGGTGGTTGAGTGGGAGTAGGATAAACCTCTCAAGATAGAGCCTCAACTAGTTAGCAGTTGGGCTGATCAACAGGACGATGATGATGAGGACCAGTTAGAGACCTCTAGTAGAAGGAGATTTGAGCCAAGTGGGAAGAGGGACAATATGCATCTATACCTCCACGAGTGAGGTGGGGTGATGTAGAACCTTAGTCCCAAATTTGAAAATAATTGGCAGTATCCATAAGAGAGCAACAACAGTTGCGGTATAATTTTGTCATGGATCATTACCTTGCTACAGGGGACCACATTATTTAAAGTAGAAGGATTAGTGTCATTTGGTGCAGTTAGAAGGTGAGGAGCACAAAGCAATTTTGATAACAGTGTGCAAGGCATAATGCATAATCAACATCAATGCTGTTTTCCCAATGGATAGTTGCAGAGACACAATTGATTCAATGTTTTTTTAGATGCTTCTCAGTTGCATTATTTCATTAGCATAAAAAATAGTGAGAGGTAGTGATATAGTACATTCCACGGGTGCTAGACAGGGATGGTGAAAAATATGTTTCTTTCTAAGAGGGAGAGTTAGAAAATGTAGCGAGAAATGCTCAATTTAACTTTGGCCTTAGTCAAAATTAGTAAATAAAATTTCCACATCAAAAGAACAACTCAAAGGTAGTTAACTAGTCTGGATTGGCTCTTGTCACTCAATTAGCTCAGTAAATTCACATTAATAGGCTTGGATTTCAGTCATGCATGTGTGATTGTTAAATTTTAGCAATCTAGTTCAGTTATTTTTAGTTGTATTCAGTTACTGACCTCTAATAATTGATAGAGTCAGTTGAAGGTTAGTTGAGCAGTGGGACAACAGTCTAACTTAGATATATCTCACTTAACTGATCAATATTCCTAAAATAGCTCATGCATGCATGGAATTCAAATTCCTTAGCTAAATTAAAGGAATTAATGCTAATGTAAAATTATTTGTGTACTAGCGGAGTCTACAAAATTTTTCAAGTATGAATTTGATTAATCCTTGGGAATTGTGAAAGGAAATAGGGACCTCCCTATTGTTTAGGAGCTCGAATTAGCTTAGGCTTTCACAAGGAAATAGGAGGCTAGAGGAGGAGATAATTGGCTAAGTGTTGACTAAAGTATCTCATTTAGTAGGGAGAATAGTTTTACCTTTGCAGGTGCTGCTCAGAGCTGGAGCATGCAATTGTAGTGGTTTATGTATTCAATTGATTAATACAAAGAGGCTTGAGGGTTTTTCCCAGTAGGGTTCCCCTAGAAATCACTGTGTACTTGTGTTTTTTCTTGTTGCATGTCAATGCGTGTTGTTCTAAATTTTCATTTCCATTCCGCATATTAGTAGAGTAGAATTGCGTCTCTTGTTTTATGTTTGAAATCTTGAGCAGCTGCAATTTCTATCAAATTTCTACACATATTGAAGCATATATATCATTATTTGGTTCCAATATGACTCACAACAAAAAAATGGATACACCTAGTAAGCCAATAGAAATATATTTTATGACGCATGAAGAAGAGGAATAAATGCAACATGATATATCAAAATTACAGGACCAAGTGCATCAAGTTTCACCCTTACAAAGAGAAACAAAAAATTAATTGGATGGTTTTAAAGAAAACATAGAAGGTTTGAAGGATGGTTTAAAAGCATACATGGAAGTTTTTAAATTAGAAATGGACATGATGAATGTCTACTTGGAAGGGTTGACAAAGTTGCTGCAAGAAAGGCTTCTTAGTGGTGACAAGGCACTCCATGAAAATTGCGATGAGGAAAAATGGAATATGAATTATGATTTTAGAGAAACCAATTTGGATTTAAGACCCATCACATTCCAAAGATCGATATGAGAACATTTGATGGCAAGGATTTGATAACATGGATACTACGAATGGGGCATATCTTTGATCTACATGATGTGCAACACAAAAAAAAAGTTACACATTACATAGTTATATTTATAACCCAATAAATTTGTATGGTATTGATGACTTTATTCTCGTAAAGCACTAGTCACTTGGACAATTTTTACAGAAGAACTGATAGCACATTATGAGGATACAAAGAGAAATACCTTCTTTAGCCAAATGATAACTATAAAACAAAATGGGTTCAATTAGGGAGAAAATTGAGTAATTTCAAAGATTAAATATCAAGTTAAATGGTATTCCATAGGAGCATATGATTGATGTCTTCATAGGGAATTTAAAGGATAACATCCAACACGATTTTCACCTTTAGGAACCTTAGTCATTGGAGAATACATTTAGGGTAGCAATAAAAGTTGAAAGAAAATTTATGGCAACAAGGAAGTCTACCAGTCACAACTATAAAGATGGAAGTGTTATTGCTCCTATCTTCCCACATCCTACAAGGTTGGCACCACAACAACTTGAGGAAAAAAGAGAAAAAAGGCTTTGTTAAACTTGTGATAGAAAATACACTAAAGGTCATAAGTGTGTTGAGAAGAAATTATTTTATGTAAATTGTGAAGAAGAGAAAGAAAAATAAAAATAAACATCAAAATAGGAAGATATACACTAGGAACCACTTGAGGGGTTGAAAAAGAAGAAATGAATCCGACAATATCTTGTAATGCATTGGCAGGAATTACCACTCCTCAAACTCTCAAGATAGAAGGATATATCAAGAAGAATATAGTAATAGTGTTGATTGATACAGGTAGTACCGATAATTTTATTCATTTTAAGATAGCCAAGGATTTAAATTGCTTTATATATCTATCGCTATAGTGTAAAGTAATGGTTGCAAATGGAGGAAATATAATTTTTCAAAGGAAGTGCCATAATATCAATCTAACCATGGGGGAATATGTATTCAATAGTCCTATGCTTGTGATTATGATTGGTGGTGCTGATGGTGTATAAGGAGTCCAATGGTTCCAATATTTGGGGTTGATAGCTTTTAATTTTCAAGAACTTTTATTGAAATTTTATGGGAACGAAATAAAATTGAATTAAGGGGTATTGGAGGGAAACCTGGTAAGATAATTAGCTCTAATGGCATGAAAAAGATTTTTAAGAATGAACAACGAGGGGTAATTGCACAATTATGCTCACTAGATGTTCAAATATATAAGTCATCCATTTCTCTAGATCTCCAAAGAGTCCTTGATAATCATTCTAAGGTATTTGATACTACCAAATGTCTCCCACCTATTCGTGATCATGACCATGTTATTCACTTGATTCCTGGAAATTTTCCTCCCAAAATTGGACCTTATAGATATCCCTATGCCTAGAAGAGTGAAATTAAATGTATGGCTGCAGAAATTCTAGAGGAAGGTATAATTAAACCTAGCCAAAGTTCCTTCTCTACTAGTATTGGTGCACAAGAAGGATGGATCATGGCTTATGTATATGGATAATAGAGAGCCAAATAACCTCAATATTAAAGATAAATTTCCCATTCCTATTGTTATCCTCCACAATGTCCTAGGTTGTGAGGAGATTGATGGAGGTAACCACAGACCATGCTTTTAGTTTGGTAGCTAGCCCTACCAAACCAGTGAGGTCTCTCTCTATGAGATCACAGTCAAGAGATGACTGGAATGTAAAGGATTTTAGGCTAGATAGCTAGGCTCAGGTGGGTTTTAGAAAATTTAGGGTTTTGTTGCTGGATAAGGGAGAAACATTAGGTAGCTAGGTCAGAGGATCAAAGGGTTACAACAACAAAGATATGAAGGAGCAAGGTAGCAATACTTTTGTGATGAATCTTAGGGTTTGTTGGTATAGTATGGTGTTTAGAGGAAGCTAAAGGTCTTAATGAGCATGTAACATGAATTCAATAAGCAAGAAAGAAAGTAACACATAATGATTTTTCCATCAAAACAAAGCTTTATGCAAAGAATTCTATTTATAAACTGTAAGGAAAACCATTGAAGAAATGATAAATGGAAAGAGAAGATGAATATCTTTCATACAAAGTGATAACAGAGAAAAAAAACATCACAAACTTACTGTACATGAATTCCTAGATAATAGCTGCAAACTGTATCCTTTGATTTCAAGAAAATGTCCAAGTACAAGCTACAATAGTCCTCTCCTCTCAAGTTCAACCCATTCTAAGACTGATAAAATGATACATAAATATCCAAAACAACATCTCCCCACTCTCAGGGGTCGAATCCATGACTCTAGGAACTACTCCATGAGGTGTTCTAACCAAACCGTATTGTCTAGGGAATTTAAAAACAAATTCTTCAATTAACTTTGACTCCAACCACTCTCATAGGTGAGGCCAAATTTACATCAAAACCACTTACGAAGACTAATCACACACTAATACATCATACACTAGGATTACTCAATTACATCATTTACATAAGTGAAAAAGTCAAATTAAGTCGAACTGCTGAAGAAACTAGCCTCCTCGAAAAAGCGCAACGAATTATGTGAAAGGCGCAGCGTGGGCTACAAAAAGCACAACATGAACTTGTTGGCCACTTTTGGAGGCCATCCTGAACTCCAAATTGAGGTCATGATAGCTCATTGGAACACTATTTCTGTTGACTGCATGGAGTCCTCCAACACTAAAAAATACCAAGTACAGATCCTCAAAAATCAATTTTGCCAAGACTGGTAAAAAATAGTAGCGTGGCCTCCAAAAACAAGGCAAAAGGTGTTTTTGAGGTGGTTTTTTGGCCATTTTTACCCTGTAAAAGTTGATGATTTGGGATGAAAAGTGTCCAAATCTGATGTATTAGTCAAGAGCTATCCAACCATGTATATTTTCTGTCATTTATAGCCCTCCAAAAAAAGCGCAGTGTGGCCCACGCTACACTTTTGGCAGGGTGGCTGTGCCAAAAAATGCCAAATTTATGCGAAAATAGGGCTGAAAGGTGTAGCGATATCTCTCTAACCATAAAGAATTTTGAAAATAATACAAAAATTTTTGTTCTTTGGCATGTTTTTAACAATAACCTCCTCCTGTTTGTGAATATAAATCCCTTATTGTCCACAATCTGCTCTATAAAAAGTTCACTAAAATAGAACATTGCACAGTCAAATCAAACAAATAGGCTAAAATGAGGAAAGCTTATCGCCCAATGCCTGCTACCTGTCTGAGACGTGAGAGAATTTTTTGTAGCTCGGAATATTAGGAACAAAAACCTCCCCCTGTTTTCAAAAATAATTTCCCATGTTTTTAGAATCCAGGTTTGTCATTAGTCACTAAAAAACTGAGCAACTCTCCCATCGCAAGTGTATTTTAGGTATTTCTCCCAAATCATAATGCCTGTGAATAAAATGAAGGACATTTTTGTTCCTTGGCCTATTATTGACAAAAACCTATTTCACCTTTGTAAAATTATTCTCCATTTAGTCAGAAACATATTTTGAAACAAAACTGTCCCTATGTGCAACAAATGGCCTCAAAGAGAAAAGGGACTGTTTTGCAAATGGAGGGAGATGAAGGGGTTTAAGGGTGTCTAAATTCTTGGGAAAATTTTTGGGGGTAGGGATAGATGTTTTTTTTTGACTTTAACGGTTATTTTTATTGAGGGGCGGCAAAACAGCTGCCGCGTACTTAATCCACAGCGATTCTTTGTTCCCCCAAATTACTTATCTCTCAGTCTTTTTTATTACACTTTGCTCTTTGATTCAGCAGGTTTGTAGACGACCCTGGAGCGCCCTTTGGAACAGATGATTCACAGAGTTCCTGCTTGCAGAAGCTTTGAACTGGTCTGGTCCGCCTTCTTTTTATTTTTTATTTTTATTTTGGAACTTCAATTTGCCCGGTCTGAGAATGCTCTGTCCTTTTTGCTGTTCTGTTGAATAGATCCTTCCATTTCTCCACCGTCAGCAGAGCCAGCCGCCAACTGGATCGAAAGCAGGAGGGATCTTAGTATTCTGCGCCTCTGATTGGAGTTACGGTGATGAATTAAATCAGAACGATTCTCCCTTTGCTTGTGTTGACTCCAGAACAGAGCACTTCTGCTCGTATCAGGACATAACCAGAATATATTTCTTCAAACACCGTTGCTGCTAATGGGGAGAGCTGATACGAACTTTCCTTCACGCTCACAGAATCCTAGTCGATGCAGAAGACCTTTCTGTTTGTTGGTTCCTGATGAACCCTTCCTTTGAAAGACCCGCTTGGTTTTGTCTGCTTATCTTCAGAGAGTCAACCTCTGGCGAATGTTTCTGAGGATAGAGCTTACCATGCTATGAAGTGGGCTTAGATTCCGGGACATTGAACTTTACTGAGTTAATTGCCTATTCATGGATCCTGGGCTAGATAGGAATAGCCTGAAGCATAGCCTATGGACAATTCCTCGTTGCAACATGGTGAACCGGATTTCTGATAGAGAAGCTGCTGAGAAGATTAGGGGATGATGCAGAGGTATTCTTCTGAATTGATTGAAAGGGATCTTTGGCTGCATGCTGAGCCAAGATTGGCTTCAAAATCGGCTTGTGAATTCAGATGTCTCAGTATATGATAGAAGGAAATTTTCCGGAACTTGGCCAGCATGGCTCTAATTTTCTTGAGGATGAGTGCTAAATGAATCTGCATCGGGTTTGAATGAGAGTTCATCGCTTGAATAATAAGCCTGGAGTCTCCAAAAACCGCCAGAGACTGAATGTTCCTCTTCAGAGCTAGAGACAGCCCCTGCCACAAAGCCAGGGCCTCAGCTTTATTGTTTGTTTCGACTCCCAGCCCCCAATGATACCTAAACAGTGTGCTGCCATCAGGATTTAACAGAATTCCACCCCCTCCCGCCGCTCCAGGGTTGCCTTTAGAGGCCCCGTCGAAGAATAGGCAATGTTCATCAAGTGCAGAGCGCCACTTTAGAAACTCCTGTTCTTCCAGGCGAATTTCCCACCTGGCGTGGCAAGGGGTCTGAGAATTTGGACTAGTTTGATTTTTTGAAACAATATCTTTTAGCCAGATTTCCTCCTCACTGTCCAGATTCGCTTCGTTCCTTAAGGTCGGCCTAGCATCCAATGTCTCTCCCAGAATAGCTTTAATTTTGGATATTACATTGTTTGTGGTGCAAGTTTCTCCTCTGAATAACCTGTTATTCCTTTCCAACCATACCTTCCAGCAGATATATTTAGGAATCCACATCCATGCGGTCTTAAGCAAGTTCTTTTTATTGAGGCTGAACGCTGATAACTTGGCCCACTCATGAAACAGGTTTGGTATATTTCTCGCCAGCTCTACCTTGTCAGCTCTTGATCTCAGGACCCCTTTCCAAACTGCTTTGGCAAAAGGACACAGCAACAATAGATGATCAGCTGTTTCTTCCTCAGACATACATAATGGGCATCTGGAAGGCCCTTCCATTCCTCTTTTCCTCAGATTATCTCCTGTGAGAATACTGTTGTGAGCAAGCGTCCAACAAAAAAAGTCTATTTTTGGAAGCGAGGGGAAGCCCCAAATGAGTTTCCATTGCGTTGGGTCAGGAGGAACATTAGGAACTGCAATCAAATGTTTGTAGCCTTCAGCGACCGTGAAACTTCCAGCATGGGAACCCCATCCTCTTTTGTCTTTGGCTGTTGCTGACATGGGAGATTTCCCTTGGAGCTTGTCTAATAGTAAGGAAGCTTCAGCTTGCAGACGATGTGGGACCTCTCCCAGATTCCAGCTGTCCCACCGTCTACCAGCATCCTCCGTCCAATTGGAAATGTCCCAAAGGGTTTCCATATTGTTGGATTGTAGCCATGATTTAATATTTGCAAGGCCTTCTATATGTTGCAGAGGCTGATCTCCTAGAATCTGATCTTCCCAGATTCTGATTTTTTTGCCATTACCTGGGATCCAGTATAGATTGGACCTGAATTGCTCCAGAGCAGCTGTGCACAGCTTGAAAATTGGTGAACCTTTGGAGGTTTTTGGTGGTTGGTCCAAGCATCTTAAACGCTGGCCTTGAAAATATTTCTTCCACAGAACTTTTTTGCTCCAGCTTATTTTCCCTGCCACGATATTCCACAGGATTTTAGATCCTAGAGCAAGATTTTGTGCCTCCAAATCTCTCATTTGCAGTCCTCCTTCCAGAATTGGCCTCTTAATGGTTTCCCAATTGACCAAATGAAGTCTTCTTTCGTTATTTTTCCCTCCTTCCCAAAGAAATCTTCTCAGCATACCATCCATTTTACTGAGAAAGGTTTTGGGGGCAAGAAGAATGGAATGCTGAAATAGAGGCATGCTTATTAGGACAGCTTTTATAAGTATTATTTTCCCAGCAGTGTTCAGCCAGGAGGTTCCCCAGGCTTGAATTCTAAGCTTAAGCTTGTCTAATAGGGGCATCCAGTGAATAACTTTAGGGGTGGATTTGAAGATTGGGATCCCAAGGTATTTGAAAGACTCCCAGGTTTGACAGACTTTCATCTCAAGGAGCCTTGCTATGTCCGCCAGATCTTTGACCGAGCAGTTCCAGCCATAGATTGTGCTTTTTGAGTAGTTTATCTTGCTGCCTGAGGCTTCCTTATAAATGTCCAGTTCCTTTTTAAACGATCTGGCCGAATTAATGCTCGCTCCACCAAGGAGCAGAGTATCATCGGCAAACTGGGCATGATTTATGTCTTTGACACTGTGCACCATTCTGAGACCTGGCAGAGTTTGGATGTGCTGACAATAGTCCAGCTGGAAACTGAGCACTGAGGCTTGAATAGCATAGAGAAGAGGGGACAGCGGGCAGCCTTGTCTTAATCCCCTGGAGGCTTTGAAAAATTCCGTAGAGCGGCCATTTACCAACGGTGCTATCCAGGGAGAGGCAACGCAGGCTTTTACCCAATTTATGAAGTTTAGTGAGAAACCCATTTTCGTCATAACAGCAAACAGGAAGTCATGCCTTACCCTGTCAAAGGCGTTTGCCAAATCGAGTTTTATTACCATTCCTTTCTCTTTTCTCTGGCCACTTGAATGAACTGCCTCTTGAACCAGCACAATATTATCCAGTATCTTTCTCCCTTTGATGAAGCCTCCCTGATTCTCCGGTATGATGTCCGGCAGAATATTCTTGAGACGAATGGATATTATTTTGGTAATCAACTTATAGCTAGTATTGCACAGCGAAATGGGACGAAATCTACTGAAATCTGCAGCTCCTTTCTCTTTCGGTATCAATGCAAGGAAAGCTGAATTGGTACTGCCTCCTATCTTTGCGCAATTTTGGGACTTCCTAATCATTCTCAGGAGATCTTTATTGATAGTTGACCAGCATGTTTGAAGGAACCTAGCTGTGAACCCGTCTGGCCCTGGCGCCTTATCCGGTTCCATGCAATCCAAGGCTTTCTTGAGCTCATCCATGCTGATCGGAGCAGTCAACATTTTATTGACAGAGTCTTGCACACAGGAGGGGATTAAATTATACGGATAGGCTTGAGGATCTATAGGAGGGTCCTCCGGCTCTGAATAGAGATCTTTGAAGAACGAGAAGGCTGCTCTCTTGATGCCATCGAAATCTTTAATCACTTCATCTTGGGAGCGGATTTCAGAAACATTTTTGAATTGCTTGCGGGCTTCGGCATGCTTGTGGAAAAAACTAGTGTTTTTGTCGCCGGCCTGTAACCATAGATTTCTGGATTTTTGTCTCCAATACTCCTCTTCTTCCCTGCTAGCTTTATGGAGGGCTTTTTGCAGCTCGACTTCTTTTTGGAGCAGACTTTGGGTGATAGCAGACACCTCCATTGATGATTGGAGGACAGCAAGATTGTCTAAAGACTCTTTTCTCTTGGCAGCTGGCGTTTTCAGAGTTTTAGCCCACTCCTTGAGCCTTCTCTTGAGAGCCCGCAACTTTTCTTCCCACACAAAGAAAGGGGATCCCATAATTTTTCTATTCCAAACTTCAGAAACCACCTCTTGGAAACCCTCTTGCTGAATCCACAACGGGCTAAATCTAAAGGGAATGGGGCCAAGAAAACCATCCTTGGAGAGCTCGAGACTAATGGGTTTATGATCGGAGGTACAGTTAGGAAGGATTTTGGATGAGGCCATTAGACCATTTGTAAGAAAGGAGGCTTGGACGAGAAATCTGTCCAGGCGAGCAGCTATATGGCTGGGACCTAATCTTTTGTTAGACCAAGTGTATTTCCCAGCTGAGGGTTTAATATCCTCAAGATCCCAGTCTACCATTAAATCTTCTACCCATTCTCTAGCTGGATCTCTTACAGGAGATCCACCTTTTTTCTCTTCAGCTGCTAGAGTAACGTTCAAATCCCCTGCAATAATTATGTTTTCTGGATTGTGTAATATAAGAAAAGACTGGAGCGAGTCCCAACACATTTTTTTCTCCATTGGAGAGACCGGAGCATAAAGATTGAATATACTTACTTGTTGACCAGATTCTTTGTGCATGAGCTGAGTGAAAATCCAGTGCTGGCAACTTTCTTCATGATTCAGGTCATATTTGGAGCTATCCCAGAAAGAGGCAATCCCACCAGAGGCGCCTCTAGCACTGACAGCTCTACCAGGGCCTTTGCGCCAGAATGATTTGCTAGACTGAAGGAGGAGAGTGTCCTCCAGCTTTGTCTCCTGGATGAGAAGGATTTCAGGTACATGCAACCTCACAATGTCTTTCAAGGCATCTTCTTTCAGTCTGCTACCTAATCCTCTGCAATTCCAGGAGACGTATTTCATTATTTACTGGGATGGGAGGGGGTGGCTCCTTTTGAAGCCTTGTTGTGCTTGCGCCCGGATCTGGTGTTCATCATTCCTTTGAGCGTTTTCTGGGAGCCTTGGAGAACCTCTATATAAGTTTTCTCCTCTCTGTGTTTCTTCTTGGATTTTCGGCCCCTTGTCGATTTGATTGGGGAAATTTGTGAGCTGTCTGATTCAGAGTCTCTCTCTTCTGATTCTTCCCCGGAGTCAGTTGCAAGACTAATGTGCTCGTCGTTGCCTGCGTTTCCCCCTTGATCTGCCTCTGTTTGGGGGCCATTTGTTTTTTCTTCGGCTTCGTTCCCTTTCTTCGGCTGATCTGCAGTTTCTTCATGGTTCTCTGAGGCTTCCCCCTTTTCCCCTGAGGAGGGGCCTTCCTTTGAGACTTGAATGGTCTTATCATTGGTCTTAGGGTTTCCCTTTCGTTCTGTTTCCTTCTGCTCGTTTGGTTTTGAGATTACCTTCCCCTTTCTTATTTCCTTCCATCCTTCTTCTTCGACTTTGTCCCCTGATGGTGCTTTGGGGCAGTTTCTTTGGAAGTGACCGTGTTCATGGCAGATTCTGCACTTAAATGGCAGTTGCTCGTAGTCCAGCTTCTGGAAATGGTGCCAATCTCCAACAGTGAGTTTGATGGCTTCCGGCAGCCCAGCTTCTAAATCTACTTCCACACAGATTCTGGCGCAGGTGTATTGGCCCTTGTGATCAGCTTTATCGATGAATCTGCCCAGTCCATTTCCTATCTTTTGCAGGGATTGATAGCTCCAGCAATGTATTGGCAAGTTGGGTAGCCGAACCCAAACCGGGACCTCCTTTGGAACATCGACTGAAGGATCGAAGTCGGGGGTCCATTTATTCAGGAAGAGTCCTTGGTTTCCCATGAAATATGGACCGTTTCTAAACACCAGATCTCGATCTTCCTTGGTAGTGAATTCAAATATGAAAAAACCTCTTCCGACCGCGTAGCAGATCACATTGTTGGCCAGCAGCGGCCTCCAGTTTCGTTGAACCCATTCATCGGTCGATTTTGTTGATGGCCATCGACCCATAAATTGCCCCACTAATCCTCTGTCAGCCAATGCAAGGGCGATTTTGATCGGCTGTTCTTCCGGCAAGGCGATTTCTGGAATTTCATCAAGTTTTTTAATAAATTTCGGAACTTCTGGATGGGCTCGTTTTTTCCCCTTCTGCGTTAGCAGATATTGGAAAGCTTCTGCTGGTGAAAGCGGAGGGGTGGGAGAGGTCTCCCCACCCCCAGGAGCAGCCATGGCGGCGGACAGTCTCGGCAGCGAGCGATGACCTAGCCGGGCAGATCAGAACGCGCGCGCACGACTTGTGTATTATTGTTAGGGATAGATGTTAGGGAGAGTAGGGAGGTGGAATTTCTTGAAAAGAGTGAGGGAAATGTGTGAAAAAGGCCAAAACACAGTCCTAGCCTAGAAATTTGCAAAAACACAACATTGAGCTAGGGTTTAGGGAAAATGTGGGGAAATGAAGGGAATGGCTATGAAATGTGGGGGTTATGCAAGATAAAAAATATGATTTTTTCACTGGAATGAAGGAAAAGTATTTGGAGACCAGAAGCACAATGAAACTCTAGGAGAGGGATTTTCACTGAGTTCTTCAAAATGAAGGATGCAGAAGAGGTGCCAGATGTTTAATTACTATCCAAGGAGATTCTTAAACCTATGAATTCTAAAATAAAACCCTTTTCATGCTTTGGATGGTCCTTTTTAGCTTGAAAGTTGATCTTTTCTTTGGTAGTGGCATGACATCATATGTCCCTTTGAGAAATGATGAGACGAGGTAGTGTACTGCAACATTGTCTTATTTGAAATAAAACATTACCTTTACCTTTATTTTTCTTTCCCTAAGCTACTAACTCCCTTTACCCACTGACTCACATGATGGACATGTTTTTTGTTTTGACATATGGTATCATGATGACATATGGAGTGGAACCCTAGACCATGATCTAAAATGATTAATTTAACCATTTCATGACCCAAGACACTTGAATGAAGATATGATACCTCGAAGAAGACAATGACCATGATGAGTGATGAAGACCATGAGTAAGTGAAGGGAGAAACAATGACCTAGACACAACAGCCAGTGACCAAATTTTATTTTGAAACCTAATGAAATGATAAAATTTGACTTGAGACCCCTAACAAAACTTGGTAAAAGCATATTTGATCACTGGTGATAGGCAGAATTGACTGACACTAACATTGGCTCCAGTTGGGGATGGTAGATCCCTGGAGGTTTCAAGAACATTGTAGACCAAGTAGCCTTATTCATTGGGCATGGATTCAAAATGCAAAGACCAAACTCAAATTGGAAATGGATTGACAAACTGACTGGCTTGACTAATAAAAAACATATTGACTGAAAAACTTATGGCAGGGGACCATCGGGATCTTAGGGCCTCCAACTTGGGCTTTGAATCCTAATGATAACCACCCACCTATTGAAGATATATATACAATCATGTGAAATGATCCTTCCAGTGTAACCAATCTAGGAGATGGCTACTTATTTGAATTCTGCTCGCACTTTCCTTGAGGAGGCAAAAAAAACAAAAGCTAGACCAATCCAAGTGTCCACTAAACATGTGTAAATGATCCATAAATATAATAAAAATCATCTCCCTGGATGATTGTAGCAACTTGACAAAAGGATCCTGAAACTCGTAATGACTACCTTTTCTTGATGATTAACAACGAGAAAAGAATCTTCTTCCTTCTTAGACACTGGTTCTTTTATAAAATGAAGTTTTTCATTCTCAAGTGAAACAGATGTAGACTACAAATTTTTTGGATGAAATTTGTAACAAGACTCCTGCTAAAGAAGACAATGAAGCCAACTGCTTGATCAAATTCATGTCATCTTTGTTTTGAAGCTCATAGTTAAATAATAGAGAAGAACCTTTACTACATATATCATCCACACCATCAGCTAGTGGATCAAGGAGAACTTGAGAGGACTGTTGCAACTTGTCATACATTGGCTCCAATGAGGCTACATGATTTTCTATAAAATATTTATGTTCCACACTCTCAGCTACGTTTTCAAACTAAATGTTGCTTGGTAACAGTGATTGTGGATTGAAAAAAGGTTCTATATTACAAAAAACATTCTCAACAACTTCAGGAGCAGGTTGCCAATGGTTGTTAACTTTCTTATTCACTTCCTTGGTAACCTTGTAGTTTTCTCTTATTATTTCGAAAGAAGAGAAACACAAAAGTAAGGAGTCCTAGTCAAGAATTTCATGGTCTTCTCCATGCTCAACATGAAAACTGAAAGACTGTTGATTTCTAATCTTAGAAAAGTTTTCTCTCAGTAATTGAAATGAAGTAAAACATAAAGGAAAAGACCTTTCACTTGATTTGAAATTTTCTTGATTATCTTCATTGCTGTCATGATTGATATGCATAGGCAGAGTGCTACAATTGATCTGCTGTAATGAAGCTTCTTCCTCCTAAAAACATGTCGTTAATTGCCTTGTACATTCAACTTTTATTTCAACAACATAATCATCATCAATAGTCGTTACTTATTAATATTTTTAATAAATTAATGAAATAATATCATTATTTAAATATTTTTTTCAAAAACTAGCCGTTTAATATAACCGTTACTTAATAATATTTGTTTTTAATATATTAATAAATTAATATTATAATTTAAACATTGTTGTTCAAACATAGCCGTTACTTGAAATTATGTCTCTACATTGCTCTCTATTTAAGCCTTTGCCATGGTCCGCCTCTTCATCTGGTCTTGATGATGAACCACACTTGTTGGTTCGAAACGCGTCGGCCAAAAAATTCTCTCATGTGATTTCTACCGAAAGACTTTGTTTAATTCATTATGGATCACAGAAGCTTGAATACATAAATCATCATCATACTAATCATACTTGAGTAAATCATCATTATAAGGAATGACATCAAACATACACATTAGATCAGCAGAATGATCCTCCATGGGTTGATCTATAGATCCATCTTCATGACTGTCCATAAATGAATACATAAAACAATCACTTTTTCATCTATGGTATCTGAAATTAGCAGCAAAATGGTTAGGGTTAGCAACCTCTTCTTCTTCTGCAATAAGTGGGACATGGTGTTTTCTAATAGCAAATTCATCTCTGATGATGATATTTTGCATCATTTCTCCCATTGTGTTTACTAAAATGTCTAGCTTCACTTCTGAAGATGTTAGATGTTCCTTCTCTATGTTCTCCCTCGCTTCTTCTTTCAACTTTGGGCTTTTGACCAGCAAATTAGCTTTCACAGCTATTGCACTATCCTTCATTTCTTTGAGTGTGGTAGCATTCCTTTCTATCAATTTAAATGCCATTTCCAGATCAAAGGCATTCGGGTAGTGTAAGAGAGCTAAACCAGGTGGCGATTTGATATCAGCAAGGATTGAATGGTATACTTCATTGAACCTGGCTGAAAAGTGTTGCACTGTTTCTCTTGGTTATCTTTCCAACTGATTATATTATTATAAAATCACAAAATGATTCCTCCTGATCACCCATCTATCGAGGAATACTTTCACAAACTGATGGAAATCGAAAATTCTTATAGTCGGCAATTTCTTGAACCATTGCTTAGCTTCACCTTGTAGAGATAAAGAAAAAATACCGATACTTACATCATATTCTTCAACCTCAAAAAGGTTGAGAAAAAATTCAAAACTCTAAATGTGTTTTTCAGCAGCAATGTTACCATATTCTCCATCAAAATTGGGAAGATATTTGTAATAAGTTTGAGGGAAATCATGGAGTATAAGAGGTGAGATGAGTGGCTTGTATCAATCTGGAATTTTACAAGGTATAGGAATATGTACAGAAGCTGTAGAATTAGTCTTGATGTCTTGAGGCTCATCAAGCTGAAGATGGTCGTCATAATATTTGGAAGAAGGGTCTTGATCAAGATCAAAATTTGTGTTCACAATTTTCAAAGGAAAAGAATCAAATGCGGGTTTGGGATCTTTTCTTAAGTACACTATACTCTGGAAAACCTTCCTGAAATTCTCAGGAAAAGAGAAGTAATAATTTACAATAAAGAACATGAAGTCTTGGGTGAAATTCCAACTTGAATACCTGATCTTCCCATATTGTCCTTTCATTTTTCTGCTGGTAAGGTTCATCCTCCAGTGGAGTTTTCGAATTAAATTTGAAATTGATTTGGAGTCGCTAGGTGAATGAAGTCGACCTTCATATGTGTCTGATCGTTGTCCACCATTAGAAAATCAGATTTGATCCTTTTCGTTCTTTCCCAAGGAAGATATGATCTCTCGTTTCCCCGACAACAGTGCCAAAATGTTATCCTCCACAATGTACCAAGATGCGAGGAGATCGATGGAGGTAACCACAGACCAAGATTTTAGTTTGGTAGCTAGCCCTACCAAAACACAGAGGGCTCTCTCTATGAAATCATAGTCAAGAGATGACTGGAATGTAAAGGATTTTAGGCTAGATAGCTAGGCTCAGGTGGGTTTTGGAAAATTTAGGGTTTTGTTGTTGGATAAGGGAGAAAACCTAGGTAACTAGGTCAGAGGATCGAAGGGTTACAACAACAAATATATGAAGGAGCAAGGTAGCAATAATTTTGTGATGGATCTTAGGCTTTGTTGATGTAGTATGGTGTTGAGAAGAAGCTAAAGGTCTTAATAAGCATGGAACATGAATTCATTAAGCGAGAAAGAAAGTAACACATAATGATTTTTCCATCAAAACTGAGCTTTATGCAAAGAATTATGTTTATAAATTGTAAGGAAAACAATTGAAGAATTGATCAATGGAAAGAGAAGATAAATATCTTTCATATAAAGTGATAACAGAGAAAAAACAACATGACAAACTTAGTGCACATGAATTCCTAGATAATAGCTGCAAAATGTATCCTTTCATCTCTAGAAAATGTCGAAGTACAAGCTACAATAGTCCTCTCCTCTCAAGTCCAACCCATTCTAAGACTGACAAAATGATACATAAAGGCCAAAAACAAATTCTCCCCACTCTCAGGGGTCGAATCCATGACTCTATGAACTTCTCCATGATGTGTTCTAACCAAACCCTATTGTGTAGGGAAGTTAAAAACTTCTTCAATTAACTTTGACTCTAGCCACTCTCATAAATGAGGCCAAATTTACATCAAAACCACTTACAAAGATTAATCGCCCCCTATTACATCATATTTACACTAGGATTACTCAATTACATCATTTACATAATTGAAAAAGTCAAACTAGGTTGATATACTAAAGAAACTAGCCTCCTGGAAAAAGCACAATGAATTATGTGAAAAGCGCAATGTGGGCTACAAAAAGTGCAGCGTGAACTTGCAGGCAACTTTTGCAGGCCTTCCTGAAATCCAAATTGCGCTCATGATAGCTCATTGGAAAGATATTTATATCTGATACACAATGGAGTCCTAAAGCATGGAAAAATACCAAGTATAGATCCTAAAAGCTCAATTCTCCCAAGACTGGTCAAAAAGCATAGCATGGCCTCTAAAAACAAGGCAAAAAGTTGTTTTTAGGTGGTTTTTGGCCATTTTCACCTTGCAAAAGCTGATGATTTGGGCTTCCAAGTGTCCAAATATGATGTATAAGTCAAGAGATATCCAACCATGTAGATATTCTGTCATTTAGAGCTATCCAAAAAAAGCACAACGTGGCCCACGCTATGCTTTTGGCAGGGTGATTGTGCCAAAAATTGCCAAATTTCTGCAAAAACTGGGTTGAAAGGTGGAGAGATATATCTCTACCCATAAATAAATTTGAAAATATGAGAGTAATTTTTTTTATTTGGCATGTTGTGAACAATAACCTCCTCCCGTTTTCCAAGATTAATCTCTTATTGGACACAATCTGCTTTGCAAAAAGGTGACTAAAATAGAACATTGCACAGCTAGACAAATAGGCTAAAATGAGGAAAGCGTATATCCAAATACTTGATGCTTATGTGAAACATGAGAGAGGCTTTGTTTAAATTGGCATCTTACGAACAAAAACCTCCTCTAGGTTGCAAAAATAATTTCTTATTTTTTCAAAATCCATGTTTTTCTTTGGTCACTAAAAAACTGAGCAACTCTCCCGTACCAAGTGTAGTTTTGGCATTTCTCCGAAATCGTAATACCTCTGAAGAAAATGAAGGATGTTTTTGTTCCTTGGCCTATTATTGAAAAATACCTCTTTCAATTTTCTAAAATTATTCTCCATTCGGTCACAAACATATTTTGAAACAAAAATATCCCTATATGTAGCAAATGGCCTCAAAGAGAAAAGGGATTGTTTTGCAAATGGAGGGGGATGAAGAGGTTTAAGGGTGTATAAATTATTGGGAAAAATTTGGGGGTAGGGATAGATGTTAGCGAGTGTAGGGAGGTTGAATTTCCTAAAAAGAGTAAGGGAAATGTGTGAAACAATCCAAAACACAGTCCTAGCCTAGAAATTTGCAAAAACACCACATTGAGCTAGGGTTTAGGGAAAATGTGGGGAAATGGTTAGGAGGGGTATATAAGGTATGTGTGGGGGTTATGGAACATAAAAAATAGGATTTTTCTCACTGCAATGAAGAAAAATCATTTGGAGACGAGAAGCACAATGAAACCCTAGGAGAGGGATTTTCACTGAGTTCTCCAAAATGAAGGATGCATAAGAGGTGCCAGATGTTTACTTACTTGCCAACGAGATGCCTAAACCTATAAATGCTGAAATGAAACCCTTTTTATGATTTGGATGGTCCTTTGTAGCTTGAAAGTTGATCTTTTCTTTGGTAGTGGCATGACATCATATGTCCCTTTGAGAAATGATGAGACGAGGTAATGTATTGCAACATTGTCTTATTAGAAATAAAAATTTACCTTTATTTTGCTTTCCCTAAGCTGTTAGCTCCCTTTACCCACTAACTCACATGATGGACATGTTTTTTGTTTTGAAATATGGTATCATGATGACACATGGAATGAAACCCTAGACCATGACCTAAAATGAAGAATTTAACCATTTCATGACCCAAGACACTTAAATGAAAATATGATACCTCAAAGAATAAAGTTACCATGATGAGTGATGAAGACCATGAGTAAGTGAAGGGAGCAGTAGTGAATTAGACACAACAACTAGTGACCAAATTTTATTTTGAAACCTAATGAAATGATAAAATTTGACTTGAGACCCCTAGCAAAACCTGGTAAAAGCATAGTTTATCCCTGGTGACAGGCAAAACTGACTGCCACTAACATTGGCTCCAGGTGGGGATGACATTTCCTTGGAGGTGTCAAGAAAACCGTAGACCAAGTAGTCTTATTCATTGGGCATGGAGTCAAAATGAAAATACCAAACTCAAACTGGAAATAGACTGACAAACTGACTGACCTGACCATAAAAAACATATTGATTGAAAAACGTATGGTAGCAGACCATCGGGATCTTGGGGCCTTCACCTCGGGCTTCAAATCCTGATGATAACTACCAATTTTCTGAATATATATATATATATATATATATATATATATATCTATATATATATATATATATATATATATATATATATATATATATATATATATATATATATATAATGATGTGAAATGATCCTTCCAGTGTAACCAATCTAGCAGATGGCTACTTATTTGAATTATGCTCATACTTTCCTCAAGCAGGCAGAAAAAACAAAAGTTAGGCCATTCTAAGTGTCCACTGAACATGTGTACATGATCGATAAATATAATAAAACTCATCTCCCTTGATGACTGTAGCAACTTGACAAAATGATCATGAAACTTGTGAATGACTACCTTTTCTTGATGATCAACAATGAGACAATAATCTTCTTCCTTTTTAGACATTGGTTGTTTTATAAAATGAAGTTTGTCATTCTCAAGCGAAACAGATGTAGACTGCAAATTTTTGGATGAAATTTGTAACGAGACTCCTGCTGAACAAGACAATGAAGCCAACTACTTGATCAAATTCGTGTCATCTTTTTTTTGAAGCTCATAGTTAACTAATGGAGAAGGACCTTTACTATAGATATTATCCATACCATTAGCTATTCGATAAAGGAGAACTTGAGAGGACTATTGCAACTTGTCATACATTGGCTACAATGAGGCAACATGATTTTCTATAAACTCTTCATGTTCCACCCTTTTGGTTGCATTATCAAATTGAATGTTTCTTCGTAACAATGATTTTGGACTAAGAAAAGGTTCTATATTACAAACAACATTCTCAACAACTTCAGAAGAAGGTTGCCAACTGTTGTTAACTTGCTTATTTGCTTCCTTGGTAACCTTATAGTTTGCTCTTATTATTTCAAAAGAAGAGAAACACAAAGGTAAGGAGTCCTAGTCAAGAATTTAATGGTCTTCTTCGTGCTCAACATGAAAACTAAAAGATTGATGATTTCTAATATTAGGAAAGTTTTTTCTCAGTAATTGAAATGAAGTAAAACATAAAGGAAAAGAACTTTCACCTGATTTGAAATATTCTGGATTCTCTTCATTGCTGTCATGATTGATATGCATAGGCTGAGTGCTACATATGAGCTTCTGTAATGAATCTTCTTCCTCCCAAAAACATGTCGTTGATTTCCTTGTAGATGCAACTTGTATTTCAACAACATAATCATCATCATACTGATCATACTTGGGTAAATCATTGTTATAAGGAATGACATCAAACATACACATTAGGTTAGTAGATTGATCCTCCATGGGTTAATATACAGATCCATCTTCATGATCGTCCATAAATGAATACATAAAATAATCACTTTCTAATTTATGGTATCTGAAATTAGCAGCAGAATGGTTAGGGTTAGCAACCTCTTCTTCTTGTGCAATAAGTGGGACATGGTGTTTTTTAACAGAAAGTTCATCTATCATGATGATATTTTGCATCATTTCTCCCATTTTGTTTACCAAAATGTCGAGCTTCAATTATGAAGATGTTAGATGTTCCTTTTCTATGTTCTCCCTCGCTTCTTCTTTCAACTTTGGTCTTTTGAGCAACAAATTAACTTCCACAGCTATTGCCCTGTCTTGCATTTCTTCAAGTGTGGTAGTATTCCTTTATCTCAATTGAAATGCCATTTCCAGATCAAAGGCATCTGGGTAGTGTAAGAGAGCTAAATCGGGTGGCGGTTTGATATCAGCAGGGATTGAATGGTATACTTGATTGAACCTGTTTGAAGCATTTTGCACTGTTTCTCCTGGTTGTCTTTCTAACTGATTATATTCTTCTAAAATCAAAAAAGGATTCCTATTGATCTCCCATTTATCAAGGAATACGTTTCCAGACTAATGGAAATTGAAAATTCTTGCAGCCGGTAATTTGTTGAGCAATTGCTTAGCTTCACCTTGCAAAGATAAAGAAAAAATCCTGATACTTAATCATCTTCTTCAACCTCAAAAAGGTCAAGAAATTTTTCAAAACTATGAATGTTTTTTTTCAGCAACGATGTTACCATATTCTCCATCAAACCTCAGAAGGTATTTGTAATAATTTTGATGGAAATCATGGAGTATTAGAGGTAAGATGAGTGGCTTGTATCTATCTGGAATTTTACAAGGTATAGGAGTATGTACAGAAGTTGTAGAATTAGTCTTGATGTCTTGAGGCTCATCAAGCAGAAGATGGTCATCATAAGATTCAGAAGAAGGGTCTTGATCAAGATCAAAATTTGTGTTCACAATTTTCAAAGGAAAAGAATCAAATGTAGGTCTGGGATCTTTTCTTAAATACAATATAATTTGGAAAACCTTCTTGAAATTCTCAGGAAAAGAGAAGAAATATTTTACAATAAAGAACATGAAGTCTTGGATGAAATTCCAAATGGAATACCCAATCTTCCCATATTGTCCTTTCCTTTTTCTATTGGTAAGGTTCATCCTCCAATGGAGTCTTCGAATTAAATTTGAAACTAATTTGGAGTCACAAGGTGAATCATTTTAGCCTTCATATGTGTCTGATCGTTGTCCAACATCAACATATTGGATCTGATCCTTGTCGTTCTTTCCCATGGAAGATATGATCTCTCGTTTCCCCAACAATGACACCAAAATGTTATCCTCCACAATGTCCCAGGCTACGAGGAGATTGACGGAGGTAACCGCATACCAAGCTTTTAGTTTGGTGGCTAGCCCTACCAAACCAAAGAGGGCTCTCTCTATGAAATCATAGTCAAGAGATGACTGGAATGTAAAGGATTTTAGCCTAGATAGTTAGGCTCAGGTGGGTTTTGGAAAATTTATGGTCTTGTTGCTGGATAAGGGAGAAAAACTAGGTAGCTAGGTCAGAGGATCAAAGGGTTATAACAACAAAGATATGAAGGAGCAAGGTAGCAATACTTTTGTGATGGATCTTAGGGTTTTTTAGTGTAGTATGGTGTTCAAAAGAATTTGGAGGTCTTAATGAGCATGAAACATGAATTCATTAAGCAAGAAAGAAAGTAATACATAATGATTTTTCCATAAAAACAGAGCTTTATGCAAAGAATTCTGTTTCTAAACTATAAGGAAAACTATTGAAGAATTGATAAATGGAAAGAGAAGATGAATATATTTCATATAAAGTGATAACAGAGAAAAAACAACATCAAAAACTTACTGCACATGGATTATAGATAATAGCTACAAAATGTATCCTTTGATTTCTAGAAAATGTCCAAGTACAAGCTACAATAGTCCTCTCCTCTCAAGTCCAACTTGTTCTAAGACTGAGAAAATGATACATAAAGACCAAAAAAAACATCTCCCCACTCTCAAGGGTCTGATCCATGACTCTAGGAACTTCTCCATGAGGTGTTCTAACCAAACCCTATTGTTTAGGGAAGTTAAAAACAACTTCTTCAATTAACTTTGACTCTAGCCACTCTCATAAATGAGGCCAAATTTACATCAAAACCACTTCCAAAGACTAATCACCCACTATTACAACATATTTACACTAGGATTACTCAATTACATCATTTACATAAGTAAAAAATTCAAACTAGTTCGAACTACTAAAGAAATAGCCTACTGGAAAAAGCGCAGTGAATTCTGTGAAAAGCGCAGCGTGGGTTGCAAAATGTGCAGTGGGAACTTGCAAGCAACTTTTGGAGGTCTTCCTGAACTCCAAGTTGAGCTCATGATATATCATTGGAAATATATTTTTGTCTTATACACAATGGATTCATCAAGAAAGGAAACATACCAAGTATAGCTCCTCAAAAATCAATTCTTCCAAGACTGGTCAAAAAGCATAGCGTGGCCTCCAAAAACAGGGCGAAAAGGTGTTTTTTAAGGTGGTTTTTGGCCATTTTCACCCTGCAAAAGCTGAGTATTCGGGCTGAAAAGTGTCCAAAGATGATGTATAAGTCAAGATATATCCAACCATGTAGAGTGTCTATCATTTAGAGCCCTCCAAAAAAAGCACAGCTCGGCTCACGCTACACTTTTGGCAAGGTGGTTGTGCCAAAAATTGCCAAATTTCTGCGAAAATAGGGCTGAAAGGTGGAGCCTTATATCTCTAACCATAAATAATTTTTCAACTATGAGAGAGGTTTTTTTTATTTGGTACGTTATGAACCATAACCACCTCCCATTTTCCAAGATTAATCTCGTATTGGCCACAATAGGCTCTGCAACAAGGTGACTAAAATATAACATTGCGCAGTTAAACAAATAGGCTAAAATGAGTAAAGCTTATCTCCCAATCCCTGCTACTTGTATGAAACATGAGAGAGGTTTTTGTACCTTGGAATATTAGAAACAAACACCTCCTTGAGGTTTCAAGAATAATTTCCCAGGTTTTCAGAATCCAAGTTTGTTGTTGGTCACTAAAAAACTGAGAAACTCTCCTGTAGCAAGTGTATTTTGGGCATTTCTCCCAAATCATAACACCTGTGAATAAAATGAAGGTGGATTTTTTTCCTTGGCCTATTATTGACAAAAAAATCTTTCAAGTTTGTAAAATTATTCTCCATTTGGTCAGAAACAATTTTTGAAACAAAACTTTCCCTATGTGCAACAAATGGCCTCAAAGAGAAAAGGGACTGTTTTGCAAATGGAGGGAGATGAAGGGCTTTAAGGGTGTCTAAATTCTTGGGAAACTTTTTGGGGGTAGGGATAGATGCTAGGGAGTGTAGGGAGGTTTAATTTCTTGAAAAGAGTGAGGTAAATGTGTGAAAAAGTCCAAAACGCACTCCTAGCCTAGAAATTTGCAAAAACACAACATTGAGGTAGAGTTTAAGGAAAATGTGGGGAAATTAAGGGAATGACTATGGGAAATGGTTGGAAGGGGTATATAAGGTATGTTTTGGGGTTATGGAACATAAAAATTAGGATTTTTCTCACTGCAATGAAGAAAAAACATTTGGAGACCAGAAGCACAACGAAACACAAGGAGAGGGATTTTCACTGAGTTCTTCAAAATTAAGGATGCATAAGAGGTGCCAGATATTTACTTACTTGCCAAATGATATTCTTAAACCTATGAATGCTGAAATGGAACCCTTTTGATGCATTGGATGGTCCTTTTTAGCTTGAAATTTTATCTTTGGTTTGGCAGTGGCATGACATCATATGTCCCTTTGAGAAATGATGAGATGAGGTAGTGTACAACATTGTCTTATTTGAAATAAAATATTACCTTTACCTTTATTTTTCTTTCCCTAAGCTGCTAGCTCCATTTACCCACTAACTCACATGATGGACATGTTTTTTGTTTTGAAATATGGTATCATGATGACACATGGAGGGAAACTCTATACCATGACATAAAATGAGGAATTTAACCATTTCATGATGCAAGACACTTGAATGATACGATATCTCGAAGAAGACAATGACCATGATGAGTGATGAAGACCATGAGTAAGTGAAGGGAGAAATAATGACCTAGACACAACATCTAGTGACCAAATTTTATTTTGAAACCTAATGAAATGATAAAGTTTGACTTGATACCCCTAGCAAAACTTGGTAAAAGCATATTTGATCACTGGTGATAGGCAGAATTGACTAACGCTAACATTGGCTCCATCTAGGGATGGTAGCTCCTTAGAGGTGTAAAGAACATTGTAGACTAAGTAGCCTTATTAATTGGGCATGGAGCCAAAATGCAAAGACCAAACTCAAACTGGAAACGGACTAAAAAACTGACTCACTTGACTATGAAAAACATACTGACTAAAAACTTATGGCAGCAAACCATTGGGATCTTAGGGCCTTCACCTCAGGCTTAAAATCTTGATGATAACTGCCCACTTGCTAAAGATATATATACATTCATGTGAAATGATCCTTCCAGTTTAACTAATCAGCAGAGAGATACTTATTTGAATTTTGCTCGTACTTTCCTTGAGTAGGCAGAAAAAACAAAGGCTAGGCCACTCCAAGTGTCCACTGAACATGTGTACATGATCCATAAATATAATAAAGCTCATCTCCCTTGATGACTGCAACAAATTGACAAAAGGAACATGAAACTCATGAATGACTACCTTTTGATGATTAACAACGAGACAAGAATCTTCCTTTTTAGAAATTGGTTGTTTTATAAAATGAATTTTGTCATTCTCAAGTGAAATAGATGTAGACTACAAATTTTTGGGCGAACTTTGTAACGGTACTCTTGTTGAACAAGAAAATGAAGCTAGTCTCCTGATCAAATTCGTGTCATCTTTGTTTTTAAGCTCATAGTTGACTAATGGAAAAGGACCTTTACTACAAATATCATCCACACCATCAACTATTGGATCAAGGAGAACTTGGGAGGACTGCTGCAACTTTTCATACATTGGCTCCAATGAGGCTACATGATTTTCTATAAATTCTTCACGTTCCACACTTTCGACTGCATTTTCAAACTGAATGTTGCCATGTAATGGTGATTGTGGACTAAAAAAATGTTATATATTACAAGAAACATTCTCAACAACTTCAGGAGAAGGTTGCCAATTGTTGTTAACTTGCTTATTGCTTCCTTGGTAACCTTATGGTTTTCTCTTATTATTTCAAAAGAAGAGAAACACAAAGGTAAGGAGTCCTGGTCAAGAATTTCATGGTCTTCTCCGTGCTCAACATGAAAACTAAAAGACCGCTGATTTCTAATCTTAGGAAAGTTTTCTCTCATTAATTGAAATGCAGTAAAACATAAATGAAAATACCTTTCACCTTATTTGAAATTTTTTGGATTCTCTTCATTGCTACCATCATTGATATGCATAAGCTGGGTGCTACATCTGAGTTGCTGTAATGAAGCTTCCTCCTCCCAAAAACATGTCGTTGATTGTCTTGTAGAGTCAGCCTCTATTTCAACAACATAATAATCATCAAACTGATCATACTTGGGTAACTAATCATTATAAGATGACATCAAACATACACATTAGATCAGCATATTGATCCTCCATGGGTTGATCTACAGATCCATCTTCACGACTGTCCATAAATGAATACATAAAACAATCACTTTCTGATATATGGTATCTGAAATTTGCAGCATAATAGTTAGGTATAGAAACCTCTTCTTGTTCTGCAATAAGTGGGACATGGTATTTTCAATACCAAGTTCATCTCTTATGATGATCTTTTGCATACTTTATCCCATTTTTTTACCAAAATTTCGAGCTTCACTTCTGAAGATGTTAGAAGTTCCTTCTCTATGTTCTCCCTCGCTTCTTGTTTCAAATTTGATACTTTGACCAAAAAATTAGCTTCCACAGCTTTTGCACTGTCCTCCATTTCTTTGAGTGTGGTAGTATTCCTTTCTCTCAATTGAAATTCCATTTCTAGATCAAAGGCATTCAGGTGGTGTAAGAGAGCTAAACCGGGTGACAGTTTGATATCAACAAGGATTGAATCGTATACTTGATTGAACTTGGCTGAAAAGTGTTGCATTGTTTCTCCTCGTTTTCTACCAACTGATTATATTGTTATAAAATTAGAAAAGGATTCGTCTTGATCACCCACCTGTCAAGGAAGACTTTCACAAACTGATGGAAATCGAAAATGCTTGCAGTCGAAAATTTCTTGAACCATTGCTTAGCTTCACCTTGCAAAGATAAAGCAAAAATCTTGATACTGACATCATCTTATTCAACCTCAAAAAGGTCGAGAAAATTTTCAAAACTCTGAATGTGCTTTTCAGCAGTGATGTTACCATATTCTCCATCAAACCTGGGAAGATATTTGTAATAATTTTGAGGGAAATCATGGAGTATAAGATGTAAGATGAGTGGATTGTATCTATATGGAATTTTACAAGGTATAGGAGTATGTACAGAAGCTATAGAATTAGTCTTGATGTCTTGAGGCACATCAAGCTAAAGATGGTCATCATAAGATTCAGGAGAAGGGTCTTTATCAAGATCAAAATTTGTGTTCACAATTTTCAAAGGAAAAGAATCAAATGTGGATTTGTGATATTTTCTTAAATACAATATACTCTCAAAAACCTTCTTGACATTCTTAGGAAAAGAGAATATAATTTACAATAAAGAACATGAAGTCATGGATGAAATTCGAACTTGAATACTTGATCTTCCCATATTTTCCTATCATTTTTCTATTGGTAAGGTTCATCCACCAGTGGAGTCTTCGAATTAAATTTGAAACTGATTTGGAGTCACCAGGTGAATGATTTCAGCCTTCATATGTGTCTAATCGCTGTCCACCATCAGCAAATTAGATCTGATCCTTTTCATTCTTTCCTACGGAATATATGATCTCTCGTTTCCTTGAAATGACACCAAAATGTTATCCTCCACAATGTCCCAGACTACGAAGAGATCGACGGAGGTAACCACAGTCCAAGATTTTAGTTTGGTAGCTAGCCCTACCAAACTAGGGAGGTCTCTCTCTATGAAATCATAGTCAAGAGATGAATGGAATGTAAAGGAGTTTAGGCTAGATAGCTAGGCTCAGGTGGGTTTTGGAAATTTAGGGTTTTGTTGCTAGATAAGGGAGAAAAACTAGGTAGCTAGGTCAGAGGATCGAAGGGTTACAACAACAAAGATATGAAGGAGCAAGGTATCAATACTTTTGTGATGGATCTTTGGGTTTTCCAATGTAGTATGGTGTTCAGAAGAAGCTGAAGGTCTTAATGAGCATGAACCATGAATTCATTAAACAAGAAAGAAAGTAGCACATAATGATTTTTCCATAAAAACAAAGCTTTATGCAAAGAATTCTGTTTCTAAACAGTAAGGAAAACCATTGAATAATTGATAAGTGGAAAGAGAAGATGAATATATTTCATATAAAGTGATAACAAAGAAAAAACAACATCACAAACTTACTGCACACGAATTCCTAGATAATAGCTGCAAATTGTAGCCTTTGATTTCTAGAAAATGTCCAAGTACAAGCTACAATAGTCCTCTCCTCTCAAGTCCAACCCATTCTAATATTGAGAAAATGATACATAAAGACCAAAAACAACATCTCCCCACTCTCATAGGTCGAATCCATGACTCTAGGAATTGCTCCATGAGGTATTCTAACCAAACCCAATTGTCTAGGGAAGTTAAAAACAACTTCTTCAATTAACTTTGACTCCAACCACTCTTATAAATGAGGCCAAATTTACATCAAAACCACTTACAAAGACTAATCACCCACTATTACATCATATTTACACTAGAATTACTCAATTACATCATTTACATAAGTGAAAAATTCAAACTAGGTAGAACTGCTGAAGAAAATAGTCTCTTGGAAAAAGCACAGTGAATTCTGTGAAAAGCGCAGCGTGGGCTGCAAAAAGCGCAATGTGAACTTGCAAGCCACTTTTAGAGGCCTTCTTGAACTCCAAATTGAGCTCATGATAGCTCATTGGAAATATCTTTCTGTCTTCTAGACAATGGAGTCCTCGTGCATGGAAAAAGACAAAGTATAGATCCTCAAAAACAAATTCTCCCAAGAATGGTCAAAAAGCGTAGCGTGGCCTCCAAAAACAGGGTAGAAAGGTGTTTTTGAGGTGGTTTTTGGCCATTTTCACCATGCAAAAGTTGATTATTTGGGATTCCAAGTGTCAAACGATGATGTATAATTCAATATCTATCCAACCATGTAGATTTTCTATCATTTAGAGCCCTCCAAAAAAAGCGCAGCGTGGCCCACACTACGCTTTTGGCAGGGTGGCTGTGCCAAAAATTGCCAAATTTTTGTGTAAATAGGGCTAAAAGTTGGAGCAATATCTCTCTAACCATAAAGAATTTTGAAAATATGAGATAATTTTTTTTCTTTGGAATGTTTTGAATAATAACCGCCTCCTGTTTTTCATTATTAATCTATTATTGGCCACAATCCACTCTGCCAAAAGGGAACTAAAATAGAACATTGTAGAATCAGACAAGTAGGCTAAAATGAGGAAAACATATCTCCCAACTCGTGATACCTGTGTGAAAAGTGAGAGAGGTGTTTTTAGCTTGGTATCTTAGGAACAAAAAAATCCTCCATTTTTAAAAAATAATTTCCCATTTTTTCAGAATCTAAGTTTGTCGTTGGTCACTAAAAAATTGGGCAACTCTCCCGAACCAAGTGTATTTTGGGAATTTCTCCCAAACCATAACACTTGTGAATAAAATGAAGGAGGTTTTTGTTCCTTGGCCTATTAGGGACAAAAAAATCTTTCGCTTTTGTAGAATTATTCTCCATTTGGTCAGAAACATATTTTGAAACAAAATTGTCCCTATGTATAGCAAATGGCCTCAAAGAGAAAAGGGATTGTTTTGCAAATGGAGGGAGATGAAGAAGTTTAAGGGTTTCTAAATTCTAGGGAAAGTTTTTGGAGCTAGGTATATATGTCAGGGAGTGTAGGGAGGTGTAATATATTTAAAATAGTTAGGGAAATTTGTGAAAAAGTCCAAAACATAGTTCTAGCCTAGAAATTTGCAAAAAACACAACATTGAGCTAGGGTTTAGGGAACATGTGGGGAAATTAAGGGAATGGGTATGGGAAATGGTTGGGAGGGGTATATAAGGTATTTTTTGGGGTTATGGAACATAAAAAATAGGAATTTGCACACTGTAATGAATAAAAATCATTTGGAGACTAGAAGCACAACGCAAACCTAGGAGAGGAATTTTCACTAAGTTTTTCAAAATGAAGGATGCATAAGAGGTGTCAGATGTTTACTTACTTGCCAAGTAGATACTTAAGCCTGTGAATGCTTAAATGAAACCATTTTTATGCTTTGGATGGTTCTTTGTAGCTTGAAAGTTGATCCTTTCTTTGGTAGTGGTATGACATCATATGTCCCTTTGAGAAATGATGAGACGAGGTAGTGTACTGCAGCATTGTCTTATTTGAAATAAAACATTACCTTTACCTTTATTTTTATTTCCTTAAGCTATTAACTCCCTTTACCCACTGATCACATGATGGACACATTTTTTTGTTTTGACATATGGTATCATGACGAAACATGGAGTGAAACCCTAGACCATGACCTAAAATGAAGAATTTTAACCATTTCATGACCCAAGACACTTGAATGAAAATACGATACCTCAAAGAAGACAATGACCGTGATGAGTGATGGAGACCATGAGTAAGTGAATGAAGCAACAGTTACCTAGCCACAACAGCCAGTAACAAATTTTATTTTGAAACCTAATGAAATGATAAAATTTGACTTGAGACCCCTAACAAAACTTGGTAAAATCATATTTGATCACCAGTGATAGGAAGAATTGATTGGCACTAATATTGGCTCTAGTTGGGGATGGAAGCTCCTTGGAGGTGTCAAGAACACCGTAGACCAAGTAGCCTTATTCATTGGGCATGGAGTCAAAATGCAAATACCAAACTCAAACTCGAAACGAACTGACAAACTAACTGACTTGACTATAAAAAACATACTGATTGAAAAACGTATGGAAACAGACTATCGAGATCTTAGGGCCTTCAACTCGGGCTTCAAATCCTCATGATAATCACCAATCTACTGAAGATATATATACAATTATGTGAAATGATCCTTCCATTGTAACAAATCCAACAGATGGCTACTTATTTGAATTATGGTCGTACTTTCCTTGAGAAAGCAGAAAAAAAAAAGTTGGGCCACTCCAAGTGTCCATTGAACATGTGTACTATTAGCTCTGCTACATGTTGCTGATTTTCAAAGAGCGGAAGTAAACTTGGTCCTGGTTTCTTGCTCAGAAGAGGTCTGCACTGGTTATCGTCCTCCTTCTCCTTCACCTCGCTTACTCCCTTTCACCCCGCTGCCTCTGTTTTTCCCCTTCACTCCGCCTATATTCTCATACTCCTGCGATCTTCATTTTACCTCTGTAACCCTGTATAAACCCGTTATCTCTCAGGTCCCACATGCCACGTCACAATCGCAATCACAATCGCATCTTTCAGGAGGTCCTTTATAAGTCATGTCTATAACATCGTCGATGGCCGATTACCGATTGCCCCTAGTGGATGCGATATGATTATAAACTATTGTTAATGACTCTGTCGGGTCCGGGCTTTAATCGCTATCGCCAATGGCATATGTATAAAGGCTTTCCCCCTTGACTTCTGCCGATGCGATATTGCGATTGCTCCTTCGCCATCTGATCAGTCCCGACAAGATCCAACGGCCCATGCCCTTTTCGCTCTCATATCTCCCGATACTTCCTGCTGAGAGATCTCCGCCATCTATTCATTTGATCCAATGAAATTCACTCCTCCCGCGTTCACAAGCCTCTCATGCGTTAGCTCGCAATAAAGTGGTTTTCGCTCGTTCCTGTCTGCCACACGTCGCCCGATAACTCGCATCGCTCACCCTCGTACCTTTACCGCTCACCCACCAAAAGCGGTGCGATACATACCGCTTACCACCCATTCGCCTACCCCCACTCGTTATCTCCCATGTATCTTTCCTGCCCAATGTCCGTCAGATCTATCTGCTAGAGATTTGATGGCTCACATTTGTTCCCTCCCATTTCCTCCTGATATTTCCCGCTGAGTCATATCCGCCGTTCATCTGCGCGATCCAACGACTGATATTTTTTCCCATCATACTCATGCCTCTGCCGTACTATCCGCATCCATAGCCTGTCCTGTGTATCCGAAGGAAGAAGGTGGCCAATATTCAACACTCTGCGCAGGTACTCTTCAACCACCGCATTCAAGAGATAGAATGGCCGAGAAGGAAAAGGACATTCCTCGAGCAGATCAGAGCATTTATCAGTTATGGAACTTCTTCCATATAACACTCCACCTGTTCAAGAAGGACAACCGAGCAGTAGAAAAGATCAAATTCATTCATTAAAGCAAGCATATTGTAGCGGAGACTCCATCAGAGAGTTAAAGCGGTTGGTGGTCCATTATGACCTATCCATGCTTAGAATAACAGAATATCTTTGTAATGAAACTCTATATATATCCATAAAACAGATGTAATCGTGGTTGATGGTTGTAGTTTTGATGTAAGGTTCAAATTTTGGAGACTGTAACTACTTTGATACTTGCAGCGTCTGGTCTTCATTTTCAGCTAATACAAGCTTCTTTTGCTGTTAGTTTCTCACTTTCCATTTCTACTCTGTTCTAGGCTGTTCCTATTATGCATTTGTTCATGTGCTCTTGATATTTAGCATTAGAGGGGCTGTCATCCCACCTCTGTGTTGAAGTCTAGTATGTATCATTGAATGTGTTATGCAGGTTTCTGTTTACTTAATGCCAGAGAGCTGTCATCCTGTCTATGCTTTAGGAAATAGATTTGCAGACCTCTTTACTGGTTGCAGCCGACCATCACATGGTCTTGTGCATCTGCTGGTGTGGTCAGTATTCTCCATGTTCACCTAATCCTCAAACTGTGAGTAATTGGTGGTCTAAAGCCTTGTAGTCTGGGGGTGTTCACCCATGTCTGGAGTTAAGCATAGTAGAAGTGGTTATCTGGCTTGGACAAGCATCATTTCTTCGATTCATCCATTTCCAACATTATGTTGAGTTTGTAATGTTCCTGAGCATCTCCGAGATACAACCTAGGAGAGTTTCTTGGGGTGATAACATGTACATGATCCATAAATATAATAAAACTCATTTCCCTTGATGACTGCAACAACTTGACAAAGGATCCTGAAACACGTGAATGACTACCTTTACTTGATGATCAACAATGAGACAATAATCTTCTTCCTTTTTAGACATTGGTTGTTTTATAAAATGAAGTTTGTCATTCTCAAGTGAAACAAATGTAGACTGCAAATTTTTGGATGAACTTTGTAACAAGACTCCTACTAAACAAGACAATGAAGCCAATTGCCTAATCAAATTCATGTCATCTTTGTTTTCAAACTCATAATTAACTAATGGAGAAGGAATTTGACTGCATATATCATCCACACCATCAGTTATTGGATCAAGGAGAACATGAGAGTGTAGAAATTCTGCTCTCTACACATCTTGTAGAGAAACTATAGATTAAATTGATTATGCAATGTACTAAAGCAAAATACTTAATCTACTTCTACAATCAAACTTGCGAAAGCTTAATCAATTTTGAGCAAGATCAACCAGAACGCATATAATAGAGAAGAAGATTCAATCACACATGAAACACAGAAGAATATTCTGGGGAAAGCCTCAGCTAAAAACCATGCTATTTGTATTATCATACAAGTGGAAATATCTTAGGATTACACAAAGCTTTAGCTCACAAGCTATCCAGCTCTCAGTACAATCCCTCACTGCTGCTCATAGACATAATAGACAATACCTGTTCCTTCTTTCAGTCCTTCAACCCTCCTATTTCCTTGCGCAGTCTCTCCTAGGTCCTCAAGCTGCAACCTATGTGATTCTCACCTCACACACAACACCAACCTCTGAATTAACTGCGCAATCCTGAAGGAGTTAATTCCTTCTGCATGGATGAGTTTCCTTTATAGGAAAATTCCTCTAACTGATAGTACAATGTCCCTGTCTTTAATCTCAACTTGGTCTTTCTCTAAACTGACATGCATTGGTTATTTATGAGAGAATATTCAGTTATCTGGAGAGCACTAGTTGCATGCATGCATGCATTAACTGACTGAACTCACAATTAGTTCCTCCAACTATTTGGAACTAATTTAACTGGAGTTAACTCAGTTAACTGAGCTAATTAATTACAACTCAAATACAACTCATCCTTATCTCCTTAATGAAGGGATAACTTCCTCAATCAAAGGGATAACTGTTGCATGTCTTCACAAAGACTTCATGTTTGATTTTCTCCAACTAATTAACTCAAGATGAATTAATTAATTATTTTTCAAACAACTAGTGAGACTAAATTCGAATTTTGAGTTCTCAATTTTGATTCAAGGACAAATCAAAATTGGAATATATCCTGAAATGCTATCTATAGCAATGCTATTTTTAGCATTTCTATTTTTTTCTATTTCCAACAGAGTTGGAGTATATCCTGGAATGCCATTTATAGCAATGTTATTTTTAGCATTTCTTGTAGCAATGCTATTTTTATCATTTCTTGTTGCTATTTTCAAGACTCCCTCTCAACAAGAAAGGCATTGAACTAGAACCCAATCCTGAATCTTTCGAATGTTTTGCATGAAACACTTCTCTCAAGTGTTGTTGCTCACAGAACTCTAGAAACAAAAAATAACCAACCTGAATCAAAATGATGCCTTTGTCATCAAAGTCTCTGACTACTATTGCCTCTGTCGAATTAAAACTCTGCACCTCTGTGCTCTTCAGTATCTGACTTCTCTAGCCTCTGTCACTTTGATCTCTGACTGCATCAATCACACTGATTCCTACTATTGCATCTGTGCTGTTGTTGGTCCTATCTCCTAGCATGGATTCGCACTACACCTCCTCTCATCATGTTGCATCGTGTTGCCCACTATGGCACTGCAACTAAGTTACTGAGAAGTAAGTAACTGATCTCCCAACTGACCTCCCTGTTTGGCTAGAAACACCCACTGATGCTGAAGCTCCCTCTGCTGCTCCATCCGCATCTGTCTCTACCCACTCAGTCAATCCTGCTACTCCTCATTGAGGCTCCCGTAGCAAGGTCTAATCAAAGAGGTTGGGTACCTTAAGGATCCTGCCCCTATTTCAGCCCTCTTGGGACTATCACTTCACATCGCCCCACCACACACCTAGAGGTATGGCTACATGTGATCCTTCTGCCCACTTGGCTCGAAATTTCCCCCTACTAGAGGTCTCTTCATGAGTGGATGCCTCCACTTGATCTACTCTCAGTTTCTCCAGTTGTGGCTGCTCCACAACCTCCTGAAGCCGCTTCACCAATTGTGGCTCCTCCATAATTGTCTGAAACTTCTTCTGGCGCTGCATGTTCAGAGGTAATGTACTCTCCCTCTCAACCACCAAGTCTCCAACATTTGCCTTACTCCTCAAGGATTTACATGCATATTGAACCTCAAGAGCATACAGGTTCTATACTCGTGAACCGATCTGTCTCACTTGACCTGTGGTGATGTGTCTAAGGAAAACCTTTCCCTTACTTAAGGCAACATCGTAGCCTTTTTCCTCCATCATCGTGATCAATACCAAGTTTTTCTTCAGTCCAGGCACATACTTCACATCTGTCAAGGTAATGAGAGCTCCATGATCCCTCTAAAATGTAATTGTGCCCACTCCTGAAACACTATACCTTTCATCATCACCCATCTCTATGAGCATCTGAAGGTCCTTCTCCTCCAAGGTACTAAATAAACTCTTCACCAGTCATGTGGAATGAGGCTCCCCTGTCAATAAACCAACCACAACCTATCATCGATAAAACCATGCATGCGATGAGGGTAAAATCCAATTCGAATTGAGAGGTGAAGGCCATACCTTCAGATCCTTTAGAGGATCCCTTCTTGGATTTCTTCAATGGAAAATTAGTTGCATAATGGCCCACCTCATGACAATTAAATCATCACACTTTAGATTTGTCAATCTTCTTCCTACCATGGGAAGAAATCGATTTGGAATGAGAATCCTTCTCCTTCTCTTTGCTTGCCTTACTAGCTAAGGCTAGATTTTCTTCATCCTCCTTGGATGAAGAACCATCTCTGATGCTCCTCCTGATCTCCTCTTGCATTAGATCTAACCACAGTCATTCCCAATATTGTAGTTTCTCTCTTCCATTCACTAAGTCCTGGTAGCTATGCCAACTCTTAGGAAGACCGAGGAGAGCAAGACTCACCATTCCTCAAATACTATGTAGAACTTTTTCTACAAAACCTCACTTCGATACCATGTAGAAATTATGCTCTCTACACATCTTGTAGAGAAACTATAGATTAAACTGATTATGCAATGTAATAAAGCAAAATACTTAATCTACTTCTACAATCAAACTTGTGGAAGCTTAATCAGTTTTGAGCAAGATCAACCAGAACACATATAACAGAGAAGAAGATTCAATCACACATGAAACACAGAAGAATACTTTGGGGAAAGCCTCAACTAAAAACCTCTCTATCTGTATTGTCATACAAGTGGAAATATCTCAGTATTACACAAAGTTTTAGCTCACAAGCTATCCAGCTCTCAGTACAATCCCTCACTGTTGCTCATAGACAGAATAGACAACACCTGTGCCTTCCTTCAGCCCTTCAAGCCTCCTATTTCCTTGCGCAGTTTCTCTTGGGTCCTCAAGCTGAAACCTGTGTGATTCTTAACTCACACACAACATCGACCTCTGAATTAACTGCGCAATGCTGAAGGAGTTAATTCCTTCTGCATGGATGTGTTTCCTTTATAGGAAAATTCCTGTAACTGATAGTACAATGTCCTTGTCTTTAATCTCAACTGGGTATTTCTCTGAACTAACATGCATTGGTTATTTATGAGAGAATATTCAGTTATCTAGAGAACACTAGTTGCATGCATGCATGCATTCACTGACTGAACTCACAATTAGTTCCTCCAACTGTTTGGAACTAATTTAACTGGACTTAACTCAGTTAACTGAGCTAACTAATTACAACTCAAATACAACTCATCCTTATCTCCTTAATGAAGGGATAACTTCCTCAATAAAAGGGATAACTGTTGCATGTATTCACAAAGACTTCATGTTTTATTTTCTCCAAATAATTAACTCAAGATGAATTAATTAATTATTTTTCAAATAGCTAGTGAGACTAAATTCAAATTTTAATTCTTAATTTTTATTGAAGGACAAATCAAAATTGGAATATATCCTGAAATGCTATTTTTAGCATTTCTATTTTTTGATATTTCCAACAGAGTTGGAGTATATCCTGAAATGCTATTTATAGCAATGCTATTTTTAGCATTTATATTTGTAGCATTTCTTGTTGCTATTTTCAACAGAGAGGATTGCAACAACTTGTCATACATTGGCTCCATTGAGGCTACATGATTTTCTATAAATTCTTAATGTTCCACACTTTCGACTGCATTTTCAAACTAAATGTTTCTTGGTAATGGTGATGTGGACTGAAAAAAGGTTCTATATTACAAACAACGTTCTGAACAACTTCAGGAGAAGGTTTCCAGCTGTTGTTAACTTTCTTATTTGATTCCTTGGTAACCTTATAGTTTTCTCTTATTATTTTGAAAGAAGAGAAACACAAAGGTAAGGAGTCCTGGTCAAGAATTTCATGGTCTTCTCCATGATCAACATCAAAACTGAAATACTGTTGATTTCTAATCTTAGGAATTTTTTCTCTCAATAATTGAAATGAAGTAAAACATAAAGGAAAATACCTTTCACCTGATTTGAAATTTTTTGGATTCTCTTTATTGTTGTCATGATTGATATGCATAGGCTGAGTGATACATCTAAGCTACTGTAATGAAGCTTCTTCCTCCCAAAAACATGTCGTTGATTTCCTTGTAGAGTCAGCCTCTATTTCAACAACATAATCATCTTCATAATGATCATACTTGGGTAACTCATCATTATAAGGAATGACATCAAACATACACATTAGATCAGTAGATTGATCCTCCACGAGTTGATCTATAGATCCATCTTCATGACTGTCCATAAATCAATACATAAAACAATCATTTTCTAATCTATGGTAGCTAAAATTAGTAGCATAATGGTTAGGGTCAACAACCTCTTCTTCTTATGCAATAAGTGGGACATGGTGTTTTTTAATAGTAAGTTCATCTCTGATGATGATATTTTGCATTATTTCTCCCATTGTGTTTATCAAAATGTTGAGCTTCACCTCTGAAGATGTTAGAGGTTCCTTCTCTATGTTCTCCCTCGCTTCTTCTTTCAACTTTGATCTTTTGACTAGGAAATTAGCTTCCATATCTATTGCACTATATTTTGACTAGGAAATTAGCTTCCATAGCTATTGCACTATCTTTCATTTCTTCGTGTGCGGTAGTATTCCTTTCTGTCAATTGAAATGCCATATCCAGATTAAAGGCATCCAGGTAATGTAAGAGATCTAAACTAGGTGGCGATTTGATATCAGCAGGGATTGAATGGTATACTTGATTAAACCTGGTTGAAAAGTGTTGCACTGTTTCTCCTGGTTGTCTTTCCAACTGATTATATACTTCTAAAATAAGAAAGGATTCCTCTTGATCACCCATCTATCAAGGAAGACTTTCACAAACTCATGGAAATCGAAAATGCTTGCAGGCAGAAATTTCGTGAACCATTGCTTAGCTTCACCTTGCAAAGATAAAGAAAAAACCCTGATAGTGTCATCATCTTCTTCAACCTCAAAAAAGTAGAGAAAATTTTAAAAAATCTAAATGTGTTTTTCAGCAGTGATGTTACCATATTCTCCATCAAAACTGGGAAGATATTTGTAATAATTTTGAGGGAAATCATGGAGTCCAAGAGGTAAGATGAGTGGTTTGTATCTATCTGGAATTTTACAAGGTATAGGAGTATTAATAGATGTTATAGAACTAGTCTTGATATCTTGAGGCTCATCAAGCTGATGATGGTCATCATAAGATTCAGAAGAAGGGTCTTGATCAAGATCAAATTTGTGTTCACAATTTTCAAAGGAATAGAATCAAATGTGGGTCTGGGATCTTGTTAGGTCCCTATAATACTAATGATTCCCCCATTACTATTGTCATTGTATCCCTTATTGTTATTTTTGTGCCCCTATTATCTCCATATTGTTATTATTGTGCCCCATAGAAACCCATTATTGTTATTGTTGTGTCCTTATATTATTATTGTTATGTTGGCTTTGATTATATTGTGATCCCTTAGACTCCTATATATAGAAAGGAGGTTTTATCATTTGTATCATCCAAGAATTGCTCATTTGTGTAATGTAAAGGAGGTTTCCCTCTCGAATAGGATGATTTCTAGGGCGTTGATCTTTCTTTTCTATCTTTTTGTGAGCTGGTTTCATAACATTTGGTATTAGAGCTTTGGATTCTAAGATTTCACTGCTCCAAATAGGTCATCGTGGCATTTCCATTATAAATTTGGTTTTGCAACATTTCAGAAGTAAAAAAGAAACCCATTTGAGCCAAAATCATTTTGAACCTCGGGTCCGAATTTCAGAATTTTTCTCACTATATTTTCTGAGATATGATCTGAGGAAGTTAGGGTTTTTGCAGACTCCCAAATTACATTCCAAACAGATGACCTTGGGACAATCGTCATAAATTTCTCTCAGAGCATCAGCTTGAAACTTCGTAAGTAGTTACAGAAAGATGACGGATTGTAGTTTTACGTGTATCTTTTTTAGATCCAAAGGTTGAAACAATGACACGCGACACATCGTACAAGTTCGCTCGACTGAAAATTTATATAATCAAGTCATCTTGGGAGATTGGGCATAATTCTGTCTTGGAGAATCAAATTTTGATAAGACTAATGGCATTGGAAAGAGGACACAGAGGGCTACCACGGGAAGCCATTCCAAACCTTGGAGATCTGCAATTATAGAGATACAACAAATTCAATATCGAGCTTCTACAAAGCAAAAAAATGTGTGTAGTCTTTTTAAAATTTTGCATAAGTTTGGGTTGAATCTTTTTTTTGAAGTTCAAAGGGAATAGTGAAGCATAATTATCATTAATTGATGCCCCAAAGAAAGAAAATGGAAACACCTAGTAAGAAAATTAAAAGATCTAACATGATTCATGAAGAATAGGAAGAAATGCAACATGATATATCAAAATTACGAGACCAAGTGCAACAAATTTTACTCTCACAAAAGGTAAAAAAAACTAAGATTGATGGTTTAAAGAAAGGCGTGGAAGCTAAGACAAATGTCGTGGAAGATAATATGAATGACATGCAAGTTGAGATGGATAGCATGGACGCTAAGATGGATGGTATAGAAGAAAAATTGAAAGGCAACATGGAATATTTGAAGATAGATTTGACTAAGTTGTTACAAGAAATGCTTACTAATGGTGAAAGGGTAGTAAAGGAAACTCATGATGAGAGAAAAAATGCTAATCATGATTTCATAGACTCTAATGTTGGATTGAAGACCCACCATGTTCCAAATATCGATATGAGGAAGTTTGATGGCAAGGATCTCGTAACATGGATACTACAGATGGAGCAATATTTATATCTCCATAATGTGCAAAACACACAAAAGGTGTGCATTGCAACTTTATATTTGGAACCAAATCAGTTTGTATGGTATCAATGGATTTTCTCTCATAAAAGAATTGTCACTAGGGCAATTTTGATAGAAGAAATGATAACACATTATGAGGACACAAAAAGCAACACTTTTTTAGCGAAATTATAAACCTCAAACAAAAGGGTTCAATTATGAAGCACATTGAAAACATCCAAAAATTGAATATAAGGGTAAAATATATTCTAGAGGAGCATAGGATTGATGTGTTCGTAGGGACTTTGAAGGATAACATCCAACATGAGGTTCGCCTTTGGGAACCTGACTCATTGGAGAAGGCATTCAAGTTGGAAAGAAAAATGGAAAGCAAAATTATGGCAACAAGGAAGTCTACCACTCACAACTATAAGGATGGAAGTGTTGTTTCCCCTAGACTTCCACAACCTACAAGGTTGACACCCCAACAATTGGAAGAAAAAAGAAAAAAGGGCTTTGTTACAGTTGTGAGAGCAAATACATTAAAGGTCATAAGTGTGCTGAGAAGAAATTAGTTGACATAGATTGTGAAGAGGAGGAAGAAAAGGAATAAGAAACGTCAAAAGAAGAGGATATACACTAGGAACAAACCCTAGAGAAAGAATAAATGAATCTAACCATATCTTGTAATGCATTGGGCGGAATTACCACTCCTCAAACTATCAAGATAGAATGACATATCAAGAAGAAAAAGGTAATAATGTTGATTGATTAAGGCAGCACCCATAATTTTATTCATTGTAAGATAGCCAAGGAATTCAATGGCTTCCTATATCCAACACCAGAGTGTCAAGTGAAGGTTGCAAGTGGAGGAATTGTTAGCAATCAGAATTAACTTCAAGGCTGAGAAAAGGCAATTCCGAGGTAACCATAGACCAAGCCTTTGATCTAGCATCTAGCCCTGCCAGACCAGAGAGGGCTCTCCCTTTTCCAACACAACGTGGCTGCAATAAATGAAATCTTAGGCTAGCTATGGAGTGTGGGGATTTGTTTAAAGGGTTTTTGGGTCAAAACAACAATAGAAAGGATGATTGGGCTATGGAGTCAATGCCAGTTTCTACCGGAAAACTTGGGGCAAAGTAAGTTCCATGTTCAGCCAGATAGAAGATTGCAAATATGAGAAGAATAGGGGAGAAAGCCCGCTACCCTGTAGGAATCAAACAAAGGATGGATCTGCTGTAGCAACTTTAGACGAAGAAGAAACACAGGGTTGCTCAACAGAGCATCTAACCAAGGATGAATTCTGCAAATACAACCACTACATCTAACAACAAAATCATCATGAAAGGAGCATCATAGGGGATGTATTCCTAACATATCTCTTAGATAATGTTGTAACAAGGTAGAGAAAACAAAATATGTAAGTGAGTTACATAAAAAACATATTGAACAATAACACCATGATGGATCCCACGTTCAAAGGGCAGAAAACTACTTTATTAAAATGATATTCAGGAAAAATTTACACAATGCCAAGTAGCCTCACTGCTGCCAAAATCGAACCCTTACATCTTCAAACTAATCCTATTTATAATATTACATATTAATTACTGATTCCTAAACATAACAATCAAAATAATTAAAATAGAAAAAACAAACAAAACCTAAATATGTCTTTATGCAGCCAAATTACATAAATTAAATTATAACAAAATAACCTAATTAAATCTCAAAAATAAAAAGGAACAATTAATTTGCTGCCACAAGTCGAATTACCAAATTCTGTTGTGGAACATCGTTGGAAATTAGGGATAATCTGGGATGCTGATCAACTCATCCTCCACTTGCGCCCTGTAGATGCCTTGGGTTCCTGAAATATTTGCCATTTGTTCATTGAATATTTTGAATACTACCACCTCTCCTTCAAAAACTCAATGTTGTTGATCTCATAGCTAAAATACTTGTCATCGATTCCTAGAAAACATGAACGTCCAGGAGGAGATGTGAAGTCAGCTCTACGAAGGGCAGCATCAGCGTGGTCAGCTTCTCTTAGCACATAATCGAGATAATTATGCTCTAAAACACATTCTCCTACTCTCTCACGGTGTAAATATTCAAGCCCTGGATCTACCCCACGATAATCAATATCAGATAACAACCCATTCCTCACAGGCAATGGATCAGCAGGAGGCAGAGCCTGCCTCTGATACGTAGAAGCATATGAATCTGATGCTTGCAAAGCATAAGCATCAAGCAATGGTGCACGCTGAGGCAATACTGTGTCAGGTCAATATAATGGAGCTTGGGGAACCTGATCAACAAATGGTACACGTCTTGCTACCCCAACAATCACGAATAGGTTTCCCAGTTCGTCCACAAGAGTTTGAGGACCACGAGTATTCTGAAAAGGTGCCAGTCGAAATAGTTGGGACATCCTTTAACCAATTCTGCATTCAATTATGAAGTCATACAAAAGAGACACATTCCATTCATAACCTTCTCAACAAGCTCCTTGTGTGCCTGAGGCAACCCAAAAACACGATAACGGAAACCTGTCGACCATGACTCTTGCTTTCAGAAGCGCCTTCAATGATTCCAAGAATTCCACCCCATGGGAGGTGTCCTACCCAATTCATTGTCCAGCAACCTTCTTGGATTAGAGCCAGTGTGAGTGAAAGAGCATTGCGAGGCCAACCGAGCACCTACAAATCTTTGTTTTCTAGAATGGCCCTACACGCAATGCCAAAGGACTACGCGCAATGCCATATTCCAAAAGTGCAGTGCCACACTCCAAACTAGCTAGGTTTCCGATTTTTTTGAATTGATTTCAATGTTTTGACTTGTGTGTGTTTGTGGATGCAGGGGCGCTGAGCTGGGCCTTTGTCTATTACCTAGCTCACAGTTCAACGAAGAAAAACTACTTCCTTATCCTTGCATTGTTCAGGAGTTAAAGAATCTGGGAACTCTATAGAGAAATGAATGTACAGATTACCCTTCATGAATGGCCGCTAGTAAATAGGCATTCCTTCATCATTAATAGCCTTGAATTGACCTAGCTTAACAGCTTCACCGGGACTAGATTTAATAAGCAGTTATTGAACATCCAGACGGGTCAATATAAATTGAAACCCACACAATGCCTCTGTTAACGATAAAGTATGCTCAACGAAAAGATCGTCTCCCTTTCTCGTGAATTTGGGATGCTCCCTTTGTTGAACTACAAATACAATGTCACCAGTAACTGTGTCAGGTGCTTCATCTGCTTCCCATTGGAAAGTGATCCTCTGACCATTTTGCATTCCCTTCTCAACTGTGACCTTGAGCATTTTCTTATCAGGTAAGGATTTTTCGCCCTTGCATTGTGGGCACAGAACATTTCGAGATGGTGAAAACTTCTTTAATATCCAATTTTAAAGGTCCTCTAATGATACTTTCAAGGGGTGAACAACCTCTTCACCTCTCCTTTGCCTTGGGGTTCCCCTGTTGCTACCACCTCCAAAAGGATTTCCATTGAAGACCAGCTAGAATATGTCAAATGGATCATGACCGCCGCCACCACCCTTTCCTTATTTCTGCCAGCACATACTAAAGGACATCTTGATGGAGATCCATCCTGAATTGGTCATTCAAAGCCTTAGAAAGGGGAATAAAAGAATTATTATGTTTAGATAATCTTCGGCAAAATCACATAAACCATCTTTTGTCGACACGTTTCGAACCAACCAGTGTGGCTCATCGTCAGGACAAGTTGAAGAACCAATCCGGCTTAGCTGATTAAATAGAGTGTGCAGAGACTCCAACGGCTATATTGCCAACGACTAATTTTGACCTAATGATCCTAGTCAAACCCCTAATTTAATTATTAACATTCCTATAAATAGCTAAAACAGGTAAATAAAGGAATTCATTTGTTAATTTAAACAAATGTATATGAATATCCAAAATTAAATATAATTCAGTATTGTTAGCTCATATATTAAGATAATTCATTTGATAATTTGAGTATATCCAAAAATGAATAATATAATATCCATATTTACTATTTAAATATAATGGTCATTAATAAATTATATCTCGTATAATAGTTCAAATTTATTAAATAATCTATAATTATTATTATTCTAATATTATTTAAATACAAATAAATGGTATTAAATTACTATTACTCTTAGAATTTAGTTACATTAGGTAATTTTGTGTTCATTTAATAATAATAATTTAATGGTCCATTGGTAAGTTAGATCTATTTGTTCTTTAAAATAAATCATTCTTATTTATTATTTAAATATAATGGACCATTCGAAATTAACATAATCAGTTATATACAATAATACATGTTTATTAAATAAACTCTATTTTTCCTTACTAAACTCTATTTTGCCGAAGATTATCTAAACAATGTTATGGATCACAGAAGTCTAAATTCCTTAAGAATTATTATGCTCTGAAAATCCATTTTCATGCACAATAATAGGAATATTATGGGAACGGTCCTCAATATATTCAATCACTGCCTGCATGCTTTGTGGTACAACTGACATACCAAAAAAATGATCCATTGCCACTGAGGGGAATTCCATCTCGTTCCACTACAATTCCACTACAAATATCTTGAGCATAGTCTTTGGATATAAGTTCATATTTTCTTGGAACATCAAAACAATACATGGTAACATAGTGATTAACACCAATGAAGTCCAATGACCCTTGTAACTTTTGAGCTTGTTCTTTTGTAAATGAAGGTAACCGAGAACCCACTATATTCCTCATGCTCCCTGGATAGTCTCCAGAAACAAATGAGTCTAAAAGTGAGCTCACCATAAAATCATTTGCTCTTTGAGTAGTAGCCACATCTGTGGATTTATTAGTAAGAGGTATATTTACTAAAATTATTAATCCAATCCATTGCTTCTGCTTTTCCTGATAGGATTTCCTATACAGCTCCACAACAACTATATGTGATAGCAAAACATGGTGACCAACAATATAAGGCTCAACAGTTGAGTTTCCAGCAGTACAATTTCCAAATGGTTGGGAGCATCGTTTAGGTGGGAAAAAGCGTTGATCATATCCTGCAATGGCAAATATATTGGGCTCATTGAAAGTGGACCAATATTTTACTCGATCACCAAACTCTCTAAAACACACATCTGCATAACCTTTAAAATCCTCCACAATCTATGGATTTAAGAAACCTCCATAGGAATCTTCTAGAGCTTGGGGTAGATCAAAGTGGTACAATGTAACATGTGGTTGAATGCCATGGGACAAAAGCTCATTTATGAGGTTATTATAATACTCAATGCCCTTTGGATTGATGGGTCCTTCACCATTAGGAATAATCCTAGGCCATGAGATTGAAAATCTATAGGCATCTACTCCCATTGCAGGCATTAGATCAATATCCTCCTTGTAACGATGGTATTAATCAGCAACTACATCTCTATTACTTCCATCTAGAGTAGTCCCTTCCCTGTGAGTGAAAGTGTCAAAGATGCTTGGCTTCTGACCATCTTCTATTGCAGCTCCTTCATATGGTTATTCTGTTTGTTTCCCAGGTGTAAGTGTTGTGCGTAGGGACGCACTCCAGATCATGTTGTTCAAGAAAAGCTATTTTGCTGAAGCATTTTAGGTAGGCAAATAGACACACGCCGATGAATTGAAAAGCTTGGAAGAGATGTAAGTAAGGATGACAAAAAACATTGAATGAACATCTATAAATCTTCAAGTAATTCCTCTCTAGAACCATGAGACCAACAATTGTATACCTTTCACCAGCAATTTCATTGTCAGCAATGCACAATCCCCTCTGCACAGGATATCTCTTTCAATCAAAGCAGAGAAACGAGCTCGCCATATGTTGAGATGAGGATTAGCAGCACAACAATAGACCTCAAGTGCTATGTTCTCTCCTTATGTATCACAATCCAGCCACAAGACCAACCACTAACATATCTTAGCTTCCTCTGGATCATTCAATACCTGAACTGTTGCACGAGAGATCTTTGAATCAACCATTCATTCTGTCATATCTTCTGATCCAGGAGCCGGTTTTTGGAGTGTGATATACCATTGGAAAGCTCTTTCCGAGCTGTTTCTAATGGAGATGCTCATGACATGTTTTGCATTGAAGATAACGTGAAAAAATTAACAAAACCATACATAGTAAGAGTTCATGTTGATCCCTGATGACAGGCTGTGAAGACTGGAACTAACATCGGCCTTATTGGGGATGGAAACTCCTTGGAGGTGTCAAGAAAACCATAGACCGAGTACCTCATCCATTGGGAAATACGGTCAAACAACTACAAACCCAAAACAACTTATACCAACCAAATAAAAAACACACATACTGCAACTTGTACATTAGGAAACTAAAACAAATGTCGAAAACTGAAATGCTACTTTGGGAAACTTATTTATACACAAACCTACTCTAATTTGCAGTGAAATCAAGAGATCAAATGATGTTGTAATGCCAGATCAACTAGTGAAGTAAATGTGACAAGGATGCTGCTTGGAAGTGCTTGAACTAGGATGCAACTTGAAATGCTGATTGCCATCCATGCACAAACTGAACTTGGCTGTGTGAAAGACAATCTGACTTATCATTCAAATTGAAAAAATACTCCATATATGCAACAATAGGATCAAAGAAACCAAACTCTATTTGTTGTCCTAACTCCGCAACACAGACCTCCAACTACAAACTGTCAATGCAAACATCCATGGCAGCCCTATTGTTTCTTGTTTTGAGGGATGGAGAGTTTCCAAGAACTTTTTGGGATCTTGGAATTCATATGATTGGATCTGATCATTTAAATACTGAATATCCTTCTCAAATTTTTCAACAACTAACTCAAAGAAACTAGTTTTAGCTTTAGGAGGAAACTTCAGGGATCTCAAACATTGAAGCACGGTAATGAAAAATACTTCATCAATTTCAATATCCACTAACTGGTCTCTAACTTCTTTGAAAGCTTCACAACACACAGGGTTTGCCACATACCTTGTCATTGGTGATTACCATCAATGTTCTGAAATCTGGATTCTAGATTCATTGGCAGTGAAGTCGCTCTGAACTTTGAAGCTTCAGATCTTGAATAATTGAGTCGTCAGGTAAATGATTTCAGCCTTCATATGTGTCTGACTATTGTCCACCATCAGCAACTAGATCTGCAACTTGAACGATCTTTCTTAGAGAAGATTTGTCACCTTGTCCCCGGCAACGACGCCAATATGTTAGCACTCAAAATTAACTTCAAGGCTGAGAAAAGGCAATTCCAAGGTAAGCACAGACCAAGCTTTTGGTCTGGCATCTAGTCCTGCCAGACTAGAGAGGGCTCTCTCTTTGGCAACACAACATGGCTGCAATAAATGAGATCTTAGGCTAGCTATGGAGTGCGGGGATTTGTTTAAAGGGGTTTTGGGTCGAAACAACAAGAGGAAGGATGATTGGGCTATGGAGTTGATGCCAGTTTCTGCTAACAAACTTGGGGAAAAGTAAGTGCCATGTTCAGCTAGATAGGAGATTGCAAATGTGAGAAGAATAGGGAGAAATCCCACTGCCCTACAGGTATCAAATAGAGGATGGATCTGCTGTAGCAACTTTAGATGAACGAGAAACACAAGGTTGCTCAATAGAGCATCTAACTAAGGATGAATTGTGCAAAGACAACCACTACATCTAACAATAAAATCATCATGAATGGAGCATCATAGGGGATGTATTCCTAACATATCTCTTAGATAATGCTATAACAAGGTAGATAAAACAAAATATGTAAGTGAGTTACATGAAAAACATACTGAACAATAACACTGTGATGGATCCCAGGTTCAAAGGGTAGAAAACTGATTTATTAAAATGATATTCAGGAAAAATTTACACAATGCCAAGCAGCCTCTCTGCTGCCAAAATCAAACCCTTACATCTTCAAACTAATCCTATTTATAATATTACATATTAATTATTTATTCCTAAACATAGGAATCAAAATAATTAAAATAGAAAAAACAAACAAAAACCTAAATATTTCTTTATGCGGCCAAATTACATAAATTAAATTATAAAAAAATAACCTAATTAAATCTAAAAAATAAAAAGGAATAATTAATTTTCTACCACAAGTCGAATTGCTAAAGTCTATTGTGGAACATCGTTGGAAATCAGGGATAATCTGGGATGCTGATCAACTCATCCTCCACCTACGCTTGTAGATGCCTTGGGTTCCTAAAATATTTTCCATTTGTTGGTTGAATATTTAAAATACTACCACCTCTCCTTCAAAAACTCAATGCTATTGATCTCATAGCTAAAATACTTATCATCGATTCCTAGAAAACATGAATGTCTAGGAGGAGCTGTGAAGTCAGCTCTACGAAGGGCAGCATCAACGTGGTCAGCTTCTCTTAGCACATAATCGAGATAATTATGCTCTAAAACATGTTCTCCTGCTCTCTTCCAGTGTAAATTTTGAACCCCTAGATTTACCCCATGATAATCATTATGAGATAACAACCCATTCCTCACAGGCAATGGATCAGCAGGAGGCAGAGCCTGCCTCTAATACGCAAAAGCATATGAATCTGATGTTTGCAAAGCATAAGCAACAAGCAATGGCGCATGGTGAAGCAACACTGTGTCAAGTAAATATAATGGAGCTTGGGGAACCTGATCAACAAATGGTACACGTCTTGCTGCCCCAACAATCACGAACAGGTTTCCCAAGCCATCCACGAGAGTTTGAGGACCACATGAATTCTAAAAAAGTGCCAGTCGAAATAGTTGGGACATCCTTTAACCTGTTCTGCATTCAATTATGAAGTCATACAAAAGAGCCACATTCCATTCGTAACCTTCTCAACAAGCTCCTTGTGTGCCTGAGGAAACCCAAAAACATGATAACGAAAACCTGTCAATCACGACTCTTGCTTTTAGAAGCGCCTTCAATGATTCCAAGAATTCCACCCCATGGGAGGTGTCCTACCCAATTCATTGTCCAATAGACTTGTTGGATTAGAGCCAGTGTGAGCGAAAGAGCAATGCGAGGCCAAGTGGGCACCTACAGATCTTTGTTTTTAGAATGGCCCTACGTGCAACGCCATAGTCCAGAAGCGTAGCACCACAACCAGGAGCATAGTGCCACACTACAGATTGGCTAGGTTTCCGATTTTTTTGACTTTATTTTAATGTTTTGACTTGTGTGTGTTTTTGGATGTAGGAGCACTGAGCTAGGCCTTTGTCTATTAGCTGGCTCGCAGTTCAAGGAAGAAAAACTACTTCTAGATCCTTGCACTGTTCAGGAATTAAAGAATCTGGGAACTCTACAGAGAAATGAATGTACAGATTACCCGTCATGAATGGCCACTGGTAAACAGGCATTCCTTCATCATTAATAGCCTTGAACTGACCTAGCTTAACAACTTAACTGAGACTAGATTTAATAAGCAGTTGTCGACCATCCAGATGGGTCAATATAAAATGAAACCCACACAATGCCTCTGTCAATGATAAATTATGCTCAACGAAAGTATTGCCTCCCTTTCTCTTGAATTTGGGATGCTCCCTTTGTTGAACTACAAATACAATGTCAACAGTAATTGTGTCGGGCGCTTCATCTGCTTCCCCTTGGAAAGTGATCCTCTGACCATTTTGCATTCCCTTCTCAGCTATGACCTCGAGCATTTTCTTATCGGGTAAGACTTTTTCACCCTTGCATTGTGGGCACAGAACATTTAGAGATGGTGACAAATTCTTTAATATCCAATTGTAAAGCTCCTCAAATGATACTTTCAAGGGGTGAAAAACCTCTTCACCTCTCCTTTGCCTTCAGGTTCCCCTGCTGCTACCACCTCTAAAATGATTTCCACTGAAGAACGGCTGGAATATGTCAAATGGATCATGACCGCCACCACCACCCTTTCCTTATTGTTGCCAGCACTACTGAAGAACATCTTGATGGAGATCCATCCTGAATTGGTCATTCAAAGCCTTTGAAAGGGGAATAGAAGAATTATTAGGTTCTGAAAATCCATTTTCATGCACAATAATAGGAATATTATGGGAACGGTCCTCAATATATTCAAGCACTACCTCCATGCTTTGTGGTACAACTGGCATACCAAAAAAAATGATCCATTGCTGCTGAGGGGAATTCAATCTCGTTCCACTGCAATTCCAATGGAAATATCTTGAGCATAGTCTTTTGATATAAGTTCACCTTTTCTTGAAACATCAAAACAATACATGGTAACATAGTGATTGACACCAATGAAGTCCAATGACCCTTGTAACTTTTGAGCCTGTTCTTTTGCAAATGAAGGTAACCGAGAACCCACTATATTCCTCATGCTCCTTGGATAGTCTCTAGAAACAAATGAGTCTAAAAGCTAGCTCACCTTAAAATCATTTGCTCTTTGAGTAGCAGCCACATCTGTGGATTTATTAGTAAGAGGTATATTTACTAAAATTATTAATCCAATCCATCACTTCTGCTTTGCCAGATAGTTTTTCCTATAGAACTCCACAGCAGCTATATGTGATAGAAAATCATGGTGACCAACAATATAAGGCTCAACATGTGGGAAAAAGCCTTGATCATATCCTGCAGTGACAAATATATTGGGCTCAATGAAAGTGGACCAATATTTTACTTGATCAACAAAACCTATGAAACACACATCTGCATAACTTTTAAATCCTCCACAATCTATGCATTTAAGAAACATCCATAGGAATATTCGAGAGCTTGGGGCAGATCAAAGTGGTACAATGTAACATGTGGTTGAATGCCATGGGATAAAAGCTCATTTATGAGGTTATTATAATACTCAACGCACTTTGGATTGATGGGTCCTTCACCATCAGGAATAAGCCTGGGCCATGAGATTGAAAATCTATAGGCATATACTACCATCACAGACATTAGATCAATATCCTCATTGTAACGATGGTATTGGTCAACAGCTACATCTCCATTACTTCCATCCGGAGTAGTCCCTTCCCTGTGAGTGAAAGTGTCAAAGATGCTTGGCTTCTGACCATCTTCTGCTGTAGCTCCTTCATACGGTTGTTCTGTTTGTTTCCCAGGTGTAAGTGCTATGCGTAGGGCCGCACTCCAAATCATGTTTCTAAAAAAAAAGCTATTTTGCTGAATAATTTTAGGTATGAAAATAGACACATGCTGATGAATTGAAAATCTTGGAAGAGATGTAAGTAAGGATGACAGCAAGCCCCACGGGGGTAGGCGAGTTGGTAATCACATTGCGGTGAAGTTCGTTAGAAAGGCGGGCTCCATACTGAAGATCACAAGTTCAAATCCCTTGGAATATCTTGGAGCTGTGGAGAGGGGCAGGCACAATCTCCCAGGGGTTATAGTGGTAGTAGCCAGAATTGACCCCGTGTTACATGAGTTGTGAGGCTGCGCCAGTTGCCGATTCCCTTGTCAACAAAAAAGAAGGATGAAAACAAACACTGAATGAACATCTATAAATATTCAAGTAATTCCTCTCTAGAACCATGAGACCAGCAACTGTATACCTTTCACTAGCAATTTCACTGTCAGCAATGCACAACGCCCTCTGCACAAGATATCTCTTTCAATTAAAGCAAAGAAATGAGCTCGCCATATGTTGAGATGAGGATTAGCAGCACGAAAATAGACCTCAAGTGCTATGTTCTCTCCTTCTCTATCACAATCCAGCCACAAGACTAGCCACTGACATCTATTAGCTTCTTCTGGATCATTCAATACCTGAACTACTGCACGGGAGATCTTTGAATCAACCATTCATTTGGTCATATCTTCTAATCCAGGAGCTAGTTTTTGGAGTGTGATATATCGTTGGAAAGATATTTCTAAGCTGTTTCTGATGGACATGCTTATGACATGTTTTGAAATAAATATCATATGCAAAACATCTAACAAAACCAAAGATAGTAAGAGCTCATGTTGATCCCCAATGACAGGTTGTGAAGACTGGAACTAATAGGAAACATAAATTTATCTGGAAAGTGCCATAATATCAAGCTATCCATGGGAGAATATGTATTGAATAGCCCAATTCTTTCCATTATAATGGGTGGTGTTGATGTTGTACTAGGAGTCTAATGGCTACAATCCTTGGGTACAATAGCTTTTAATTTTCAAGAACTTTTCATGAAATTTTATTTGAAAGGAAAGGAAGTTGAATTAAGAGGTATCGCATGGAAACCAGGAAAGATAATCAAATCTAATGGAATGAAAAAACTTCTAAAGAAATAACAATGAGGCGTAATTACACAATTATGTTTGCTAGAGGTTCCCACATCGAAATCATCTATTTCTCTAGATCTCCAAAAAGTCTTGGACAATCATTCCAAGGTATTTGCGACTCCTAAAGGTCTCCCACCTATTCGTGATCATGATCATGCTATTCATGTGATTCTAGGAAGTGTTCCTCCAATCATTAGGCCTTAAATATATCCCTATGCCCAAAAGAGTGAAATTGAACGTATGGTTGTAGAAATGCTAGAGGCTGGTATAATTCAACCTAGTCAAAGTTCTTTCTCTGCTCCAGTAGTGTTGGTGCACAAGAAGGATGGATCATGGCACATGTGTCCGAATTATAGGGAGCTCAACAAGCTCACTATTAAAGATAAATTTCCCATTCCTGTCATTCATGAACTATTGGATGAATTGCATGGATCAATTTACTTCACCAAGTTGGATCTTCATTCAGGATATCATCAAATCAGAATGAAGACTTGTTACACATCATTTTTTCACCGTCTTTGTACTCCCCATTGCATGATCTTGGAGGACCTCTATAGTGAACCCTGCATGTTTTCCTTTCATGAAGTAACTCCCATTGTGTCCCCCTTCATGAGAAGAACAATTCCCTTTTGTATCATTTCTCAAAAATCTTCTGTTTTTCCTAGTTTAAAAGACCGACGCTAATGACCAATGTCCTCCTCGTGCCGATATGTAGGGATTAACACTATCGCTAGTGCCAACCGGAGTGACTGAGCCTTGTTCCAATCACACTGATCCTCTTTTGGAAAGTTTTTTAAATAAGGAGCCAAAGCTTCCAGCTCTAGATGCTTCGTAACAAAATTCTGGTAAATGGTTGAGCAAGATGGAGTCAAGGATGTTAGTTTGAGCTCCTTTCCCCTATAAGGATGGAACTACCTCAAGAGATAAGACCTTCTCCCATGAGAAGAGGAACCATCCCCCATCCATTCATGCTATATAAACCTCCATTTTTCCCAAGCACAAGCTAGTATTAATGTTGGTGTGCTAGTGCTAATCAAGTTTGGAGTAAACAACAAGTTATTCATAGTTGTAGCTCTCTATTTGTGTGTGATGGAGAAGTGTGAATTTCATTTAGTGTCAAGCCTAAAGGGAAGAGCCTTAAAACTATCATTGTTGAGGCCATCATGGAATGCTAATGGAAGTGTGTGGGAACTTGGTTTTGTCTGAGGAGAACAACAACGTCAAGACAATGGTTTTAATCTATTCTTGACTTAATATATATGCAACTATCGATTGATTTCCTACATAATGTGTCATCTCACATATTTATGGCTTAATGTTTCTTGACTTGTTAAGTAGGTTGAATTGCAATTTGTCTATTATCATGGTTGTTGTTTACTTGCTTCAGGTGTTCGAAGAAGGAAATGGGAGATATCTTGAGCGAGAAAGCAAGGTCATCACCAAACAGGATAAGCGTACTAAGAGGTAGGCCCTCCTAATTGGTTCTAACCCAAGGAAATCTTCCATAGAATGTCTTGTTAGTGGCTAGACCCAGTATCGGGCTAGAGGAATTGTTTGTGTCCGCACTTATAATTTTACTTCACCACAAATTAGCGATTCCGCTGGGGAACCAATCCTTCTGTTTGTTTTCTTGGAATTTCATGGTTTTATGTGAACTTTTCTAGTTTCACCATTTCCCTTTAGTTCTATTTTCTTTCCTTTGCTTACTGCTCTAGGTTTGAAAGTAGCAAGTGTAGTCCCAACTTTTGAAAATTTTTATTTATTTTTTACATCCTCGCTCAATGCGCTTAATTTGCTGATAGTCACGTCGATCAACGCGATATGCTGAGAAACGGTCGCATTGACCCCTTTCTGGTGCTTGTTGTTAGTTAGGTAGTGATGTCGATGCCTGTAAGTGAAGATTAGGGTTCACTCCAGATCTTGGCCAGTGTGTTTTGCTCTCATGATTTTTACCTGTAAGCTATTTACACTGTCTTCTCCCTGACTAGAAAACTGATTTTCATTTGGTTTGTTTTCTTGTTGATTTTCCATCTTTTCACTTGATTAATTGGGTCATTGGATGGTTAGTGGCACTAGGCATATATATTGTTATCCATTCAGCTGATTATGAACTCAGTGAGTCAAGTTGTTGGTGCATTTACTCGCATTTACGTTTATGGTCCTTTTACAACTTTTACCTCCATTACACAAGTTTGAAAAGTTTTCATTTTCTTGTCTAAAAGTCTCTTTTGCGGCATAGATCACATTGCTTGTCTTATTTTTGGTAAATTCATTGTGTCATTAGTTTGAAAGAGACTATCTTTTTGTGTTTTTCATTTGCTTGAGAATCGATTGTCTCGAAACTTTTTCATTGAAGTTTTTTATGAGAAATTCATTTTGTCATTTAATGAAAAGTGTAAAATTCTAGTTTTCTACAACAATATGTTACACTAGTTAGCATCATTCAAGACTAGGATTGCATTGGCATTTGAAAAGAAAAAGAATTCTCTTTGCTTTTGAAAGGACTGTTCAAGTGTGCTTGTTAGGAAATTAGGAATTGGAATGTATTTTTCATTAGTTTATTTTCTCGAAAAGTGAAGTAGTGAAAAACCATTTTGCTTTCGGTTGCTTGTTTGTTTGCATTTGATTGTGTTTTATACTCTCTCTAGTGTAGACAATTCATCGAATTGAAAGGGTCTTTTCTCATTTAGCTGCATTTAGGGCTTTTCGAGTCACAACGCTAAGGCCTAAAAACCGAGACATAATTCAAGATAAACTTTAAAATGAACTCAATTAACCTAAGGCGCATTTGAAACCTAATGATCACATATAGAATGTCTAGGCAAGAGACGTGTTCTAGCATCTTTAAACCTAGCAGCTGTCGTTAGCTTTGACACTAGACAATGCTAGTATGGATTAGTGCTCCCTGGTATCATCGAGTATATAACAAGAGATCCCTCTAGGCTGCAATCCTTTATCCATAGGAAGCCGAGTTTGCTGCCTTGAAAACATGATACATCGAACACAGCATTCGGGGAGATTGCCTGCCCGTACTTCTTAGTTCGCCGGGAGGTATTCTACAGTTCAAGGTTGCCTGGTAATTCTTTTTACCTAGATCATCAAGAGTAATAATTTGATCTTTTTGACTCATTAAACTTAAAAGATAATTCGAGTGCTTTTCCTTTCGAGTTCATTTCCAATCTAAAGTGATAAAGTAATCTTTGTTTCTTTCTCGACTCTTAAAACATGAAAGAGTACTAGTTTATTTATGCGTCTTAAGAAATTGATTGCCCACAATCTTATAACGTCTTGTTAGTCTTTTCTATACCAAATTGTGAGTTCTACCTAAAGAACATTTTATAGCCTTGAAATTTACATCTCTTTTCCTATTAACTAAGACAAGGTCATCGTGGCTGAACCAACTGGTACACCTAGTTCATCTTCCTCTCCTCCGTTTGGAAGATCGTCTGAGGAGTATTTTCATGAATTACCAGAGTCACTCGGGGACCAAGGTGTTGAACTCAAAATCGTTATGAGAATTCAACCTTTTTCATCTCATCCTCCACCTACTTCAGATACTAGGTCACCTGCTGATATTGGCACGGAATCTCCGGAAAATCCCATCCAGACTCTAGAGAGTTCGTCGACTACTGACAGTTAGCTTGGACTGGTTATATATCCTTCAAATCCTTTGTTCGACCTTGTTGTGATAACACCGCAGTGTCCGTACAGTCTATATGATCAGTCGGGTGTTCCTTTGGAATTATCCCCTTGTACATCTTCGGTCATTCATCGTCGTTTGTTCCCAGCTATGGAACCCAAAGGTGATGCTCTAGTTACCTCTCCAGATCAATTGGAAGGTTCTACTCCACACACTGTCAAAGAGGAAGAACATCAATTTCCTCCTAAAGGTTTCCACTATACAGGGAGCATTCCCATCAGTGTGTATCAAGATTTTCTACCTAATTATGTGACTTTATCACAATTGGTCTCAGGTACACCTAGTGCCTCATCACTTTATCACAACCCTGTTTGGGCATCTGGCGCCATACCTACTACAAGTCTGTTCATTGCAAACCTGACCTCCCAACAGGTCGTTACCTCAGTCCCAGTGCAACCCACCATTCTGAACCCTCTTGTCTCGTCCGTCCTTGCCACCCATCTGGTTCAATCGACGGCCTCGAAGAATGTTACTGTCAGTTCTTGGATCCCCCCAGTAAGTGGACAAGCTGTGCCATCACCTAGGGGGAAGAATCATAGTGTTTCTATGGTGTCAAGCACCACCAATGTGAGTAGCTCATAAGCTCACATGGTTGGCATGAACCAAACTTCTTTTGGCGTTATCCAAAACCTTGCTCGTCCTACTGGATCAAGCAATGTCTAGTACCAATAGGTTCAAAATCCCATTGGTCCATCTCGGTTAAGCAATTTCTAGTATCGACAACCTTATGAGGCTCAGGTTTATTACCAAAGTCCTTACGTTCCATATGGTTCTCAAGGAATGGTCAATATACCTTATGTCCTTCGGTCTGGGTAGTACGTTCAGCCCGACCCATCCATGTTTCAGGGTGGCTATGTCCAGATTCAGTTTGGAAATTTTCCAGGAACTGTTCAAGTACCCTTGCAACAACAAGGATAGCTTCTGTAGCAAAAAGGGCAAACTTTGTTGCAGCAAGGGCCGTCCACACAAAAACAAGGGTAGATGATACCATAGCAAGGACCATTGGAACAACCACAGGGGAAACCCTCGCAGTAGTTGCAGCAAACCATGCAGCAGCAGATGTAATATGCTCCACAAACCTCCCAGCCTATGTCTTCGTAGGGCCAACCTCTGCAACCATAGGGACAACCTTTGTAGCCACAAGGTCAATCCTTGCAGAAGCAAGGCCAACTTGAGCAACAACAATCCTTATATACATATCAACAAGGTCAACCCTTGCAAGGACAAGGCCAAGGTCAAGTCTTGCAGCAGCAGGCCCAAAATCCTAATTTCCTAGAGCAATAGGCCCAAAATCCTTTTGTCCAAGGGCAGCAGGTCCAAAATCCTTGTGTTCAAGGGCAACAAGTGTACAATACTTATGTCCAACTACAACAGGTTCAAAATTCTCTTTTTTAGGGGCAATAGGTTAAAAACCCTTATGTTCAGGGACAACAGGTGAAATATCCATATGTCCAAGTTCAACAGGCTTAACAACCTCTTAACCCGTATGTTGCTTATCAACAACCTATGACCAAGCAGTTCCAAGGTGTTCAATGATAAAATCCTCCCTATGGCCAAGGTAACCTAAAGTGGGCGCATAATCAAATGCCATATGGCGAAAACCCACCACTATGGGGCCAAAATCCTTACAAGCAGGGATGGGCTCCTCCGATTGCACCCGCTTATCGACCTCTAATGCCTTTTAATACTCAATTGTCGTTCTTGGCCACACTAGAGTTTCCAGATGTGTATCAACTCACGAATGATCCAATTTTTCATTCGCCGTACTAGCCTCTGGTTCCGTCCAAGATCCTGAGTGATTGTCCTAAGTTTGATGGGAAAGCAAAAGAAGATCCTTAAGCCCATGTGATGACATATCACCTTTGGTGCTCTTCAAATTCCTACGTTGATGATTCTATTCATCTTTGTCTTTTTCAACAAACCCTCATAGGTGTTGTAGCCAAGTGGTAGATTGAGCTTCCTTCAAGTACTTACCATGACTTCAACTCTTTAGCCATGGCCTTTCTCATGCATTTCTAGTTTCCGGTTCATTATGAAACTAACACCTATTTTCTCACATCACTTAAGCAACATACTGCGACACACATCTCTAATCACATCCTTGAATGGAGACGTAGCTGTCACTTGATCAAATTCGAGATTGCTGATCAATTTCTCACTGAATGGTTTACCAAGTCATTCGTTGCTCCAATTTATCACCATATAGCTATGGGTGGATGTGTTACCAAAGAATAAGCCATTTCCCGTGCCCAGTACTTAGATTTTGTTTATTCTTGGTATGGTACTTTGTATGAGTTATTGCTTGATGCTCCGCAGCCATCATCCAATCCCATGACATCGAAGTTAGAGGCTACACTTTCTATTAATGGAGTAATTGGTTCAATGTCCCAGACCCCTGTCAAATCTTCTTCCAAACAGAAGTCGGTCTCGAACACTACTTCCAATAGTTCATCCCAGAATCCACCTAGCTTTGGTAAAACCTCAAAGGTCCATGCTATTCAGTCTACCATAGCAGACAAATCCTCAAAAGGTAAGAAGAAAGGAAAAGGAAAGGGTAAAGCTGATGCCCCAAAAAAGGGTCCTCCTAAGTCATCGGTTGGTGATTCTTCACAATGGAAGCCTAAGTATCCGTGCCTCATTTATGAGGAGGATCACTATCCTAAGGATTGTCCCCAACAGTCCGAAGTTAGTCGTTTTCAAAAAGGGACCCCAACTGTCCTGAAAGAGTCATTTCCATCTTAGTAGACTCAAATGGTAGACCAACCTCAATCATCTACTTCCTTAGGATCTCAGGTGTTCATGATGAGTACGCCTATTTGTTGAGATTGCAACAAGATGATGGAGCTTAGTGAAAAGAGTCGCCTTCACTAAGTGGGCCTGCAGGCAAATTATGGCGCAAGTTCTATTTTTGGATCACAGTAGGGATGATCACAGCAGGAGTGACCACAGCAGGGATGATCACAGCAAGAGTGATCACAGCAGGAGTGATCACAGCAGGAGTGATCACAGCAGGAGTGATCAAAGTCTATTTTTAGACTGGCTGTCAAAAATAGAAAAGTCAAATATTATTGTCTCATAATAATATTTGGACTATAAACTTGATCTTATTCTCTTGGAGCACTTCAGTTTGAGCTACAGATGTGGCACATTCAGCTATCAGAAGGAAGTATGCTTTCTTTGTGGGTTAGTTGAGTTGTTGCATGCATGACTTCAGTTAGAACTCAATCAGTTGAGTTTGGTGGAGTTGATTGTGGAGTTGATGGAGTTGTGTTCAGTTTGACTTTGTTAAACTAGTTGTAATTAGTCTAACTGCAAATAGACTAATGATGAGTTGTTAAACTAATTATTAACTCATAATGAAACTATAGAAGACATCAGTTAACTTAGTTGCATGTCAGTGCATGTTCAGTTCAGTAGGGACAGGTGTTAGAGGATTAGATTGCTATTGGTTGTGACTATAATTGTGCATGAGGATTTGCACAATCAAGGGATTGAGTATGCCAATGAGTTTGCCCAAGTATTTGCCTAGTATTATAGCCTCTGCTCACGTCTTTCCCAGTGTGAGTGATTCTTTGGAGGTAAATACGAGTTTGGTTAATCCATTCTCATTCATTCTCAGCAAGTATTGAGCAGTGGAGGCAGGCAAGCAGTGGAATAGATTTGGAGATCAGATCTAAGTTGTATTGTGTGTAACAGGTGGAGTTGGTACTGGATTGCTTGTGATAAGCATTGTACTTTGTAATGTTACATTTTCTCAATCATTAATATAAAGATAGTGTGGGGTTTTCAGATGTAAGCTTTCCCCGGGTTACATACTGTGTTAATGTGTGAATGCTCTTGATGTTTTATTGTTATTGATGCTGCTAAATTGATGATCAACGTAGAGGAGCTTATGTATTGTGTATGTATTCCGCAATAGTACATGATCAAGATAATCTCCATTGAATATGTGTTAAATTATTCAAAATTTCTACATGGTATCGGAGCTGTTGATCATCATATCTACTATTCAGGAAGTGTTTACATTCTATTTCTTCAGGCAGAGTCTGTAATCGGGCCAGGTAGCCTCTGGATTCATCCTTCCTTTGCAAGGTGAGATATCCAGTGAATGCCCATATAGTAAATCTCTGTACGAGAAATATTGTGTTCTCACGAATCTTAGATCTGAGGCAGTTGAGTTGGAGCTAGTGGAATTTGAATTTGCAGCAGTGTTTTCTTGGTGTCAACGAGGCAATATCTTTCAACGGATTGCGATTGGAGTATGCTCTTGAGGGCAGCTCAAACTATATTGCATGGAAGGACAGGATGGAGGCAGTATTGGATGATAACAGGCTGAAGGAGTTCATAGAGACAGATGTTCCAAAGCCCACTGATGCTGCTGAAGCGGAAGTTTGGCAAAAGAAGACCGCAAAATGTTGAAGGATTCTGTTGGAGGGCGTGAAGGATCACATTGTGTCCAGCCTGCATGGAAAGACTTCTCCATATCTGATGTGGAAGGCTTTAATAGATCTATTCCAAAGCAAGAGCGATTAGAGGAAGCTGGCGCTCAAAGATAAACTCAGAAACATCAAATGCGAGAAGGGTGACACTATGCCCAAGTATCTCACAAAGTTCACTCAATGTCGAGATGATCTGGGAAGTGTGGGGGTTACTGTCGATGATGAGGACTTGGTGAGCTTGGCTCTTCTTGGTCTTCCGAAGAGTTGGCATTCCTATCAGGACTCTATCAATGGTCGGGAGAAATTGCCAGGATGGGAAAGACTATGGTCAGATCTTGTGCAGGAGGAGATCAGGCGGAGTACCAGGGATGGATCTTCGTCAAAGGGAGTTGATGAAGAAAATTGCGCTTTGTCTGCCAAAGCAAAGAAATGGAAGAGCAAGAAAGCTTCTTAGTCTGGTGCGAAAGGCAAGAAGCAGGACATGTCCAAGGTGAAGTGTTTTCACTGTCACCAGCACGGACACTATGCCACTAATTGTCTGCAGAAGAAGAAGAACAAGTAGGCTGCTGGATCTGCAGCAGGAGAGGCTCTAGCCTCACAATTTGAGCTTGATTTTTCATTGATCGCATGCTTGGTTTCAAGTGTGATGGGATCGGTGTGGTTCTTGGACAGTGGTGCATCTTTTCACATGATGGGAGATCGAGATTTGTTTTCTGATCTGAAGGACAAAGATCTTGGAGTGCACATCGAGATGGGCGATGATGGTAGATACAGTGTGACCAGTATCGGTACCATTTCATTTGAGAGGGAGTCTGGTAAACCCTTCGTATTGAAGGAAGTCATGCATGTTCCAGGATTGAAGAAGAATCTTATCTCTGTGGTGATGTTAGAAGACAAGGGGTATGATGTTGTTTTCAGCGAGGGAAAGGCTTTCCTGCGCAGCAAGACAACTGGTGAGACCTGGAAGATAGGGGTTCGAGTGAGGAACCTTTATCAGTTGCATGTAGATGGATGCGCAGCAATGGTAAGCAAGGCAGAAGGATTGGTGAGCCGGGATGATGGTGAGTTGTGGCATAGGAGATTGGGTCACCTTCACCATGGAGCCTTGAAGATACTGCAGCAGATCACTTTAGGGCTTCCTAAAGGCACTCTTGCGCAGTCAGATCAGTGCAAGGGGTGTACTTTGGGGAAGTTTGTGAAAGCCACCTTTCACGAGAAGGATAGTCGTGCCACGACGATCCTTGAGAGAATTCACACAGACGTGTGTGGACCTTTCTCAGTTGCTTCGAAAGCAAAACACAGGTATTATGTGATTTTTGTTGATGATTTCTCTCGTAAGTGCTGGATCTTCTTCATGCAGAAGAAGAGCGAGACATATTCAAAGTTCTGTGAATTCAAAGCACTGGTCGAGAAGGAGTCAGGGAAGAAGGTGAAGGCTCTTAGGAGTGATAATGGTGGTGAATACATCTCGGACGAGTTCAAGGATTTCTGCAAGGCAGAAGGGATTCGAAGAGAGCTCATAGCTCCCCATAACCCACAGCAGAACGGGGTAGCTGAGCGGAAGAACACAACGATTGTGGGTGCTGCATGGGCAATGTTGCATGATCAGGGCCTGCGCCTTCACTTGTGGGTGGAAGCATGCAATACAACAGTTTATGTGCAGAATCGTTGTCCTCATAGGATACTTGGCATAAGTACACCCGAGGAGGCTTATTCTGGTAAGAAGCCTGATATTTCTCATTTGAGGATTTTTGGTGCTAATGTTTACATGAATGTGACGAAGGATGCCAGGAAGAAGTTGGAGCCGACCACAGAGGTTGGGATATTTGTGGGGTACACTGATACGCCCCACAACTATCGTGTGTATTTGCCAGATAGTGGTAAAACTGTTGTGCGACGGGATATAAAATTTCAGGAGGAGAAATCCATGAAGTGTTCGCTTGAGAGGGAGCTACACTTGCATGCAGATGAGGAGCTATTAGTTCCTAAGGATGAGCTTCAGGACGTGGATCAACCACTGGACGAGGTTCATGGAGTGGAAGAGACCACTCATGCAGCGCCAACCATCAGAGGGTGAAAGCGCTTGACAGAAGCTGAGCAATTGGCTGAAGATGCAGAGAAAGTTGTAGGACCACCTACACCCCAACACAGGCAGAGACAGTCACCTGATCGATACACTGGATACATGGCTCTTATGAGAAAGTGTGTTGTGACTGAACCATCCTCTTTCAAGGAAGCTGTGGAGGATCCCGCATGGGTAGACGCCATGGTGGAAAAGTATGATTCTATTGTCAGAAACAGTGCTTGGGAGATTGTTCCTAGACCAGAAGGGAAATCAATGGTGGGTTCGAGATGGATGTACAAAGTTAAGCAAGCAGCTGACGGGAGTGTGGAGAAGTACAAGGCAAGATTTGTTGCCCAAGGCTTTTCACAGATAGAGGGGATCGATTATGAGGAGACCTTCGCACTTGTCGCAAGGTATTCTTCCATACAGACGATTCTTGCTCTCTCAGCGCAGATGGGATGGCACATTCATCAGATGGATGTGAAGACTGCATTCCTCAACGGAGTCATTGAGGAGGAGGTGTACATTGAGCAGCCCGAAGGCTTTGAGGTCTTCTGCAGCGAGTCACATGTGTGCAGGCTCAAGAGAGCGCTGTATGGGTTGAAGCAAGCACCACGTGCTTGGTACACATGGATAGACAACTATTTCACAGGACTTGGATTCTCCAAGAGCAAGGCGGATCCTAACCTATACCAGATTGTGGTGGAGGGTAAGTTTCTTATCATTGTACTGTATGATGATGATTTGATTCTAAAGGGTGATGAGCTGTTGATACATTCATGCAAGGATGATCTTGCTAAGGAGTTTGAGATGAAGGATTTGGGCCTCCTTCACTATTTCCTAGGATTGGAAATATGGCAGCGCAGTGGTGGACTGTTTGTTTCTCAGGGCAAGTATGCTCGGGAGATACTGGAGAAGTTCAACATGCATGGCTGCAAGCCTGTTGATATTCCTCTTCCTAGAGGTTGGAGAAAGGAGGATGCCACTTCAGGAGAAGAAGTGGATGCCACTGTTTATCGACAGTTGGTGGGGTCGCTGATGTATTTGGTCAATACACGACCCGATATATGCTATGCAGTTAACCAGCTTTCACAAGCTATGGTTAAGCCTACCAAGCTCTTCTGGAAGGCGGGCAAGCATGTATTGCATTATTTGAGAGGCACATCGGGATATGGATTGTGGTACAGACAGGAGGATGAGGTGAATCTATGTGGCTTCACGGATGCAGATTGGGTAGGGAGCCCAACGGATAGAAAGAGCACATCAGGAGGGGTCTTCAGTATTGGATCGACAACAGTTTCTTGGTACAACAGGAAGCATAGATCCGTGGCACTCAGTTCAGCGGAGGCCGAGTATATGGCAGCAAGTTTGGCTGTATGCGAGGCTATATGGATGAGGAAGATCCTGGTTGGTTTGTTCGGTTCTCATTTGGATCCTACTGTGATTTACTGTGATAACCAGAGTTGCATTAAACTCTCGGCTAATCCTGTATTTCATGATAGATCTAAGCATATTGACATTAGGTACCATCATATCAGAGATTGTGTGCAGCGGAGGATCATGTTACTTTCATACATTCCAACGAAGGATCAAGATGCTGATATTCTAACGAAGGCACTCACCAGGAGCAAATTCGAATACCACCGAGGCAGGATAGGGGTTGCTGATAATCCATATCTTGTCGAGAGGGAGTGTTGAGATTGCAACAAGATGATGGAGCTTAGTGAAAAGAGTCGCCCTCACTAAGTGGGCCCATAGGCAAATTATGGCGCAAGTTCTATTTTTGGATCACAGCAAGGATGATCACAGTAGGAGTGACCACAGTAGGGATGATCACAGCAGGAGTGATCACAGCAGGAGTGATCAATGTCTATTTTTAGACTGGCTGTCAAAAATAGAAAAGTCAAATATTATTGTCTCATAATAATATTTGGACTATAAACTTGATCTTATTCTCTTGGAGCACTTCAGTTTGAGCTACAGATGTGGCACATGCAGCTGTCAGAAGGAAGTACGCTTTCTTTGTGGGTCAGTTGAGTTGTTGCATGCATGACTTCAGTTAGAACTCAATCAGTTGAGTTTGGTGGAGTTGATTGTGGAGTTGATGGAGTTGTGTTTAGTTTGACTTTGTTAAACTAGTTGTAATTAGTCTAACTGCAAATAGACTAATGATGAGTTGTTAAACTAATTATTAACTCATAATGCAACTATAGAATACATTAGTTAACTCAGTTGCATGTCAGTGCATGTTCAGTTCAGCAGGGACAGGTGTTAGAGGATTAGATTGCTATCAGTTGTGACTATAGTTGTGCATGAGGGTTTGCACAATCAAGGGATTGAGTATGCCAATGAGTTTGCCCAATTATTTGCCCAGTATTATAGCCTCTGCTCACGTCTTTCCTAGTGTGAGTGATTATTTGGAGGTAAATACGAGTTTGGTTAATCCATTTTCATTCATTCTCAGCAGGTATTGAGCAGTGGAGGCAGGCAAGCAGTGGAATAGATTTGGAGATCAGATCTGAGCTGTATTGTGTGTAACAGGTGGAGCTTGTACTGGATTGCTTGTGATAAGCATTGTACTTTGTAATGTTACATGTTCTCAATCATTAATATACTGATAGTGTGGGGTTTTCAGCTGTAAGCTTTCCCCGGGTTACATACTGTGTTAATGTGTGAATACTCTTGATGTTTTATTGTTATTGATGCTGCTAAATTGATGATCAACATAGAGGAGCTTATGTATTGTGTATGTATTCCACAATAGTACATGATCGGGATAATCTCCATTGAATATTTGTTAAATTATTCAAAATTTCTACACTATTAATGTGGCTACTAGATCAAAATATTATCAAACTCCTGCTCCAACAGCCGGGAAAGAGAAAGAGGCCACCCCTTCTTCTTCTACCCCGAGTTTTGGCCCTCTTCATATCGACTGCCCTAACCTTGATTCCTGCATTTGAACACCTTCTTGAGGTGTGCTAAAGAAATCCTCGTACAATCCCAATGCTCGATCCACTCAGCACTATAATATTGTTGAGGATTTGTCTCATGTGCCATCAGCTATGTCAACTCTCGAGGTACTCCACATATGTCTGTCTCAATGGAAATCCTTGCTGTCAGCTATTGGGGGTATTAATCCTACCAATTCCAATTTGATATGTTTTGATCTAGAGAACCACGTTCCACACCTAGCTCATCATATTTCCTTTCTCATTCAGGTAATCATCAATGAGAAAACCATTCATATGACTGTTATTGATGAAGGTGCTTCTACCTACATCATGTCAGCCGCTTATTGGAAGGAAATTGCTTTTCCTACTCTGAACCAATCCCCTTACACTTTGGAAGCTTTCAATGGGCGTGATTTGCGACCCTTCGATGTCTTACCCAACCTTGCCATTACTTTGGAGGGAAAGAAAATACACGTTGAGGTAGATATTTTTGACGCTTCTCAATTATAATCTTCTACTCTGATGGAGATGGAACCATGCCATGCATGTTGTAGCCTCCTCCCTATTCCAGGTGATTCATTTTCCCCATCAAGGGAAGATCATCATAGTTGAAAAATTGTCCTTCTTTGCCTCTTCCTCCTTAGATAGCAATGTTCTGTATGTCAAGCACACAGGTGCTCCTTATGAGAGTGTGGGGGCAGGTCTTTTCAAAGATTCTACTTTGATGGGAATTTTTCCGCTCCCACCTCCTCATGTTGCCTCTATCAGCATGATCTCGTTCAAATATGATCCTTGGGTCATACCTTCACTGGATCTTGTTGACACTTGGGGTGAGGTTATGCCACTTAGTCCTGCCGAAATCAATTACGTGGAAATTGTTTTGGCCTCAAGTTTCATATTCTCTGATTCTCCTGTTTCAAGGACTTCTCTAGATACGTATTCTTAATCCCCATGGCTTGGTGCTTCGAAATCTCCTGAGCTCTTAGCCAAGACTTTTCTTGCTGATGAGAGTATCATGGAAGTAATGTCTCTCGAGGAACCACCTTGGAACGATACTCATCATCGTTCCTCATTCCTGCCTCGCCTGATGGTCATGTCTACTAATCTCGAGGAGTTCCCTTCTCAGTTTCTTTCCCTCCTGCTTCTGGCATCGATCCTGACTCATGAAGTATGGTCAGAAGGAAATTTGGGTAATATTACCCAAATGATGCCAATTGATATTTCTGTGAAGCCTAGTGTCGTTGAAAATGTCCATATTGGGGTAACCGGATGAGATCAAGATCTATATTCATCTGTTTCAAGAATTCTGTGATGTGTTTGCGTGGTCATATGAAGAAATGTCTAGAATTGATCCTAGCATTGTTGTGCATGAAATACCAACTCATCTTGATGCAAAGCCCATTCGCCAATGGCTCCGCCTAGTGCACCCTAGGAAAGTGGCCGCTATCAAGGGTGAAGTTGAAAAAATTGTCAAGGTTGGATTCATTTATTCAATCCCTCTTACAGATTGGGTGTCAAATATTGTATTGGTGATAAAGAAACAAGGCACGATCTATGTTTGCATTGATTACCATGATCTCAGTCGTGCATGTCCTAAGGATAACTACCCTACTCCCTTCATTGATCATATCATTGATGAATGTGCTGGGAGCGAATTTTTTCCTTTATGGATGGTTTTTATGGTTACAACCAGATTAACATTGCGCCGACCAATCAAGAGAAGATAGATTTTACCTATCCGTGGGGTACTTTCATGTACAAAAAGCTCCCTTTCGGCCTCTGTTGGCTACATGGGGCCTGACCCAAGTTCAACAATGAGTTTAGCCAAGCAAATACCGGTATTACTAGCCCTTTCGGCAACAATCCGTGGAGCGTGGACTGAGGTCTCACTTGAAGTAGTATGGCAAGGTGCTGGAACCAGGTTTCCACACCCTAGGGGTGTCTGATATGGGTAATAGGTACACGATTCAACCTTCGTACTTACTAGATTACGTGCACCAGTGGGCTCTTTGCGTCCGGTGGGACTGCCTTCGTGTAGATCCAGCCACAGCGCAACCAATATTAATTACCCAAGTCTTCCTTAGTTAGGTTCTATTCGTTAATTACTTAGAAAGTTTTCATACATAAACATACATACAAGTGAGCGCATATAGATAAACAGATACCATTAACGCCGAACATCAAAATATGGATCTACGAAACAGATGCACAATATGCCGAGTCAACTTAGCTTTATTAATGATCATTTTCAAGTTCACTTCAATACAGACCCGACTCCACACTGCACACCTAGCTGCAGGGGTTCATGCACTCAGCTGCAGACTCTACTAGGCCTCTGCGCACTCAGCTGCAGAACCTTTACCTACTACTACGACCCAATACCTTCAGATCCACTTCTATCCTCTAACCATGCCTTTTCATCTATCTATTACTTCCCAAAAACTCAAAACTGTCTTTACACTTAGAGCCTCGCTCTATTTATACAATCCCATGGTCTGCGGACCATGGGTAGGTCGACATACTATACATTAAATTACATTATTTTAGGGCGGACTGTTAGGATATTCCGACACATAGGATATAGTTAAGTTCAACTTGGTCTAGTATAGAGTTAGGTTAGAGTTAGGTAAAGTGTGTTTCTTTACCGTTGTACATTTTGTAACTTACAATCCGACGGTCACGATATGTAGTGATCCGACGGTTCACTCTCACCTCGGTATTACCGACACTTGATCCGTGGCTTGACACCCGATTGGTCCATGAGTTCTATTTAAAGCGCATGGAGGGTCATTGTTCGGGTAATCCGTGCATGAGAGAAGCTTATGTAAATTTTCATTCTTTGATTAATAAATTGTCTGTACCCACGTTGGGACAGGCCGTGGACTGTTTCCCTCCTTGCACTCAACCCATTTGCATCTAACAAGTTTGCGTCCCTTTGGTAGAGGAACAAGATCCCAACCTTATAAACCATGTGAAGTCCAGCCTTAAAAAGAAATTTGAAATGACAGACTTAGGACACTTACACTATTTTCTCGGTCTTCAAGTCTTGCAATCCCAAGAGGGTATTTTCCTTTCCCAGTCCAAGTATGCTTGTGATATTCTTCGTCATTTTCACATGGAAGACTGTAAGCCAGCCACTTCTCCCTTTCAGTCTGGAGTCAAACTTTCAGTCTCTTGTACTTCTCCTGAAGTTGATGCTACCTTATACCGTCAACTTGTCGGAAAACTCTTGTATTTAACCCATACTCGTCCTGATCTTTCCTTTGTTGTTGGCCTTGTTGCTCGTTTTATGCAAAACCCCCGTGAAAGTCATTGGAAAGCAGCTAAAAGAATACTTCGTTATGTTCGAGGTACAGTACAGTTTGGGATTCATTACAGTGCCAAAGCAGCTCCTCTGTTAGTTGGTTTCACTGATTCTGATTGGGCTGGTGACCTTGATGATCGGAAGTCTACTGCTGGTTATGTCTTCACTCTTGGTTCAGGACCTATTACATGGGCTTGTAAGAAACAGGCTGCCATTTCTCTTTCATCAGCAGAAGCAGAGTATCGTGGTGCCGTGGAAGCTAGTAAGGAAGCCTTGTGGCTTCGTCAGATCCTATCAGAGTTTGGCTTTGAGCAGCAGCATCCAACCACACTTTGGTGTGATAATCAAAGTGCCATTCAGCTATGCAAAGATCCAGTCCAGCATCAGCGCAGCAAACACATTGAACTACACATGCACTTCATCAGAAAGCTCATTCATGACCATGTTCTTGAAGTGCAATATTGTCCAACAGATGATCAGGTTGCAGACATCTTCACAAAGGCTCTCACAGAGGCGAAGTTCACTAAACTTCGATATATGCTTGGAGTTCAGGAAGTTGTCACTAAGGGGGGATAGGCTCTAGTGCCTCCTTCCTTCTCCTATTGTGTCATATTTGTAAATCCTTCAATCCTATCCCAAGTTGTTCTTAAGGGGGGATGTTAGGATATTCTGACACATAGGATATAGTTAAGTTCAACTTGGTCTAGTATAGAGTTAGGTTAGAGTTAGGTAAAGTGTGTTTCTTTACCGTTGTACATTTTGTAACTTACAATCCGACGGTCACGATATGTAGTGATCCGACGGTTCACTCTCACCTCGGTATTACCGACACTTGATCCGTGGCTTGACACCCGATTGGTCCATGAGTTCTATTTAAAGCGCATGGAGGGTCATTGTTCGGGTAATCCGTGCATGAGAGAAGCTTATGTAAATTTTCATTCTTTGATTAATAAATTGTCTGTACCCACGTTGGGATAGGCCGTGGACTGTTTCCCTCCTTGCACTCTGAGGGTTTTAACCACGTCAAAAATACTGGTGTATTGATTTGAGATCTGGTTGTGAGCGGTGTCCTCTTGGTATTCTTTCTGAGGAACTTACCCTGTAAATTCCTACACGGACAACCCTAGACTCATCCTAGACTCGCGTGCTCCATACCCGCATTTCACAGAGTCTTTACATTACTTTGACCAAAACTTGGGCTTTAAGACCCAAAACCATGCTGTGGGGGGATCTGGTGCCCAACAAGCCCCCAACACAATCATCGTGACTCGCCCCGAATCACTGTACAGGTGTGTCGATCTTTGCATGAAGTTTTTCCAACTGTGTTTGGGCTGCACGAAGGTCCGCAATGCACTGCTCTGCCATCCGCTGGATTTGCTTTACTCGCTCGGCTGAATGCTCACTGTCAGGGTCAAATCCCTGTCTTAAGTCATGCATTGCTTTCATCTGTGCGAGTTTTCCTTCGATGTCGGTCGTGATGAGAAAGGCCTCATCAATCTAGGGCTGGACACATGCTTTAAGTATGACCTATTTTTGGTGCGTGGCATCCACTTGTTCCTTCAATGCCTTCGGCTGTTGTAGCTTCGCGAGCTACTGGGTCAAAACCACTGTTTGCGTCATCCTGTGTAGACTATCATATTGCATTTGAAGCTCCCTTGCCTCTGTTTCTAAGTGATGTATGGTGGGGTCCTCCTGTAGGGATGTGAGGACCGTGAAGGATTCTTCCGAAATTGTTGTACATGTTTGCACTGCCTGTCCTATTTCCTCCAACCCCTTTTGGATAGTGTCAGTGCACTGTTCCCAAACTTTCGGGGGCATGGATGACTGCGCCTTTAATCGGAGTTCAACAATCTGAGGGTTGAGGTCCAGCTGGATCCTCGTTGCTTCCACCTTTGCCTCATGGAATCCACTGGCCAATTTATGAATCCACACTCCTATTGGTAGGTCTATCGCAATTTCTAGCCTGGGGTGTGGCGACATGCTTCCTCTACTATCTGCTCTATCTGCTGATTCTGCGCCAATGCTTCATCGTGTTATAGGCTAAGCTGCTTGATTTTGATTCACTGTTCATTGAGAATTTTCACTATGCCTCCTTCCCTAGCACGGAGTTCTATTGTCGCTCTATACTGTAGTTGGTATAATATATCTTGCGGAAGGGTAGCCAATTTTAGGCCAAGTCCCTTGACTGACATACTGCGGCTCGGTCCTTTGTGCTATCTGCTGTTAGTGCTCCTTCTGGTAGCACGACGGTGTTAGCCATTTTGGTCTGCAATAGCTGCTTTCTTGCTGATGTACCCGCGGCTCCGTAGGTGACTACCGTTCCTTCTTGTGAGGGCTGCACCTGAAGTCCCTGTAGTTGTGCCCTGAGGGCCCCCAACACATTCTGCTGCTTCGTCATTTCTTCCTGGAGTGCTTCCCTGGCGACCTTGCAAACTGTGTCATCGATGTCATATAGGTCACCCTCTATCAATGTAATAGGTTTTCCATCCAGCTTCGAAGCTTTGGTCTTCTTCCGTGGTCCTGTTCATTCCATACCACGCGACCGTTTTAGTTGTGTATATGTTGTGCTTGGGTCCATGCCTTCTGTCGTGTCGTCGGTCCCTTTTCTTGTGGTCAGGTTCGAGCCTATTTCCTCCTGCATCGTGGTGGCCCCAGCTGCTGCTAATTGTTCGGCAGCCTTGGTCAGCTCTGTGGCGGCCTTTGTTGCCTCGTGGGAAGCCCTTACCTCTTTGGTGAACTACTCATTCTGCTTCTATTGTGCCAGCAACTTGGAGGCATCCTTCTGTCTTAGTATCGCTGCCTCATCACATGCTACCAGATCCGGGGCACGCCATTCAGGTGGCCATGAGTCGAGCAACACGAAAACAGTGTCATCAATTGCGATGAAAGGGAGTTTGGTCCAGTTCTGCTTCGGATCCTTCTGTGCCTTGATATACACATCGTGCATATCTGACTTAAAGTTTGCAAGGCTCCTTAGACTATCATACACCATGGGGGATAGGCACGGCCTTTTATTTATCCACATCTGGATGCTTGCTTCCATGAGTATCCAGAAGATCTTGGTCTTGCAGATCCCCGTGGCATCCTTTGTCGCCCAGAGAGATGCGTATTTTGCTACCTCTAGCAAGTCCTAGTCAAGAGGAGGAAACTAACTGTCCTTAGGCAATTACCCTGCAACCAACAAGATGGATAAGAGTAACCATGCGTAGTGGAAGGTCTTACCCTGCTCCTGGACCTCCTTGCAGTTCGTCAGAAACTCCTCACAGAGGAATTGCGCCCAGTTGAACTATACCCCCTCTACTCATTGTTCGGCTAGCACGATGACTGTTACTGGTACCTTGTTGCTGCGGCATTTTCTCATCACCTTCCTAGCCAACAAATAGGTGGCTACACAACCCTTGGTCCTTAATGATTGCTATTACATAACCTCGATTTCTCTTTTCTAGCTTATACATGGCCTTCATTGCTTCTACGAGGGCCAAGTCGCTGCTTTTCCCTGCTATGGCCATGGGGTCATTTCCTTTGACTGGAAGTCAATAAATTTGGTGAATTAGATCAGCTGTGATGGGAATTGACTCTTCTAGCCAAAGATACCCATCATGCACTAGGCACAGTAGTTGCTTGATGACAAAAATGGTGGTGGGCATGCGGTGGTAGTGGGGTATCCATCGTAGATGGAGTAACCCAGCCCTCTCCGCAATGCACAACCATTTTTGCTTCAGTAGCCTCTCTGTGGTCAACTGTGGGAACTTCTCACTGTCTGTGAGGTCCCAATCTTCAAAATTCATAGTAGGTACTCGTCCAACGGCAGACCTTCAAATCTTATATCATCGAGGAGGGGCGGGGTCTGGAGCAGAGTCTTCGTGGCCTCCAGGCCTTTCGGTATCTTGGCTTTCCCCTTTCACCTTAGGAAGAGTGCCTCTTATATTTAGAATGGCTGGATGAGACTCGTCATCTCACTGCTTTGGTCATCGAAGCACAAAAGAAGAAAGTGAAGTCCCATTTCAATTTGTCAGTGTCTCCTCACACGTTCTCTAAGGGTTATTTGGTTTTACTATCCAATCAAGCTAATGAGAAGCTGGGGGCAAGAAAGTTTGAACCCATGTGGCATGGGCCCTACATTGTTAAACTCGTTTTTCAAAAAGGGGCCTATGAGATAATTGATTATGAAGGAAATCATTTGGGAAAGCATCGAAATGGGCTTTATCTCAAACAATACTATGCTTAGGTCATCTTGCATGGTTACTTGTGTACATTAATGTGTCATTCATTTTTGTGCAATGTGGTTTGGTGTGTTATTTTTCAAACAGATTTCCTATTTACTATGTTTTTCCCTAGTTTGCAGATGTCTGTGACTCCCCACATCGGTTTTGCTGATGGTGCTTGCCGTAGTACCCATAATCCATCCTCTATGACATGGGCCATTATGACCCTCATGGTGAGTTGATTGACTTCAAGGTATTTGTTTAGGTCACACAACTAATAATATTTCTAAATACAACGCAGTGATCAAATTGTTGTTAGAAGCCATCGCCCTTGACATTCGGGAATTGGTTGTCAACCTGGATTCATAGCTTGTTGTCCTTCAACTCAATGGGCAATATTTCGTCAGAAAACCTCAGATATTGAGAATGTATCTATGTATTCGTCTAATGGAAAGACATTTTGATTACATTACATATCATCATATTCCTAGACGCATGAATACATTAACAAATGCATTAGCTAATTATGTGTTGGATAGACATTTACGAAACATGTGAAAAGCTAAAAAAATCATTTGTACCATAGTAAGCAAGAAAATACAACACACACACACACACACACACACACACACACACATATATCTATACATATATATATATATATCTATACATATATATATATATATATATATATATATATATATATACATATATATATATATATATATATATATATATATATATATACATATATATATATATGTGTGTGTGTGTGTGTGTGTTGATAATGTTTGATACATAAAAACCCTAAAAAATAATATGTGTTTTCAAATAACATTGACGGCTCGCAGGCCTCATATATCCATGGCGCGCAGGCCTCAAAAATGTAAATGATGGACCTAGGAACTAATCAGCATGGTGATCGTGGTAACATGAAACTGCTCGTACAACATGAGTCAACAATTTGTAGATCCGGTTCGATACTCCCACCGTATGCCTCTGGTACTGGCGCGGGATGTTATGAAACCAGCTCAATAAAAGATAGAAAAGATAGATCAATGCCTTAGAATTCAGCCTCTTCGAGGGGGCAACCTCCTTTACATTACATAAATGAACAATTCTTGGATGATACAAATGAAAAGACCTCCTTTCTATATATAGGAGTCTAAGGGGTTATAACATAATCAGAGCCGACATAACAATAATAATGTAAGGGCATAATAATAACAATAGTGGGCTTCTATGGGGCACAATAGTAATAATATGGGCACTACATGGGTACATCAATATAATAAGTGGGCTATACTAATAATAATAAGGGGTTACACTAGTAGTATAGGGGCCTAACATGCCCCTCTCCTTCAAAAAGCGTTTTCCTCAACGCTTGAGTAGTTCTTGATGCTTCTATATAACATTCTTGTCCTCCCATGTGGAATATTCAGCGGGTAAGTTCTTCCACTTGATGAGATACTCTGAAATTGATCGCTTTCGTAGCTGTCGGGTTCTTGTTTCTGTGACTGCTCCAGGTTCCAATATGATTTTTCCTTCCTCTTCAATTTCTGGAAATATTGCTTTAATTGGGATCTTTTGCAACTTTTGAATAACTGGCCATACTTCTTCGTTCTTCTTCCATTCATCCATTTCTTCGTTCTCGATGTGATCTTTCACTTCTTGCACCTTTTTCTTCTTGATATGTCCTTCTATCTTGAGAGTTTGAGGAGTGGTAATTCTTGCCAATGCTTTACAAGATATGGTCTGATTCATTTCTTCTTTATCTGGGGTGGTGTCCTGACGTATATCCTTTTCTTTTGATGTTTCTTGATCCTTTTCTTCCTCCTCTTCATATTCTATGTAAAATAATTTCTTCTCAGCACACCTATGACCTTTAGTGCATTTGCTATCACAATTGTAACAAAGCCCTTTTTCTCTTTTTTCTTCCAATTTTTGTGGTGTAACCCTTGTAGGTTGTGGAAGGCTGGGAGAAACAACACTTCCATCTTTATAGTTGTGAGGGGTATGCTTCCTGGTTTCCATAATTTTTCTTTCCATTATGTCACAAAGCCCTTTTACTCTTTCCAATTGTTGTGGTGTTGCTCTAAAGAAGGTGTTGCTCTTTGTATCCTCATAATGTGCTATCATTTCCTCCGTGAAAATTGACCACGTAACAAGTTTTTTACGAGAACAAAGCCCTTTGTACCATAAAAATTGATCTGGTTCTAAATATGAAGATGCAATACATACCTTTTGTAACAGTTGTACACCATGTATATCAAAATATTGCTCCATCTGAAGTATCCAATTTACCGGATCCTTGCCATCAAACTTCCTCATCTTGCTTTTTCTTGATTTTAGGAGCTCTACCTTGAAACGACTGTAACTCTGTACTTTCAAATCTTTAAGTTCTGAAATTGTGACCTGTAGTAGCCCTCTGTGTCCTCTTTCCAATGCCACAAGTCTGATCCAAATTGGATTCTCCAAGAAAGAGTTATGCACAATCTCCCGCAGTGACCTTCTTACGAAATTTCAATCCGATGCTCAGAAAGAAAGTTATGACGATTTTCCCCAGGTCACCTGTTTTGAGTGTAATTCAGGAGTCTGCAAAAAGACCAACTTCCTCAGATCATATCTCCGAAAATATCGCGTAAAAATCTCTGAAATTCAGACCCAAGGTTCAGCGTCAATTCTTCTCAAATGGGTTTTTTTTTTGCGACTTCTGAAACATCACAGAAAAAAAGTTATAGCGAAAATGCCACGATGACATGTTTGGAGCAGCGAAACCCTAGAATCCAAAGCTCTGATACCAAATGTTATGAAACCAGCTCAATAAAAGATAGAAAAGATAGATCAACGCCTTAGAATTTAGCCTCTTCGAGGGGGCAACCTCCTTTACATTACATAAATGAACAATTCTTGGATGATACAAATGAAAAGACCTCCTTTCTATATATAGGAGTCTAAGGGGTTATAACATAATCAGAGCCGACATAACAATAATAATGTAAGGGCATAATAATAACAATAGTGGGCTTCTATGGGGCACAATAGTAACAATATGGGCACTACATGGGTACATCAATATAATAAGTGGGCTATACTAATAATAATAAGGGGTTACACTAGTAGTATAGGGGCCTAACATGGGATGTCTCCCACCCAGGCATACTCTAAGATACCACAAGTCAACCCCTCAAGGTTCCTCGCGATCTGCTCCTCATTGTCACTCCCCTCATGATAAGGAGCAATTTCAAATTGGCGAGCGACATGCCTGGCTATTGCGGACATCCCAGTAGGACGCTTTGGTCCAACATCTGCATTGATAATTTTTTTTTTATAAATGCATATGTATAAAAAAACAATAAAAAAATCACAAAATTAAAAATTTGATTTTTTACCTTCGTTGTCAAAATCCTCTCCATCTGGCAACGACATGTCTGAATCTCCACGGAAGTCGGTACAACTGTATGGCCAGTCCACCACTATGATCAGCTGTCGTCATAGCCATGAAAAGAAGGCAGGCCTGTAGGACATATGCTCGCCCCCAGTGATCCTAGGCATGAAATGACACCAACGAGCCATCTATGGGTCTTGTGGCATCAGTGGATCTACCTCAGTTAGTTGGTATTGGAATAGTGGCACCCATTCCAAGAGAAAGGTCGGTAGTACAGATCCGAAGAAAAATTGCTTCAGATTCCCTGCCTTAGATTTTGTCAGCTGGCGTTTTATGTTGATCTTCATGGCTTCTATCCAATTGAAGATCATTGGTGCTGTATAGTTGATAGAATATAGAAATTTCGACTTGTTAGTCTCGTGCACTTCTTGGGACCTCGCCAGCTTGTTGATAGTCAATAGTAGCACTCTTAGTGTCAGATCTTGCACAATGGCAATCTCAATTTTTTCGCTCTTGGATTTGAGGGCTTCAGGGCAATGTTCAGCAAGTAGCATGGGTATGCTTGCCCCAATTGGTCATGACCCATATAGGTGGACTGGTTCCCCTCTCTAGGATAGTCCTGTGATGAAATATAGGTATGAAGTTTCCAACTCCAACTCTTGATCACCAATGATGAATATTTCATCATTTATGTCCCAGAGAATAATAATGAATTGAAGTAGCTCAGGTTGAGCCCGCATCCCTGGTGTGAGAAAGAACTTGAGCAGCCCAAAGTTCCTCAAAGCGTTCATGAAATTTGGATCATTTAGTGCCTGAGTGTCCACATCTTCGTGCTCACGTTATTTCCAGTCTACCATTTTCGACGATTCTTTCCTGCAAAAACCATGTATTCAAGTCAATAATCATTTTTGGCAAATAAAAATTGGATTCAAACAATGGTTTTGAGAGGAAAATGGATTTTTCCTTGTTCACGGCGTCGATGCGCCTGTTTTAAAAATAGTTGCACCAATGATGTGATAGGGCATTTTAATTACCCTCGACTGGTGTGATTTCATGCCCTAAACTCGCGTCGACCAAGGGCGATTTTTTTTTTACCAAAACCTCCATTAGAAATGCAAAAAATGGATGAAAACAGGACTAAATAGTATGGAAATGGAGCTTAGGGCCTTGGGTATTACCTGTAGTTGGTGGCTCGGCGAATGACCTCCCAAATCTCCCGCAATCTGCTCCGGAAAAATTAGGACAAAAGTCGGTGAAAAGTTTTTCACAGCAAGGTAAAGTGGTAAATGGTAAAAAATATTTACTTTTCCCTCCTTTTATTCAGTTTTTCATGAAATATTAGGGTTTTTTGTATTTTGACCTATTTTTCCTCAAGAATTGGATAATGCACTTTACCCTTTTTGCGTAGCAACAGGTGATGGATGTTCAATGATGATGCCGAGTCACATTTAAGCTCTTTTCTTGACTCGCAAAACTCAAATGAAAAGATTGCTGAGTTTTTTCCCTTTTGACTTGTAAAAGAAAATAAAATGGGGGGTCCTCTTTCAAGCTCTTTTCCAACCCTTTACACATGAAAAGATAGCTAATCCCTTGTTGTTTCGAACTGTTTAACGGATGTGAAACATCGTGTGCCCAGTATATGTTTACCCCTTTTTCAGGCTGGGACGCATTATTCACAAAAAAGGTACTCCTTGACTGAAATATTCAAGCGGTTCTCTCAAGTATCGTTTACTACATTTTCGTGCTCGAGAGACACGAATGTACGAAAAGGGACCATGTGGAGTTTTCTTTTCCCTATATTTTTCAAACTCTCTAAACATGAAAAATATACCGAGTTACACCTTTGTCGGACTCTTTAAAATACTAAACGACATTGGATTCGTAACCATGACGAACATAAGCTTCTCATTCCTAGGGCTCGTTAAACTTACTAGGTTAGATTTGTCCAAAGGATGAACTTACAGTGTAAGCATATGCTATCCCCTTCAAGCTTGCGATTAAAAAAATTGGGGTACCTGCCAGGAATGGTGGGGGAAAATTTGGGAATCTAATCAGTTGTGTCAGCAGGTCACTCTTGAACATGGCACTTTCTACTTTGTGTCGGGATGGGGTATCCTCCTTTTATCACTGACCTACTTGGGTTGGGTCATTCATTTTTGCCTTCCATTTGATCTCTGCCACATCATCATGACCATCGATCCTCTAGATCCAAAAGCTGCCAAACTTCTAGTTGTGTTGTCGATATGTTCAAGAGTTGTCCTTCTGCAGTTACACTTACCCATGATTCTCTATATCATCCAAAATAATTTTTCATCCCTTTGTGTCATGTCGATGATGTGGGATACATCATGGCCCTCCTTCAACATGTTCGCTTCCTGTCGACTTCAGCGCATTATCTGGGAAGTTGACCAAGAGACTCCCTTCCGGTACCTTAGAGCTTGCATGCCCTAATGGCAAGTTCTTTGCACTCGACGACAAGTTCACATCACCGTCTTTCAATCGAGTGATTTCACGGGTGTTTGAATACAGTTCCCCTATTCACATTCCGTGAATTGTGTTGATAGTACCTTGAGAACCATTGTCATTATTGGTGGTTTTTCTCATTCTTGTTAACAATTTATATCATCGGTTGGTAATCAAGCGATTTTCTAGCATGTTCGACGTCAACACATCTATTCACATGTTAGAATTTGTACTTTGATCGGGTCATGTTGGAGCGCAAGACCCTGGGCTTAGATTACAAAATTCCAGGTTGTAAGGCGATGTGACATGATTATGTTGATATACATGTCTCTCTTAGATGGATGGTTGTGACCATACCATGAGTTATCATATGTGAATTGGATGGCTACAACCATACCTTGGTTTCGATATATCCTCTTTATCGGATGGTTGTGCCCATGTCTGGATACAGTTACATGATCATTCTTTGGGTGGCTGCATCCATACCATGATTCATGTATTATTTGACAAAGTTTTCAGTTCTGTATATGTATATGTAATTGCTTGCAGGTTTTTCAACAACAGACTCCGGTTCCCTACACTGATTCATAAAGCATTTCATCCCTCACTCTAGTTTGGCCTTCACCCTTTACGGGGCATCTGTTACACAACATTTTGTCACTGTCCCTGTACTCCCCATTCCATGATCCTAGAGGACCTCTATAATGAACCCTACATGCTATCCTTTCATGAAGAAACCCGCATTGTGTCCCCCTTCATGAGCAGAACAATTCCCTTTTGCATCATTTCCTAAAAATCTTCTGTTTTTCCCAGTTTACAAGACCGAAGTTAATGACCAGTGTCCTCCTCGTGTTGATATGCAGGGATTAACATTGTCCCTAGTGCCGATAGGAGCGATTGAGCCTTGTTCTAGTTGCGCTAATCCTCTTTTGGAAAGTTTTTTAAATAAGGAGCCGAAGCTTCCAGCTCTAGAAGCTTCATAATGGAAGTCCGGTAAATGGTTGAGCTAGATGGAGTCGAGGATGTCAATTTGGGCTCCTTTCCCCTATAAGGATGAACTGACTCAAGAGATAAGATCTTCTCCCATGAGAAGAGGAACAATCTCCCATCCATTCATGCTATATCAACCTCCATTTTTCCCAAGCACAAGTTAGTGATAATGTCGGTGTGCTAGTGCTAATTAAGTTTGGAGTAAACAGTAAGCTATATAGTTGTAGCTCTCTAGTTGCATGTGAGGGAGAAGTGTGAATTTTGTTTAGTGTGAAGCCTAAAGGCAAGAGCTTTAAAAATATCATTGTTGAGGCCATCATGGAATGCTAACGAAAGTGTGTGGGAACTTGTCAGAGGAGAACAACAACGTCAAGATAATGGTTGTAATCTCTTCTTGATTTAATATATATGCAACTATTGATTGCTTTCCTACATAATGTGTCATCTCACATATTTATGGCTTAATGTTTCTTGACTTGTTAAGTAGGTTGAATAACAAATTATCTATTATCACAATTGTTGTTTGCTGTTGTTTACTTGTTTCATGTGTTCAAAGAAGGAAATGAGAGATATCTAGAGCGAGCAAGTGAGGGCATAAACAAATAGGATAAGCGTACTAAGAGGTAGGCCCTCTTAATTGGTTATAACCTAAGAAAATCTTCCATAGAATGTCTTGTTAGTGGCTAGACCCGCTATTGGGCTAGAGGAATTGTTTGTGTCCGCACTTATAATTTTACTTCACCACAAGACTGAAGACATTCGCAAAAGAACATTTAGAACTCATGAGGGTTGGTGAGCTCCAGTATTACAGCAATGATGCTGCAACTCCTGGGAGTCCCTACTTTACTTTTATCAACCCAGTAGTTCATAACAAACTTGGAAGCGACGGTGCTATATGCACAAGTACTAGCTCTTACTGCAGGGTGTCACTTGATCAGCTGGCACAAGTTCGCTAGGAGCTCAAGCCAACTTCTATGAGTTTTTAGAAGAAGCTTTTAACTGTGATGGAAGGAAGCTAACTCAAAAGAGGCTAGTCTACTTGCAGAAAGAAGATGAAAGCTGAAAGGAAATGCAAACCTTAGCAAACCCTAGTTTTACCGACTAACCCTACTTGTGCAAGAAAAGAGATGTAAACTACTGAACTAAATGCCATTGACTCTTGAAAAGGTAAAATGCATGTGTTTAAGTTATTTCTGAAGGAAAATATGGAAAAATCATCTTTTCGTATTTTTTGAGCAATTTTATGCAGAATTATTATCCATGTGTTTTAGCTATTTGTGACTATGCAGAGGTTTATTGGCGAAAGGAAATGGAGTGGGCAATTGCAGGAGGTTGGGAAGGTTTGAAGAGGACCTAAAGAGTCCCTAGCACCCTTCTGGAGATTTCAACTATGATCAGACTTCGAAAAATCGTCCGCATGAACTTCTACAGGACGCTGCAGGGGATCTACAGGAAATTCTATAGGAAGTTCTACAGGAACAGGCCGAAAGTGGTTTTAGAGGGTTGAAGGTGGAAAAATGGTGGGAAAGTGGAACTGAAGGATGGATAGAGATGTCAAGGGGTCTAGGACGTGGTCAATGAAGCTCAGGAGTGAATAATATGGTTGGATTTGTTCAAGGGTGAAGGAAGCAATGTTGTACAAAAATGTAGAAATTAGGGCAAGCTGGGAAAGTATGGAGAATGAGTGAAGGAAACCTTGAGAGAGAGTGGAGCAGGTTGTATGATGGAGCAAGGATAGGCTGGAGTATCTTATAGGTGTTCTGCACACTTCTTTCCAAAACTGACCTAGCAAAGACTAAGGAAATAAATTTTACCTATTTTGGACCTAATTTGACCTAAAAACCAGAAAAGTGATGAACATAAATTTATAGACAAAAAGTCATGCAAGAAAGCTATGGAAACTCAGCAAGAATAGATCTAAGCATGAAAACAAAACTGATATCAACTTTTCCAACTCAAAATCTAACACTAGCAATTTCATTGGAAGGCAAAAATAATGTTTTTGTGGCAGCAAGAGTGCCTTGGTCTCAATTCATGGTCCCAAGGAGGGAGAAAGGAGATCAAGGCTTGCTTGGTAGCCTTTTTGTGGATCTTTTCTGTTATCAAACTATCAAATCAACCTGAAGCAAGAACAACTATCTTAATCATCAAAAACAACCTAAGTAACAAAGCAAGATTTAACCTAAATAACAGAAATTATTCTATGAATGTGATAAAAACACATAAAAATACACAAAGGAGGTACTAGGCACTTGGGATGGGTCCAACTCCAAGAGCTATAGGCCCCTAGGAAAGATCATAAGTGGTTCAAAGCTGGATTCATCTTCATTGATCAAAAAAATAATAGTTACATCACAAAACTGTCTGCAAAAGGAGCTCGAAAACGAGTTGATTACAAGGTTGCACTAAAGTGTGAAAATAGACTATCAAATGGCTAAAATACTAAGTCTTGAAGCCTTCCTATTTATGCAAGTGAGGACTCCCAACAATCCTCCTAAACTTTAGGAACTTGGCTGCCCAAAACTGCAGATAACAACCACTTCACTAGACCTGCTCGACTGCCCCTTGAAATTATCTTTGGTGGGTTGTTGAACTCCGATTTGTTGGTGGAGAACTCGAGGGAAGGGTAATTTAGTGTAGGAGACACCCCTCCTATAAATCCTCAGCCTTGTTTCCCATTCACTCAATTAACATAAATATATTCAAAAGCATGCACAAAACTATGGAGAATGGTGGATTAAATGAGAATAATAGGAAAAATGAGCCCATATAGTTACCCATTTCCAGGGCTCATCATCACCCCCTACTGAATGTGTTGCTCATCCTCTGAGCAACTAATCCAGTGCATCATCTTTGATTACTTTGACTGCCTCTTTGACATCCCAGGCCTCTGAGGTGATGTCCTCTTCTCTGTCATGAAAACTTGCCTTTCTGTCCACTTCCTCCCATTGTTTTTGTTCCTCTTCTTCCTTAACCCCTTCTAACAACCCTAGCAGTAGTGGAGGGCTGAACTTAAGGCCAATCCAGTTGGCTTTCAAGTTCTGCATTGATTGTTTGTATAGGGGTACTCTTCTCATAGCCTCCCTCATTTTGGTTGGGGAGTGATATTCTCTTATTTTCAGACTATGGGACAATGTATTCCATCTTCTTGTGCAAGCATGAAGGCAGTTATCACCAAACAGTATTTCCATATCTTCAAAGTGAGCAATGGCCTGTGCTTGCCTTTCAACATAGTCAGGTGTAATGTGAGGGTTGTCTGCAAGGTACCAATGTTCATATATGAGGGTTGAGGGATCTTCTGCTTCTGCCCTTATCATGAGTGGCTCACTTAGCTCGCTAGTCATAATCTTCTGAATCTCTACTGCCCTCTTTTCCTCATGGCTTAACCAAGAAGCCATAGCCATGAGTTGTAGGTCTCCTAATGCAGTGTTTGGGTCCCATAGATTAATGTTAGGAACTGCCAGGTTATGTAAATAGAATTATGCTAACTTGGCCTTATCTTCAGCTGAGCTACTGTCACACAAATGCATAAACTGATTGTAATTCTGGAATGGAATGGTGCCCCTTTGGGCCATTGTTTTAATTTGAAATTGCAGCCATTGGTATTTAAGATATAATGCATAGGATTTAGCAGGTTTCCTACATTGCAAGGCTTCTATTACCCGGCTGGCCATGCAGGCCATTTGGGCTTCTTTTTCTTGTAACTGTTGTTTTAAAACCTGCACTTCTTCTGCTGCCTGAGACTCCTTTTCTTGCAGCATTTTCGTTAGTATCTCAACATTAGTTTGTGGCTCTCCCTCTTTCTGCTGTTTCTCAGTTGTTTCCTTGTCTGTTAGAGGACCTTCTTGCTGCTGCTGCCCTCCCAAAATGGACAGCCTATCTCCCTTATGAACTTCCTGTAGCTGCAATTGCTTTTTCAGCAGTTCATTCTCTTCCTATAGTTGGGCTCTTTTACTGCTTTCTATGTGCCTTACCATGGCCAAATCCCCTCTTAATTCCTTTAGCTTTCCCTCCATGTGGCCTATGTCCTCAACTCCTTTAGATTTAGCGATTTGAATCCATGTGTGGGTTCTGACCCTCTCTTTTCTAATTCGAAGAATAAAGGTACAACAAATTTCTGTGGGATGATTTTCCCACCCTCTAGCAGATTGTAAAAGGAGACCAAATTAGTCTGAAAGGTTGGTTCAGGTATTTCTTTGGCCTTGCTCTCCCCTATGACTGTTTGGCTACCTTCTCCAATTTCTCAGTTTCTTTTAACTTGGCTAGAGTTTCCTATAGAGATGTTTCAGCTTCTTGTAGAACTGCCTTTGAGTCCATCAACTTGATTCTCCCTTTTCAGGTGGAGGTCTTGGGGTTTCCTCTTTCATAGGTGATATATATTTTGGAAGGAGACTCTTCCTTCTTTTTAGTGGGTGTGTTCTCTTTCCAGGTGGAGGTTTTGGGGTTTCCTCTTTCATAGGTGATATATATTTTGGAAGGAGACTCTTCCTTCTTTTTAGTGGGTGTGTCCTCAATGACAATTGGTTCCTTTGATGGTGGCTAGGGTTTGCCTACTTTGATCCTTGTGCTTCTTCTGGCTATAAAATACATGGAGGTTTGCCTTTTTCTTTTTCCTTTTTGTTTTGTAGGTGTTCTTAATGCAGCAAGCACAACTGCTGCTTCGCTTGCAAACATTTCAGGGGATGTTTCTTTCTGTTGTTCTTTTCCTTCACTTCCTGTTGCCTTGTCTATGTCCACTATTTCTGCTTGTGTCACTGATATCTCAGGGTGTGTCTTTTCTTTGTCTTGCTGGGTCCCTACTTTGGTTCTGGCAGTCTTCTTTTAGGCTTTCTTGGCCTTTTTCTTGCCAACATTTGTCCTTTTTACCTTCTCTATTTTTGATGTTGTCTCCTTTTGTGCCTTAGGCTTAGTAGTCTTGTCAAATTCCTCTTTTTCCTCCTTTTCTTCCTCTATTTTTCCCTCTGCTTGAATGTCTTGTGCTCCCTCACCATTGTTCTTCTCAATTTCTTCAGTTTGCTCCTCCTCATCATTATTGGATGGGCTAATGTCCTCAATCAAAGTTTTGATGTCATCATCCCTGGACATATTTTTGAAAAATTCCCAAGCTATGGGGATAGTATAGGTGTGTAAGGAATCTTCCACCAATAGTTTGATGAGTCCATGGTGGGCCAATTGATCTGGGACCCCTGCATTTAGCTTTGTGTTATAGAAATATTTGGGCACTGCAACCCCAATCACATATGCCCATAAAACAAGGGCTTCTAAACCCCTAAAAGTTTTGTTTCATACCCTAAAGGAACAAGGTCAACTGATTACATCATCTCCCAGAAGTTCTCCATGAAAAACTACTAAGAACTGGTCAAAATAGGACCATACAGATTGCTCCATGCATAGGGTGCGATGCATCTCACCTATTACACACGGGGAGTGCGATGCATACTGGAAAGCCCTTCTGTAGGGTGCGATAAGCGAGAGCAGACAAATGGCAGAAGCAGTGTGCTAGGTGGAAACCCAAAGAATCTTCTAGAAATTGCTCATATGACACTTGCCTCTCTGAATTCGCCCAGGGATGAGTAAGAGACCTGAAATCTCCAAGTGGAACCAAGAAATATCAGTGAAATGACACTAATCAAAATCCCAAAAGCTGACTCACTCTCCTGAAAACATCTATATATATATCCCTCATCCAAGAGATCCAGGGGCTGGAATTTGGTAATTTGCGAGAAAGTGTTGTTGGTATCTCTTTGAAGACATTGTTCGGTGATCTTGCTTTGTATGAGGTGAAGAGGGCTTTCATGCTGGGAGGATGATGCTGGATCAGACAGCTTGGTTGTAATCCTCTCTTCTACTACTTCTATCAATAAAGCTATTTGAGTTTCCTCCATATGCTTGTATATCTCTGAATCTTGTTTATGTATGCATTTATATGGTTAATGTACATCTGATCCTACATTATTTATGGTTATAGATCTCTATGCTTTGATGGTATTTTTCTGCCTTAGCTCTACATGTATTCTTTGAAGCGGGACAAGTGAGAAAGGAGTGGCGAAAGCCCTATCAAAGGAGAGAGGAAACAAGCAAGGAGACTAGCGAAAGACTGAGGTTGGTACTCTCTGCTTCTCTCTCATCTATCTCTCATAAAGGAAAACACAAGTGACTTTAGTTTGTTTGTTTCTAAGATAGCTACCCGTCTTAGTGGGACTAACAGCTCTAAATGGACACTAGTTTTCCTGATAACACTTTGTACCACATTCAATTAAAGATTGAAGGAGAAAATATGGGAGGCTCAGTTTTCTAACTGGAGGCGATTCCATCCCATACCTCAATTCATGCAACAACCTGAAATGATAACCACAAATTATGCTAAAGCTCCCTTCACATGTGATATACTTCATTATTTGGTAGCTAACTTCACTCCAGAGAGGAGGCAAGCTTGTCCTTCTGACCTCGTTTTTATCTTCTATATCAGGCTGAAAGAAATGTCTTCTTAGCAACTTGTCCCAATGATTTCTCCTCCTTGCTCCAAGGGAGCCCCAGTGGGAGACCGGTGATTCTACTGATGAAATCAGGTGTAAGCTCTAGGGTCAAACCCCTAAAACTAATTGTGGCATGTGTCTTCGGATGTGGTCTTAGGGACATCAAAAACTATTCAGTCACCTCCTCACCATATCCCTAAATTATGTCAAAGAAGGATATCCAGTTTTCCCTAGTGAAGAGGGCCACCACCTCAGGGTGCTCATGCAATTTGCTAGAGTTTAAAGGTTCTTTTCTCATGAATCCTCCTAGCATGGTGTTGAGTGCTTCTTTTTGTGTTTTAACTAGGAAAAAAAATGCTCACGTGAGAAAAGTAGGCAACACTGAAACAGAGGATAGCTGAATTCTGTTTTTTCTGAAATCAAAGAAGGAATTTCTCGTGTGCTTCTCCTTAAAACATCAAATTGCAATAATTCCCTTGTTTTAAGCTACTATTATCCTGAATGTGACTTTTTGTTTTTGGAAAGAATTTTTTTTTTTTGACAGAACGGAGGATAAGGACACATGTTCTTTTCAGCAAGTAGATATATATGCAAATTCTTTTTTTTTTCTTTCACACAAACAGGCTGGCCTCTACTATTGCGTGCATCTTCCTTACAGTAGAATTTGAAAAAGGAGGAGGAGATTTCAGATGCAGAGAAGAAAACAGAAAACTGTGTAGAACTCAGGGGAAATATGCAGGCAGACTTTCACTTTTTTTCAATCCAATGCCGTGTTTAATTCACCACCTTACTCAAACAAGTCATATGCAAAGAGGTTTTCCTGGGCCTACCTCATTTTGAGCTTTAATTTCAACAGAAATCCTGGGTTTTCCTTTTGCAGAGCTGTTCTCTGCCTTTCCTGTAGAAACCTTCCTGTAGAAATCTCCCGGCTCCTGTAGAATGAAACAATGCTCCTGTAGAGCCCAATAGGTGGGAGGGTTTAAAAAAACTGGTAGAAAACTGGCGGAGGACAACTAGTTAGTTGCTCTGGAAGTGGTAGGTGTGTACTGCAGTCGAGAATGTCATGAATGGAAAATGAACAAAGGGTGGTGAAGGTTTCAACTGAGTTGTCTTTTAACTGTTGGCGTGATCTGTGGTGAGGAGATGAGGTGGCCAGATGGGTATGTTATCCCCACCCGGACCGTGGTCCTACGTCATGGTCATAATGTTTCTGCATGCTGTTTGACTGCCATCACCTCCCTTACTCCTGTTATCTACCGCCACTACTACTAGTCCCGAATGTTTTTTTCCTGAGTGGACATACCACACGTGCTGGTTGCGTTTCTAATCAGAAATTTTGAATTTGACGGGGCTCATTTGAATTCCACGAGGATGTGTAACTAAACGAGGGTGTCTAGTTAAATGGCCATCGATTCCATTAAATCGTAACCATTCCCATAGTCATGCAGCCTTGAAATATGATTCATGCAATCGAGCAATAGGTTTAGGTACTTACCTGCTCAGTCGTGGCCGTGTTATGCATATTTTGGATTTTGGATCCCATTACTTCACTACTGTTGCTACTTGCACTCTGCATGCTCGGCCTCAGGATTTTGCTGATGATCTCACGTTCAAAAAAAGCTCCTTGCATGTTTCATATGCCCTACTTTGCTAACCCTGTCTCTGGAGTATGCTTTTCAGAGGGATCAGCTGCTACAGGAATCCTGTAGGATTTCCTGTAGCTGCTTCTCCTTCTGAAATTCAAGCTAATATCTGAGTAGGGCTACAACTACTGAAGAAGGTCTCAGCTGAAAAGGACTCATAGATGGACGGTATCAAGTAGGGTAAGTGAAAAGGCTGCTGCTTTTATTTGTCAATTTTTTTGTTTGTTTACAGCATGAAGGAAACAAAATTTTTGTGTGTGACTGTGTAGGAACATAAAAATGAGTGCAATGAAGGTGTACAGAGATGGAATGGTGACATAGGGCAATGGATGGTGGCAGGGAGGTTCACAGGCCTCATAGATAGATTTCCAACCTTCGGGGCCTCTTCTGAGATTGACTTTTTCTTTTCTGTAGTTTCTACAAGATCCTCCTGTAGAAGACACAGAGTTTCCTGTAGGATGCAAAATTTCAAACCAAATGAGACCAAAACTTGGGAAAGAGTAATGGTGATGGAGGAATGGAATGTGAGGGATGCATGCAGTCTGGTCATGTCCTTTGTTTTTGTCTTGTGTGATCCTCCTAAAACCTGCAATGACCTTCCTACAACCTGCAATTTATTCAAAAGAAATTAGGTTTATTTTTTTATTTTTAATCTTTTTAGTCTGAGATAGCTGGGGAGCCTCCAGGAAGTTTTTACCCTCATTGTCTGCCTTGGGTGCCTCCAAGAGGTTTTCACCAAGGGATATTTTACTACATTTTTTTTTGTGTTTTTTTCTTTTTTCTCTCTCTTTTTTTTTTGTTTTGCTCATGGTATAGGTGGAGTGGAGACAGGGACCTGCTCCATTACCAATACTGATTTACCGAGAGTCTCAATGAACTCCTGCTTGGAAAGGGGCTTCCTGTAGATCTCCAATCTATTCCCATTGATGAGCATGGGGATTGCTTCTTCATCAATGGTTCGAATAAGGACTGAACCATTGTCATTGCATGTTTCCACTATATATGTTCCTAGCCATCTTGTTCTCATATTTCCCTTGAAATCCTTGTATCTTGAATCATACAATAGTGCTGAATCTCCTGGCTAAAATTTCTTTTCTTTGAGGTGCCGATCATGCCATATATTTCTTTGAAGTTGGACTATCTCTGAGTGGAGAAGGGTCTGCATTCTCTGTTCATCTAATCCATTTAGCTGAAGCAATATTTACTGTTGTTCATGGCTGAGATCTAGGTCCAGCTGAGCTACCATCCTCAATGTGTTATATTCAAATTCTATGGACAATAAAGCCTTCTTCCAATAGACTAGCTCATAGGGTGTGAAACCTATTATAGTTTTTGAAGTAGCGTTATAGGCCCAAGTGGCCTCAACCAAGCGATTTGCCCAATATTTTCTACTGCTTCTCACTACCTTAGTCAAAATCCCTTCCAAAGCTCTGTTAGTAACTTCCACCCGTCCATTTGCTTGCGGATGACAAGGGGTGGAAGTTTTGTGCTTAATCTTGTGATGAGTGAGCAGGTCTTCAATCAGGTTAGAGGTAAATTGACTCCCTTGATCTGTGACTAATTCTCTTAGGTAGCCAAACTTGTAGAAGATATTTTCCCTCAAAAAATCAGCTACTTTTTCTTCTGTTGCTGCTTTGGTTGCCTTTGTTTCTGCCCACTTTGTCAGGTAATTTGTGCACACAATGATGTAGGACTTCTGTTTTGAAGGAGGGTTGATAGGACCCACAAAGTCCATGCCCCACTTCTCAAATGGCTCGAAAGTCACTTGAGGCTGGAAGTTCATCTCATCCTTTGGAGTAGGTTTCCCCATCCTTTGACATCTGTCACATTGGCTGATGTATCTCCTGACATCTTGATGAAGAGTGGGCCAATAGTACCCTACCTGCAAAATTTTGAAGCCGGTTCTATTTGCTGCAAAGTGGCCCCCACAGGGCCCATCATGACAGGTTAGGAGGATGTCAAAAACTTCCTCCTCCCTGACACATCGCCTCAAAATCTGATCTGGGCCAAGTTTAAAAAGATTGCCCCAAATCCAAATGAATCGGGCACTTTTCCTCACAATCTTGCTCTTCTCTTTCGAGGACAGGTATGGCAGAAACTGTGCTAAAACCAAATAATTTGTTATATCAGCAAACCATGGAGAGAGTACTGAAATATCAAATAGGTGTTCATCTGGCATTTGATCATCCACCATCCCTTCTTCACCTGCAGGCAGATCTAGTCTAGAAAGAAAATCAGCAACAACATTTTCCTTACTGGGCTTATCAACAATGGTCAAATCAAATTGCTGCAATAAAAGTAACCATCTAATGATACAAGCGTTTACATCAGGTTTATTAATCAAATACCTAATTGTATCATAATCAGTATGCACGAATGTTTGATAGCCAGTGATGTAGTGTTTGAACTTGTTTAGGGAATGAACTACAGCCAGGAGCTCTTTCTCAGTTACAGTGTAGTTTAACTCAGCCTTGGACAGGTTTTTACTGACAAAATATATGGCATATGGTAGCTTCTCTTCAACTTGTCCTAAGGTTGCTCCTATAGCTTTGTTCGAGGCATCTATGTGAATGTGGAAAGGTAGGGCCCAGTTTGGATCTCTCAAGATTGGGGCAGTTACCAGCTTACCTTTCAAAGCATCCAGAGCCTCTTAATAGTTGTCAGTCCATATGACCTTAGCATCTTTTCCCAAAAGACCAAACAATGGAGAGGATAGCTTACTAAAATCTTTAATGAATCTTCTATAATATCCTGCTAAGCCTAGAAAACTCCGAACATCTCTTACCTTTTGAGGAGGTAGGACCCTTTGGATGATAACAATCTTGTTGGGATCCACCTGTAAACCTTGCTGAGAAATTGTATGACCTAGCACGGTCCCTTCAGTCATTAGGAATTCACATTTATCAGGACTGAGGGACAAGTTCATTTCAATACACTTGGCTAAAACTTTCCTCAGGTTAGTCAAAGCTTCTTGGAAGTTAGAACCATAAGGGGTAAAGTCATCCATATAGATTTCCACTGAATCATGAACCAGCTCAGCGAATATACTTAGTACTGCTCTCTGGAAAGTGGCAGGAGCATTGCATAACCTAAAGGGAAGGACCTGGTAGGCAAAGGTACCCCATGGACAAGTGAAAGTGGTCTTATCTTGGTCTTCCGAGCTGATTTAGATCTAATTGTACCCGCTATACCCATCTACGAAGGAAAAGAACTTCTTCCCTGCCAGACCATCTAACACATGATCTATGAAAGGCAAAGGGAAATGGTCCTTCTTGGTGGCTTTGTTAAGTTCTCGATAATCTACATAGATTCTCCACTTCCCATTTTTCTTGGGCACAAGCACCAAAGGAGAAACCCATTCGCTATCAGAGATGGGGTAGATGAATCATGCATCCAGCAACATTTGCAGTTCTTCTTTAACAATGTCCTTAAGGGCTAGATTCATCCTCCTTTGAGGCAGCCTGACTAGTTTACAATCCTCTTTAATGTAAATGTGATGAGTAAAGACTGAAGGGTGGACTCCTTTCGTCTCCTTATAGCTCCAAGCAAAAGCATCCAAATGGCTATTCAATAAGCTACATAGCTCTTTCTCCTGAGAGGTGGATAGGGATGAGTTGATCTTCAAGGTTCTTTTAGGGCCAAATTCCACATTCTTAACTCAGGGAGAGGTCGGATCAGCCACACAGAGATCAACTAAAGCATTGTCTTGGGTTTCTTCCACCAACTCTTCTAATGGCAACACATTAGGGGGTGGATTTTGAATCAAATTCTCAATAAGATCATCCTCGGTTTGAGGACCTCCCTTGGTGGCTTCCACAGTTGTCCTATGACATTGATAGTTGGGGCATCTCTCTTGCGCCTGCCTGGGTGCCTGAAACACTTCTCTTTGATCAATTGATTGTAGATTGGTACATCTTTTATGGCCTGGAGAAGTGGTATTTTCACACATAACTGTTTAAGTTCTCCCATAAGTTTAGTTTCTTCTGGGGCTAGTTGCGTGGTTCCAGTTAGTCTCTCAAGAAAGGGTGGAATGGCTTTGGGTTCACTTTCCTGTTTTTCTTCGTCATCCTCCTTAGGAGGAGGTTGGCTATCTGGAAAGACCTTCCTAGATCATAGGTTGATCTCCTAAATCTCCACAGCATAAGTAGTGCATGTTGTTTCTCCAGTATATACCTGTTGGGCCTGTCTGTTATTGGGGTTCGGGTTCGGTTGAACAGGTATCTGGGGTTGTCTTGGAGGAGCAGGAGGTAATGGTTGTGGTTGCACAGATGGTGGAGGCAAAAGAGCGGGAGGAGAGTTGTATTGGGGCCTCCCCTGATGAGGTGCATTCCACTAAGGTTGTCGCTGAGCGTGAGAATGAAACGAGTGAGCAGCTGGTTGAGTATGGTATTGAGATGGATACGACCAAGGAGGGGGTGTGGACCAGGAAGGATGAGCAAGGGGACCCCAAGAAGGCATGGAAGTGGCTTTATTGGGGTTGTAATAAGTCCTGGATGTCCCTTGCATTCCCTACTGGTAAGCTTTGGGTCCATGTGGCCTCCTTTGGTTCATGAAGTAGAGTGGTTCAGTGGCTCCTTCAGCCCCTTGGTACATAGCTTTAAATCCGGGCAAGGAAGGGCACTGATTTGTAGGATGGTCTTCTTCACAGACAAAACACTCTTCTACAGAGTGCAATGGACATTCGTTTCTAGGATGCTTCCTAGTGAACCTAGGACAAAAGATGGCCAAAGCCCTTTCGTCTTCCTCTTACTTCTTTTGGATTCGCAAGGTATCCATTTGCATGGCAATAGTCTGTCTCATCTAGCTTTTGAAATCTTCCATCTGATTTGCAAATTCGTTTTTAAGGAATGAACTAGATAAGGGGGTACTGGCTAAGAGTTGACTTCCTCTACCTCTCTTTCTGGTTGCCCTAGAATGGTTTCTAAACATAGTATTTATGTCATCATAAGCTAGCTGGTAAATGTCTCCCTCGGCTAGCAAATGGAGGGTATCTAGGAGGTCTTCAGGGACTCCTCTGAGTAGAACCAACTTCAACGACTTGGGGTCAAGTGTGCACCTAGCCCTTTTATAACTGAGTTGAAACCTCTCTTCATAGTCTTCTAAAGATTCATCACTTCCCATGGTAATTCGAAAGATTTCTTCCTTTGTATCCTTTGACCTATAGTAGTCTCGGTATTTGTTGTTAAAGGCTTGCTGCATCTGAGTCCAAGTTGTGATACTGTTTCCAGGTAGCCCCATGAATGACCATAGTGTTGCATCCTTGAGGGTAGAGGGAAAGAGTTTCAACTTTTGCTCGTCTTTTGCATAGTCATAAGTTCGACAAAGGACAGGAAACTCAAACAAGAAGGTATCAGGGTCTTCAGCAGTCAATCCATGGAAGTGAGGTAAGGTTGAGGGACTTATGTTTTTCATTTTTGTTTCCCCATTGGTCTCTCGGATGGGAAAGGAACCTTCTATTCTCTCCCCATTTCCTCTACCATTTCTGTTTTCAGCCATGGTCTCAGGAGGAATGGTTTCTTGCTCTTCTTCTATTATAGGATCTTTGTATATCTTTGGAAGTTCACCTATAGGTTCTTCTGGATCGCTGCTACCAAAGAAGAGAGAAGGGTGACTTAGTGATGTGGTGGGGGTGTTGGGTAGGAATTTTCCTGAATTGTTTCTGTTCCTATGAGGCATGAAAGGAAATCTCTTTTTTTTGGGTGATTTTTGTTTCTTTTTTTTGCTTTTACTTCTAAAAATTGAAATAGATTGAACTAAAACTAACTAAAATCTCTCTTGTTGAAATGAAAATGAAAAATTGAAATGAAATTAGGAAAGGACTAATCTATGTTACTGAAATGGATTGCAGAATTAAAATGAAAGCGGGAAATGCTAATGTACGTTTGCTGAAATAAAATTGCGGAATTGAAATGAAAGCAGGAAATGCTAGTCTACGCTTGCTGAAATGAAATTACAGAATTGAAATGAAAGAAAGAAATGGTCTAATCTACTTTTGCAGAATTGAAATTACAGAATTGAAATGAAACAACTACTCTACTCTTGCTGAAATAAACTACTTTAGCAGAAGGTTGTAGTAGAAAATAGAAAAAAAGCAGTAATCACAAAATACTCTGATGCTTCCTTGGGAACAACACCAAAAAGATGGTGAGCTCTAGTATTGCAACAATGATGCTGCAACTCCTAAGACTCCCTACTTTACTTTTATCAACCCGGTAGTTCGTAAAAAACTTGGAAGCAATGGTGCTATATGCACAAGTACTAGCTCTTATTGTAGGTTGTCACTTGATCAGTGGGCACAAGTTCGCTAGGAGCTCAAGCCAACTTCTATGAGTTCTCAGAAGAATTTTTTAACTGTGATGGAAGGAAGCTAACTCAAAAGAGGCTAGTCTACTTGCAGAAAGAAGATGAAAGTTGAAAGGAAACGCAAACCCTAGCAAACCTTAGTTTTACCGACTAACCCTACTTGTGCAAGAAAAGAGATGCAAACTATTGAACTAGATGCCATTGACTCTTGAAAAGGTAAAATGCATGTGTTTAAGCTACTTCTGAAGGAAAATATGGAAAGATCATCTTTTTGTATTTTTTGAGCAATTTTATGCAGAATTATTGTGCATGTGTTTTAGCTATTTGTGATTGTTCAGAGGTTTATTGGCGAAAGGAAATGGAGTGGGAATTTGCAGGAGGTTAGGAAGGTGTGGAGAGGACCTAAGGAGTCCCTAGCACCCTTCTGGAGATTTCCACTCCGATCAGACTTTGAAAAATCGCTCGCATGAACTTATACAGGAGGCTGTAGGGGATCTACAGGAAATTCTACAAGAAGTTCTACAGGAACAGGCCGAAAGTGGTTTTTAGAGGGTTGAAGGTGGAAAAACAGTGGGAAAGTGAAACTGAAGGATGGATAGATATGTTAAGGGGTCTAGGACCTGGTAAATGAAGCTCAGGAGTGAAGAAGATGGTTGGATTTGTTCAAAGGTGAAGGAAGCAATGTTGCACAAAAATGTAGAAATTAGGGCAAGTTGGGAAAGTATGGCGAATGAGTGAAGGAAACCTTGAGAGAGACTGGAGCAGGTTGTATGATGGAGGAAGGATAGGCTGGAGTGTCTTACAGGTGTTCTGCACACTTCTTTCCAAAACTGACCTAAGTAAAGACTAAGGAAACATAGTTTACCTATTTTTGACCTAATCTGACCTAAAAACTAGAAAAGTGATGAATAGAAATTTATAGACAGGAAGTCATGCAAGAAAGCTATGGAAACTAAGCAAGAATAGATCTAGGCATGAAAGCACAATTGATATCAACTTTTCCAACTCAAAATCTAACACTAGCAATTTCATTGGAAGGCAAAAACAATGTTTTTGTGGCAGCAAGAGTGCCTTGGTCTCAGTTCATGGTCCCAAGGAGGGAGAAAGGAGATCAAGGCCTACTTGGTAGCCTTTTTGTGGATTTTTTTTGTTATCAAACCAACCTGAAGCAAGAACAACTATCTTAATTATAAAAAACAACCTAATTAACAAAGCAAGATTTAACCTAAATAACAGAAATTATTCTATGAATGCAATAAAAACACATAAAAGTACACAAAGGAGGTACTGGGCACTTGGGTTGGGCCCAACCCCAAGAGCTACAGCCCCCTAGGAAAGATCAGAACTGGTTCAAAGCTGGATTCATCTTCATTGATCAAAAAAATAATAGTTACATCACAAAACTATCTGCAAAAGGAGCTCGAAAATGAGTTGATTACAAGGCTGCACTAAAGTGCAAAAATAGACTATCAAATGGCTAAACTACTAAGGCTTGAAGCCTTCCTATTTATGCAAGTGAGGACTCCCAACAGTCCTCCTAAACTTTAGGAACTTGGCTGCCCAAAACTGCAGATAACAGCCACTTCACTAGACTTGCTCGGTTGCCCCTTGAAATTATCTTTGGTGGGCTGTTGATCTCCGAGCTGTTGGTGGAGAACTCGAGGAAGGGGTCATTTAGTGCAGGAGACACTGCTCCTATAAATCCTCAGCCTTGTTTCTTCAAATTTGGCTGCCAATCTTCTCATAAATGCCTAATCTTGGTCAAAAAATGTCCAAAAATATGCAATAAACACGTATTAGACTTTGTGGTAAAGTGACTATTCCCATTCACTCAATTAACATAAATATATTCAAAAGCATGCATAAAACTATGGATAATGGTGGATTAAATGAGAATAATAGGAAAAATGAGCTCATATAGTTACCCATTTCTGGGGCTCATCAAGGGTCATTATGAATTTTTGGTCATGCCTTTTTGCCTTACCAATGCACCTTCTACATTTCAAGGTTTGATGAATTCCATTTTCAAACCATTTCTTAGAAAATTTGTGTTAGTATTTTTGATGATACACTAATCTATAGCAAGACTTGGAAGGATCATGTTCAACATGCTCGTACATGGTGCTCAAGCTATTAGAGGAGAAACAATTATATGCAAAAAGCTCCAAAGGTTTCTTTGGAGTAAAAGAGGTGGAATATCTGGGTCATATTGTATCTTATGAAAGTGTTAAGGTAGACCCTAGCAAAATTAAAGCCATTAAGGAATGGAAAATCCCCACATCCATAAAGCATCTGCGAGTATTTCTTGGGTTGACAGGGTATTATCGCAAGTTTGTTAGACTTATGGGAGAATAGCAACACCTCTAACACCATTATTGAAGAAAGATGCATTTTTATGGACTCCAGAAGCAACGAAGGCATTTGAACATCTTAAAGAGGCAATGTGCCAAGCACCGGTCTTAGCTAAGATAGACTTCACAAAAAACTTCATTGTGGAATGTGATAGCTCACCTTATCATCCTCAATCTGATGGGAAAAATGAAATAGTAAACAAATGTTTGGAAGGATATCTTCGTTGCTTTGTATCTGATAAACATACACAATGGGTCAAATGGTTGAATGCTGGTATAACACTTCCTTCCATACTTCAGCAAAAATGACTCCATTTATGGCACTTTATGGATGCCATCCACCGTCTATCACATCATATTTAAGAGAAAATTCTAAGGTTCAAGCAGTGGAAGATCACATTGAGCATCAACAACAAGTTCTCCAAATCTTAAAGGATAACCTAACTTCGGCACAGAATAGAATGAAACAACAGGCATATCAACATCGCATCGAAAGAAGTTTTGATATAGGTGACTGGGTATTCTACGACTACAACCATATAAGAAAATGCCCCTCAAGCAATCTAAGAAGGATAATAAATTATCACCAAAGTATTATGGTCCATACAAGGTGTTGCAAAAGATTGGTACTATGGCATACAAATTGGAGCTTCCTGCAACTTCCTGAGTGCAACCAGTTTTTTATGTTTCATGCTTAAAGAACGTTATTGGTGACAAGCTCCCAGTTCAAACAATATTTTCATAACTTGACGAGGAAGGAAAAATCATATTGGAACCTAAAGCAGTCATAGAAACAAGAACTCGATAGCTGCAAAATCAATCAATTTCAGAGTATCTTGTTAGGTGGAAGAACTTACCCACTGAAGATTCCACATGGGAGGATGCGAATTTTATACAGAAGCATCCACAACTACTCAAGCATTGAGGAAAACACTCTTTTTAAGGAGAGGGGCATGTTAGGTCCCTATAATACTAGTGATTCTCCCATTGCTATTGTCATTGTAGCCCTTATTGTTATTGTTGTGCACCTATTGTCCCCATATTGTTATTATTGTGCCCCATTAAATCCCATTATTGCTATTGTTGCGCCCTAATATTATTATTTTTATATCGGCTTTGATTTTATTGTGACCCCTTAGACTCCTATATATAGAAAGGAGGTTTTGTCATTTGTATCATCCAAAATTGTTCATTTGTGTAATGTAAAGGAGGTTTCCCCCTCGAAGAGGCTGATTTGTAAGGCGTTGATATTTCTTTTCTTTCTTTTTGTGAGCTGGTTTCATAACATATATTTCCTTAAATAGAATATACTCTGGAAAACCTTCTTTACATTCTCAGGAAAAGAGAAGAAATAATTTATAATAAAGAACATGAAGTCTTGGATGAAATTCAAACTTGAATGCTTGATATTCCCATATTGTCCTTTCATTTTTCTATTGGTAAGGTTCATCCTCTAGTGGAGTCTTCAAATTAAATTTGAAACTGATTTGGAGTGGCTAGGTGAATGATTTCAGCCTTCATATGTGTCTGATCCCTGTCCACCATCAAAAAACTGCATCTGATCCCTGTCATTTTTTCCTAGGGAAGATATGATCACTCATTTCCCCGACAACAACAAAAAAATGTTATTCGCCACAATGTCCCACGCTGCGAGGAGATTGACAGAGATAGCAACAGACCAAGCTTTTAGTTTGGTAGCTAGCCCTACCAAACTAGAGGGGGCTCTCTCTATGAAATCATAGTAAATAGATGACTAGAATGTAAAGGATTTTAGGCTAGATAGCTAGGCTCGGGTGGGTTTTGGAAAATTTAGGGTTTTGTTGCTGGATAAGGGAGAGAAACTAGGTAGCTAGGTCAAAGGATCAAAGGGTTACAACAACAAAGATATGAAGGAGCAAGGTAGCAATACTTTTGTGATGGATCTTAGGGTTTATTGGTGTAGTATGGTGTTCAGAAGAAGCTAAAGTTCTTAATGAGAATGAAACATGAATTCATTAAACAAGAAAGAAAGTAACACATAATGATTTTTCCATCAAAACAGGAATTATGTTTATAAACTGTAAGGAAAACCATTGAAGAATCGATAAATGTAAAGACAAGATTAATATCTTTCATATAATGTGATAACAGAGAAAAAATAACATCACAAACTTACTACACATTAATTCCTAGATAATAGCTGCAAACTATATCCTTTGATTTCCAGAAATGTCCAAGTACAAGGTATAATAGTCCCCTCCTCTCAAGTCCAACCCGTTCTAAGACTGAAAAAATAGTACATAAAGACCAAAAACAACATCTCCCCACTCTCAGGGGTCGAATCCATGACTCTAGGAACTTCTCCATGAGGTGTTCTAACCAAACCCTATTGTCTAGGGAAGTTAAAAACAACTTCTTCAATTAACTTTGACTCCAACCACTCTCATAAATGAGGCCAAATTTACATCAAAACCACTTACAAAGACTAATCACCCACTATTACATCATATTTACACTAGGATTACTCAATTACATCATTTACATAAGTGAAAAATTCAAACTAGGTCGAACTACTGAAGAAACTAGCCTCCTGGAAAAAGCGCAGCGAATTCTGTGAAAAGCGCAGTGTGGGCTACAAAAAGCGCAGCGTGAACTTGCAGGCCACTTTTGGAGGCCTTCATGAACTCCAAATTGAGCTCATGATAGCTCATTGGAAATATATTTCTATCTTCTACACAATGGAGTCCTCAAGAACTGAAAAATACCGAGTATAGCTCCTCAAAAATAAATTCTCCCAAGACTAGTAAAAAAGCGTAGCATAGCCTCCGAAAATAGGACAAAAAGGTGTTTTTTATGTGGTTTTTAGCCATTTTCACCCTGCAAAATATGATTAATTGGGATGCCAAGTGTCCAAAGCTAATGTATAATTTAAACACTATCCAACCATGTATATTTTCTGTCATTTAGAGCCTTCCAAAAAAAGCACAGTGTGGCCCACGCTACGCTTTTGGCAGGGTGATTGTGCCAAAGAATTACCAAATTTCTACGAAAATAGGGCTGAAAGGTGGAGCTATATATATCTAACCATAAATAATTTTGAAAATATGAGATATTTTTATGTTCTTTGGCATGTTCTAAACCATAACCTCCTCCTGCTTTCCAAGATTAATCTCGTATTGGCCACAATCAGCTCTACAACAAGGTGACTAAAATAGAACATTGACAGTCAAACAAATATGCTAAAATTAGGAACGATTATCTCCCAATCCTTGATACTGATGTGAAAAGTGAAAGAGGTTTTTATATCATGGCATCTTAGGAACAAAAACCTCCTCTAGGTTTCAAAAATAATATCCCATTTTTTCAGAATCCAAGTTTGTCGTTCGTCACTAAAAAACTAAGAAACTCTTCGGTAGTAAGTGTATTTTGGGAATTTCTCCCAAATCATAACAGCTGTGAATAAAAGGAAGGATTTTTTTGTTACTTGTCCTATTATTGACAAAAACCTCTTTCACGGTTGTAAAATTATTCTCCATTTGGTCAAAAACATATTTTGAAACAAAAATTTCCCTATGTGCAACAAATGGCCTCAAAGAGAAAAGGGACTGTTTTGCAAATGGAGGGAGATGAAGGGCTTTAAGGGTTTCTAAATTCTTGAGAAATTTTTTGGGGGTAGGGATAGATGTTAGGGAGTGTAGGGAGGTGGCATTTCTTGAAAAGAGTGAGGGAAATGTGTGAAAACGTCCAAAACACAGTCCTAGCCTAGAAATTTGTAAAAATACAACATTGAGCTAGGGTTTAGGGAAAATTTGTGGAAATTAAGGGAATGGGTATGGGAAATGGTTGGGAGACTTGAAAACTAGGATTTTTCTCACTACAATGAAGAAGAATTTAGAGACAAGAATCACAGGGAAACCCTAGGAGAGTGATTTTCATTGAGTTCTTCAAAATGAAGGTTGCATAAGAGGTTCCAGATGTTTACTTACTTTCTGAGGAGATGATTAAACTTGTGAATGCTGAAATGAAACACTTTTGATGCTTTGGATGGTCCTTTGTAGCTTGAAAGTTGATCTTTGCTTTGGTAGTGGCATGACATCATATGTCCCTTTGAGAAATGTTGAGACAAGGTAGTGTACTGGATCATTGTTTTATTTGAAATAAAACATTACATTTACCTTTATTTTGCTTTCCCTAAGCTTCTAACTCCTTTTATCCATTGACTCACGTGATGGACTATTTTTTGTTTTGACATATGGTATCACGATGACACATGGAGTGAAACCTGATACCATGACCTAAAATGAGGAATTTATCCATTTCATGACCCAAGACACTTAAATGAAAATATGATACCTCGAAGAACACAATGAACATTATGAGTGATGAAGACCATGTGTAATTGAAGGGACCGGTAGTGACCTAGACACAATAGCTAGTGACCAAAATTTATTTTGAAACCTAATGAAATGATAAAATTTGACTTGAGACCCTTAACAAAACTTGGTAAAAGCATATTTGATCACTAGTGACAGGGAGAACTGACTAAAACTAACACCTATCATTGATGAAATGTTGGATGAACTACATGGAGGAATTTACTTCACCAAGTTAGATCTTCGCTAAGGATGTCATCAAATTAGAATGAATTCAAAAGACATTCTGAAAACAACATTCAAAACTTATGAAAGTCATTATAAATTTTTGGTCATGCCTTTTGATATTACTAATGCACCTTCCACATTTCAAGGTTTGAAGAATTCCATTTTCAAAACCTTCCTTAGAAAAATTGTGTTAGTACTTTTTGATGATATATTTATCTACAACAAGTCTTGGAAATATCATCTTCAACATGTCTATAGGGTGCTCCAACTATTGGAGGAGAAACAATTGTATGAAAAATCCTCCAAATGTTTCTTTGGGGTATAGGAAGTGGAATATTTGGATCATATTATATCTTGTGAGGGTTTTAAGGTGGAATCTCACAAAATTAAATCCATAAAGGAATGGAAAATCCCCACAACCTTAAGGAATATTTGAGGACTTCTCAAGTTGGTAGGGTATTATCACAAGTTTTTTAAATAATTATGGGAAAATAACAACACCACTAACAACATCACTTAAGAAAGATGCATTCCTTTGGACTCCATAAGCAACTAAGGCCTTTGAACATGTTAAAGAGGAAATGTGTCAAGCTCTGGTCTCAGCTACAACCGACATCACAAAAACCATTATTGTGGAATGTGATGCCTCGGGAAATGGAACTAGTGTTGTTTTAATGCAAGAAGGAACACCCATTTCTTCTGTAAAACATCTAATCAAGGGAAAGTATTTACATAAACCAATTTATGAGAAGGAAATGTTGGAAATAATACATTCTCTAAAGAAATAACATTCTTACCTAATGGGAAGACACTTCAAGGTAAAAACATATAATGATAGTCTTAAATACGTCTTGGAATAAAAGGTATTTCAAAAGAGCAGAAAAAATTTGTCACAAAGATGTTGGATTATGAATTTGAAATCATATATAGAAAATGGAAGAAAAATGTTGTTGTAGATGCACTCTCAAGAAGGGATGAGGACGTTGAAGTTGTTGACGATGCTGGATTTGATCCCAATATCTAGGGTATCTCCCCGATGTGAAGTCCCAATTATACCTCACATCGTTTGGGATAGGAGCCCCATTCGGTATGTGACCCAGACTGCCACCATGTTGGTTTTGCTCCTAGATGTCAAATGTGATGATGTTAGAGTGAGTACAAAAATGAAATGCTCGGACAATGATAAAATTCAACCCAAGGTTGACAAAGTCAAGAAAGAGGTACAATAAATTCATTGCAATAATAAGAAGAAGTAGCTGTGAGAAGGATTAGTGAGCCAAAGTTGCTTCATCTTGCTACAAAATTTAAATGGTTATACATTTTTTGACAAGGAATACATTAAAACGCAATCAATTGATTGATAGAAATACATTAATTAGACCCCTATACAATCCCCTTTTGTGCAATGGTGTTATCATAGAAAGTGTATTTTTTACAGTCTCTCTAAGCATCTTCAATCATATTTTCGTCCATAAACCTACTATTATCCATATAACAAGTGTTGAAAGAAGAGTTGTTGTACATATGACTTATTGAAAACTATGAAAAATTGCCATAATCATTGTCAATCCATCCATTATATACCAACTTTGAGACTCATCTTTTAATACCACCAGTCGTGCTTCTTTGATGTGCATCTCATGATATATAAAGAATGAGTATGAAATTGTTGATATGTGTATAAATAAACCTGAAGTTAGGTTGAAGAGAATCTCCTTAAGTGTGATCAAACAGTAGCAAAATTTCCAATTTTCCCTCATCTAGGATAGATACAATTTCTCTTGCATGCACTAAAGTGGATCGTGTAACTCTTCACTTATTAGTAAGAATAAGTGTTGTTAACTTAGTGTGGACATAAAGTCACGATCAAGTGATATGCATTCCATATATAGTTGTCACCTTTTTTCCACTACCATATTGCTACTTGTAAATATCTTCCTTGATATTGTGCCCAACATGCTAACTAAAATAAGACAAGACACGCTTCTAGTGTTGATCCGGATTTAAACAGGAATGCAACCAATGACAGAGATAACCATATACACCAAGATGCAGCGGAAATAATACTTCATTTCATTAATGGAAAATACTGAAATATGCTTACAACCAGAAATGGAAATAAACCAGCTAGGACGATGGTAGCTTATCTCTAAGAAGAGATGTGATGGCTACATGCCTCTGAACTGTGTTACAATGAGGCTCGAAGGCCTATTTATTGTTGAGAAACAATGGGAAACCCTTAACATTCCAAAACCTAACCCTAGGAGATGAAACGCCAAACTGTGGGCCCCGTTTGGGGGTAAGTTGGTACATCAACTTCCCGGGGTCGTAACTTTGGCATATGATCTCCGTTTGACGCGTACAATAGCTCATTAGAAAGATCTATCCGAGCACTATCATTGTTGGAACGGGCAACATGGTCCATTCCATGAACCCATGTTGCCCCCGGATTCCCCAAAAAACGTCGTTTAGGGCCTCAAAACGGCTCCGGAAGTTCAGGACCCGAAAAACTGATAAAAATAGTAAGTTGTGCTACAATTAAGGAAACTGAAAATGCTGAGAAGGACAATGGTGGGGGTCCAGGTGGCCACCAATATCCACCTGGATCATTCCTCCCCCCTTAGGAAGCAATGGTCCCCATTGCGTTGAGCTCCTCCATGAGATGAGGAAACTTCTGCTGAACTTGTTCCCTGGTGAGCCACTTGCACTGCTGAAGGAGTTGGCCTGCTTTGACAACTCGATACAGTTGGATATTCTGTTGGCGAGTGTTCTTGATCTGTGTGTCCATGATCCGATCAGTTGCAGCTTGTTCCATGCAATCTGGATTTAATTCTGTGGGTTTGAGCTGTTCTGCAATGTCGGATGTGTCTAGCAATGGTGGAAAGTATGGCCGAAGGCGGTCCACATTGAACACTGGGTGCAGGCCAAGGAATGGGGGAATGCTGAGCTCAAATGCATTGTCTCCCATAGCCTTAGTAATGGTGTAAGGACCATATCGGAGTGGTCTCAATTTCCGATAGGCTCCAGTAAGGCGTTCCTTTTGCAAATGCAACCAGACTTTGTCGCCCACCTGAAACTTGTGTGGCACCCGACGTTGATCATGTCGTTGCTTGTACTTGGCATTTGATTTCTCAAGAATGTCATGGACCTGCTGGCGAATATATTGGATGCGCTCAATGAAGCTGGTGGCCTTATCTGTTTCGGACTGGACATGAGCTGAATTCATGTGAGTAGATGCAAGTGGCATGGCCACATCAATGGGGCATAGTGGCTGGAATCCCAAACCCACCTGAAAAGGGCTATGGCCAGTGGAGCTGTGAAGAGCTCGGTTGTAGCTGTGCTGAACATAGGGGAGGCTCTCGTCCCATGTGCGTGGATGCTTTGAGTTATACATGCGCAGAATGTGCACAATCATCCTATTGACAACCTCTGTCTGGCCATCAGTTTGAGGATGGAAGGCTGTGGACTTCGTGAGTTTGGTGTCCAGCATTGACCAGAGACTGGACCAAAATGTGCTGAGAAACCGACTGTCCCGATCTGAGATGATAGACTGTGGGATCCCAAAGTGCACCCACACTCGTTCAAAGAAGAGTTTAGCAGTGGCTTCTGCTGTGATATTCTTCTTGCAGGCCACCATAATGGCCATCTTCGAGAACCTGTCGACGACCACAAAAACACAGTCATTTCCATGCTTAGTGGAAGGAAGGCCTGCCATGTAATCCATGGAGATGGATTCCCAAGGTCGACTAGGGGTAGGCAACGGGGTATAGAGGCCGTGCTTCTTAATGGCCGGTTTGGCAATGGCACAGGCAGTACATGATCGAATGTACTTCCCAACATCCTGTCGAAGATTCGGCCAATAGAAATAATTTTGCAGTACTGCCACTGTTTTCTCGACCCCGAAATGCCCAGCAGCCCGACTGTAGTGTGCTTCCCAAATCATCTTGGCACGCTCGCTTGAAGGAACACAAAGGTGACCGAGGTGGCATAATAGGGCATCTTGGAGGTGAAAATCTGCAACCTGCCGACCCTCCAAGAGTGTCTGGTATGTGTGGCCGAATTCTGGGTCGCTTTTGTAGAGAAGTGGCCAATCAGAAGTCTCGTGCCCACAAGAGTTGAGCACGGTGGTTAGCGCCATGATCGGTGGTCGACTGAGGCAATCTGCAACATTATTGGTGCTGCCCTTTTTATACTTGATATTCAAGTGAAACTGTTGCAGGTATGTAGACCACTTCTGATGGTGATCGTTCTGCAATTTCCCTTGGGTCTGTATGAACTGCAGAGGCCGGTGGTCTGTGTGGATGACCGTTTCCTTCCCCAAAATGTAATGCTTCCATTGTCGGCAGGCCTGTACAATGGAATACATCTCTTTATCATAAGTGGGGTACTTCCGGACTGTGTCTGAAAGTGTTTCACTGTGATATGCCACTGGATGTCCATGTTGAGTAAGGACTGCCCCAATAGCATAGTCAGAGGCATCTGTCTCGACCTCAAATGGTTGTTGTAAATCTGGTAACGCGAGCACTGGTGCCGTGCAGAGGCAATCCTTCAACTCCCTGAATGCCTTCTATTGAGATTCAGACCAAAAGAATTTTGCTTTTGCCCCGCCCTTGGTGACTTGACTCAAGGGCCAAGAAATATGAGAAAACCCCAACACAAACCTGCGGTAGAAGTTGGCAAGACCGAGAAAGCTGCGGAGCTCTGTTAGAGTGGTTGGAGAGGGCCAATCTCGAATGACTTGGATCTTGGCTGGATCGACATGCACCCCCCGTTCATCAATGATGTATCCCAGATACTGAACCTGGGTCATGCCAAAAGTGCATTTCTCCAAATTGGCACATAGCTTGTGTTGCCGCAGTGTTTGGAGAACCTGTCGGATGTGGTGGAGGTGCTCTTCCCAACTCTGGCTGAAGATCAGAATGTCATCCAAGTATACTACTACAAAGGAGTTGGTGAATGGCCGCAAGATGTCATCCATTAGCCTCATAAAGGTTGCAGGAGCATTCGTCAATCCGAAAGGCATGACCAACCATTCGAAGAGGCCCTCCTTGGATTTGAAGGCAGTCTTCCACACATCGGAGGGTTCGATTGGTACCTGGTGATATCCTGACTTCAGGTCGATCTTGCTGAAATATTTCGCCCCCTTTAGTTGGTCTAGGAGGTCATCAATCCGCGGGATCGGGTACCTATTACGGACAGTGATCTTGTTCAGCGCCCGATAGTCAATACAGAGTCTCCACGTCCCATCCTTCTTCTGTACCAACACGATCGGGCTCCCACAGGGCGATGAACTCGGACGGATGTGACCTTTCTGCAGGAGCTCCTGAATCTGCCTCTTGATTTCATCGTTCTCCAGAACGGAGCGCTGATAAATTGGTCCATTGGGTAGCGGCGCACCTGGGGTCAGATCGATGGAGTGCTTGACTTGACAGTGCAGAGGAACCCCTGCCGGGGAGGTGAAGATGTCCTCGTCCTCCTCCACAATCTTGTCCATCTGTAGTTGTCGTGCAGAGGGGCCCCGTTTGGAGGCCGCGGCCACTGTCTTCTTCTTTCCTTGAGGGCGTATCATCAGGAAAACAAATTTCCTGGTTTTGGAAATGATCTTACTGCATTGTTTTGCAGTAATCAAAGAGAGGGCGGCAGGTGGTGCTACCTCTGGTATCCTGAACAACTTATTTCCCAATGTAATAATAACAGCACGGGGCCTTGATTCATACACAGCATGTCGCTTCCACAAGTATGGTTGTCCTAGTAATACATCACAAACTTCAAGGGGAGCAATGTCACACAATACCTCATCCGTGAAGGGCTTGATGTTGTATGGAAGGCGACACTGCTGGCTCACGCGAAGATCTCGTCCTTGGTGAAGCCACCCAATGGTGTATGGTTGTGGATGTGCTGTGGTCGGTAGGCCCAACCGCTTCACGACCTCTGCCGAAATGAGGTTCTTTTGACTCCCGCTATCAACAATGAACTGTATTGGGGAGCCCTTTACCCACATCTGGCAGTGGAAGAGATGCTCCTCCTCCTCTCGATCTTCGGGTTCATTTTTCTGGATCTTTGCGGTAGCAACAGTGGCGCTGGGGTCCGCATCAATGATCTGCTTCCCTTTTTCATACCCCTTATCGGGTTCTGACTCAGAGTCGGAACATGCATCTGATTCTGAAACCTTTAGCTCGGCCACCAGTGACTGCTTGGCCCGACACTCACTTGTGTTGTGAGTGGAGCTCTTATGGAACTCGCACCATTTTCCAGTGTCCTTTCTCGGCTTCGCGGCGCTGTTCCTTGCTTGCAGCTTCGGCTGGTTGTCTTGGGCTGTCCCCCCTTGGCTTTGTCCTTTGTTCTGTGGTTTAGGGGCACCTTTCCCCTGCTTTGGATTCACAGATCCAAAGTCTCGCTTCTTTTGTTTAAACTTCTGCTCGACCTTGACGGCATACCGGTATGCTGCGCCGAGCGAGGGGATGTTTAGGAATTGTATTTCTTCCTGGATGTACTTGTGCAGGCAGCCACGGTATTTGAGTATCAAATGTTGCTCCGAATCCTTGATACCCAACTTTGTGCGAAGGGTATGGAAAAGATTGGTGAACTCCGGCACGTCTTGGTCCCTTCCCTGCCGCAGCGTGGTCCACTTTATGTATTCATCCTCATAGCTCCCGACAGGGTAGTACTGCTCCTTGATGGCATCCCGGAACGAATCCCAGGTGGGTGCGGCTGAAAATAGTGAGCCAGTACTTTCATCCTTCTGTTCGCAGTAGGTTTCCCACCAGTCCTTGACGTGGGGGGCTGCTTTGAGGAGAGCAAAAACAATCTTTTCCCGACTCGAAAATTCATGAACAGAAAAATAACCCTCTAGCAGATTTAACCATTTATCTACGGCATCTGCGTCTATCTGACCCTCGAATATGGGGATTTCAAAATTAACTTGTACCTTAAAGGGTGTGGCGTTTCCAGAGTAGCTGCTGGAAGCCGATGCGTTGCTTCTGGGTAGCCGCTGAAGGATCTGGGCAAAGCTATCCATCATCGCGTTCCGTTGTCGCTCGAGGGCTTCTTCGAGCAAGATTTTGATGGGATCTCCTGCCCCCTCGTCTTTCTTCTCGTCCGCCATGGGAGGCCGTCGGGATTTGCGAGGCTGGTCTTGCAAAGGTTCAACCAGTTCAAGCCCTAACTCCTTATATCCCGACCTTGTTGGGGACATGCAAAGAAAAACCGAGAAAAAGCAGACCGCTCTGATACCACTGATCCGGATTTAAACAAGAACGCAACCAATGACAGAGATAACCATATACACCAAGATGCAGTGGAAATAATACTTCATTTCATTAATGGAAAATACTGAAATATGCTTACAACCAAAAATGGAAATAAACCAGCTAGGACGATGGTAGCTTATCTCTGAGAAGAGATGTGATGGCTACATGCCTCTGAACTGTGTTACAATGAGGCTCGAAGGCCTATTTATTGTTGAGAAACAATGGGAAACCCTTAACATTCCAAAAGCTAACACTAGGAGATGAAACGCCAAACTGTGGGCCCCGTTTGGGGGTAAGTTGGTACATCAACTTCCCGGGGTCGTAACTTTGGCATATGATCTCCGTTTGACGCGTACAATAGCTCATTAGAAAGATCTATCTGAGCACTATCATTGTTGGAACGGGCAACATCGGTCCATGGAATGTTGCCCCCGGATTCCCCAAAAAAAGTCGTTTAGGGCCTCAAAACGGCTCCAGAAGTTCAGGACCCGAAAAACTGCTAAAAATAGTAAGTTGTGCTACAATTAAGGAAACTGAAAATGCTGAGAAGGACAATGGTGGGGGTCCAGGTGGCCACCAATATCCACCTGGATCAAGTGTTTGCTATGTTGACGCTCAATAAGTGATATGAATTTATTGTTTATAGTTGTTAAACTTCTGATAGTGGTGTGAAATATTTATCAAGTTAGTAATAGGATACAACCTCTTTGTCAATGCACTTTTAGTATTGGTGTTATTGTATTCTTGATGTGCCCAAGATATGGATTCTATGCAAGCCCAAAATCTACATTAACACAATTCCCAAGAGAAAACTATAACTCCATGACTGCATGTGCTCTGCTTACTCGTTACTTGAGCACTTCAAAGTATTGATAAATGGGATATTAATAGTTGCTGCGAAGATGACTCATTAAAATATGCACCTTGCTCTTAATTATTGCCAGTATAAATGCAATGACATTGCTTACAACTATCCAAAATTGTTATAAAAAATGAATCTTGTAGTGATCTCTAAAAAAAGTGTGCCAATAAAAAGGAGGTCACATGTGGCAATTGTGACTTGTGGAGGTCACTAATGAAAATGCGACTTGAGAGAGGTCGCAAATGGGATTTCTACTTGTGTCCATTGTGAATAGGAGTGTGAGTTAGGGAGGTCTTATAAGCATACTGTGATTTGAGAGAATACTTTCATGGGCATTGTATAATGAAGGTCGCACTTCTATTGTGGGTTGAAATTGTGAATTTTGGAGGCTACAAAAAGGAGGGTGATTTATATAGGTCAAATAGTCACAGTGGGGGTCAGGCTTCACATTTGGATGCTTAGATGGATCACAAAATTATGATCAAATAACCAAGATATTGTTCACATATGAGGGATGTGACTGGGGTAGAGCTTGTATAGTCACACTTTCTAGAACATGCTTCTGGGGAATGTAGGTGTGATTAGTGGCCTGTGAGTGGTAGTCTCCCTCCTTGGTCATTAATGAAGAGAATTAAAAAAACATTCTTGGAAACAAAATCTAGAAAGGAAGGCATTTACATGACCCAACTTCCTGATGGATAATTATCTTTTGCGGATAGAAGCGAACTCCCTAGTTCTAGTGGTTGATCTAGAAAGGACATGAAACAAAAATACTAATGCTTTACTTAGAGAAATTAGAACATGGGGAAATGACCTACCTGGAGTCCAACATAAGTTCTCCTCTTCTCCTTGCTTTCAAGCTTTAGCTTCAAACCAAAATGCTATAAAATAGACATGCAAGACAGCTAAAACAAGCAAAATCACTACAAGATACACATATCATGTACTAACATATCTAAACAATGATTCAAGAATTGTAATACATATGCATCAAGAAGACATAAGCATAGATAAACAAACACTTTTTGTATTAATGAAGATAGGAGAAATTACAACCCTTTATAGATCTTGACCTTGTAGATGTCTCCCATCTATCATGTCCCTCCCTTGTCACAAAGCAAGCCTTCAATCACAACTCAAGTGCATGGATGGAGAATTGATCCTTAGCCATAAAGAAACAAAATGAGGGCATAACAAAGAGTCTCCAAAATACAACCCAGACTCCATGGAAGGCTGTAAATTAATAAGGTAAATGGGGTGGTTTAGGATCTAACAATCCAAGACTTAGATCCACATATGAAGGAGGATAAGCTCTGGGGATAAGAGATAAGACCCAAAGCATAGGAGTTAGAAATATCAATCAATAGTAAATGGTTTAAACCACCTTTGAAACTTTGGGAAAGAGATGATTCAAAATTATTTAATTTTTTAATGAATTCTAAAGGCCCTCTCACCTGCAGCAAAGACAACATGCATTGGTCAATGCAGTTGCTCAATATACAACCTACAATAGTGCAAGTTTCTCAAAGAGAAAGTGCAATGGGTACAAAAATGAGATTTTCAAGCTTTTAAACCCATAATTATTGGACTTTTTGGAGAGAAGATGTTCTAGGATTTGCAGGGGATCAATCTAAAGTGTTATTTGATGTTGATTGATCCGGTTTCTAGGCCATTTGGTTGGATGTGACAAAATAACCTATAACATGTGAAGCCCCTATAATACTAGTAGAGCCCCCCTATTGTTATTGTTAGTTTACCAACCTTATTGTTATTGTTGTGCCCATGTAGCCCCCATATTTTTGTCGTTGTGCCCCATAGAAACCCATTATTTTTATTTTTTTTCCCTTACATTATTATTGTTATGCAGGATCTGATTATATTGTGACCCCTAAACTGATATATATAAAAAGGAGGTATTTTCATTTGGATCATCCAATAATTGTTCATTTACATAATGTAAAGGAGGTTTCCCCCTCGAAGAGGATAATTTTTAAGTCGTTTATCTATCTTTTCTTCTATTTTATGATTTGGTTGCATAACATTTGTAATTAAAGCTTTGGCCTCTAGGGTTTTGCTACTGTAAACAGGCCATTGTGGACTTTTTGCTATAACGTTTTTTCTACGAAGGCTCAGAAGATGAAATTTTTACCAAGAGGACAAAAAATCCTAGTGAACTTTGTGTAAAACTTTTAGATCTTGGTTCTCTATACTTTTGGAGATATGGTCTGAATAAGTTATGGTTTGTGCATGCTCCAAAATTTCGTCTCAAATAGGTGACCTTGGGAAGATCGTCATATATTCCTCTACAAGCATCGAATTTGAATTTCATAAAATGTGGAAAAAAGCGCATGACCTGTAGTATATTGTTTATCATATTAGGACCAAAAGGTCAAAACAGTGACACGTGGCACTTCGTCCAAGTTCCCTCTACTGAAGAAATCCATAATCTGGTCATCGTGGGAGATTGGACATAACGTTATCATGAAGAATCCAAATTTTTTCTTGCTTGTGGAATTAGAAATAAGAATTAGAGGGCTACCACAAGATCGAAATTCAGACCTTGGAGATCTGAATTTATAGAGATATAACCGATTCAACATCAAGTGCCTACAAAGCCAAAAAAAGGTGTGTATTGTTTTAAAATTGGCATAAGTTTTGTTTGAAATATTAGTTTGAAGTGATTCAAGGGGAATAGTAAGTCATAAACTTCATTGTTTGATTCCAAAATGACTAGAAGCAAGAAATGGAAACACCTATAAACCAAAAAAAATATTATGACACATGAAGAAGTGGAAGAAATGCAACATGATATATCAAAATCACGACACCAAGTGCCATAAATTTTGCTCATGCAAAGAGTAACCAAAAATGAAATGGAAGCTAAGATAGATGGTTTGAAGAATGGTATGGAAGCTAATATGGATAGTATGGAAGCAAAAATGAAAGGAAACATGGTAGAATTGAAGAATGGTTTAAAAGAAAACATAGAAGGTTTGAAGGAAGGTTTGACAAAGTTGCTACAAGAAATGATTCCTAATGGAGAAAATGTAATAGATGAAACTCATGATGAGAAAAAAAGGAATGTTAATCATGATTCCATAGACTCTAACTTTGTATCGAGGACCCACCATATTCTAAATATCGATATGAGGAAGTTTGATGGTAAGGATCCGGTAAAATGGATACTATAGATGGAGCAATATTTCGATCTCCATAATGTGCAAGACACACAAAAGCTACACATTGCAACTTTATATTTAGTACTCAATCAGTTTGTATGGTATCAATGGCTTTTTTCTCTTGGACCAGTTATCACTTGGTCAATTTTTATGGAGGAAATGATAGAAAATTATGAGGATACAAAGAGAAACACCTTCTTTATCAAATTGATAAAACTCCAACAAAATGGTTCAATGGCGGAGCACATTAAGGACTTCCAAAAATTGAATATCAGGGTAAATCATATTCTAGAGGAGCATAGGGTTGATTTCTTCGTAGGGACTTGAAAGGATAACATCCAACATGAGGTTCACCTTTGGGAACCTAATTCATTGGAGAAGGAATCTAGGGTGGAAAGAAGCGTTGAAAGCAAAATTATGGCAACAAGGAAGTCTACCACTCACAACTATAAATATGGAAGTGTTTATGCTCCTAGCCTTCCACAACCTACAAGGTTGACACAACAATAATTGGAGGAAAAAAGAGAAAAATAACTTTGTTACAGTTGTGATAGAAAATACACTAAATGTCATAAGTCTGTTGAGAAGAAATTATTTTACATAGATTGTGAAGAGGAGGAAGAAAATGAACATGAAACATCAAAAGAAGAGGATATACACTAGGAACTAACCCTAGAGAAAGAAGAAATGAATCTAAACATATATTTTAATGCAGTGGAAATAATTACCACTCCTCAAACTCTCAATATAGAAGGACATATTAATAATAAAAAGATACTACTGTTGATTGATTCGAGTAGTACCCATAATTTTTTCATTGTAAGATAGCCAAGAAATTGAATTGCCTCCTATATCTAGCACCATAGTGTCAAGTGATGGTTGCAAATGGAGGAACTATAAATTTGTTTGGAAAGTGCCATAATATCAAGCTATCCATGGGGGAATATGTATTGAATATTCCAATGCTTTCTATTCCAATGGGTGGTGCTGATGTTGTACTAGGAGTCCATTGGTTGCAATCTATGGGGATGATAGCATTTAATTTTCAAGAAATTTTCTTGAATTTTTTTTGTGAAGGAGAGAAAGTTGAATTAAGGGGTATTGTAGGAAAACCAGGAAATATAATCAGCTCTAATGACGTGACAAAGCTTCTAAATAAAGAACAACGAGGAGTAATTTCACAATTATGCTCATTAGAGTTTCAAACATCGAAATCATATATTTCTCTAGATCTCCCAAAAGCCTTGGAAAGCCATTCCAAGTTATGTGAGACTACCAAAAGCCTCCCACCTATTTGTAATCATGATCATGTTATTCATTTGATTCCAGGAAGAGTTTCTCCATACATCAGGCCTTACATATATCCCTACGGCTAAAAGAGTGGAATTATACGTATGGTTGCAGAAATGTTGGATGCTGGTATAATTCGACCTAGTCAAAGTTCTTTCTCTGCTCCAACAATATTGGTGCACAAGAAGGATGGATCGTGGAACATATGTTTGGATTATAGGGATCTCAACAAGCTCACTCTTAAAGATAAATTTCTCATTCCTATCATTGATTAATTGTTGGATGAATTACATGGAGAGATTTACTTCACCAAGTTGGATCTTCATTTAGGATATCATCAAATTAGAATGAAGAATGAAGACACTCGAAAAATAGCATTCCATACTCATGAGTGTCATTATGAATTTTTGGTCATGCCTTTTGGCCTTACTAATGCACATTCCACATTTCAAGGTTTGATTAATTCCATTTTCAAACCCTTAGAAAATTTGCGTTAGTAATTTTTGATGATATACTAATCTACAAGAAGTCTTCTAACTTAGTCACCGGAGAACCCACAGTAAAAACCATTTTTCGTCAATGTTTCAAATCCCAACAGGGATCGATCATCAGGACTGTTATTGAGTGTTGATAGTAGAAGAGCTCAATTGCGAGATATAAATAGTTATGAGGTAGGCTGTTTTCATTTAAGGAAAATGAAGGTCGGCTGTTTAATGATAAATATTATCCAAATATTTAAGTTTTTATTAAATTAGGTTTATTTTAATTTTAATCATACAATATTAATTAATGATGATAAATTAATCCTATTACTAAATAGTAAAGGTGAAATATTTTAGAATATATTTTTCTCTTAATAATTGATAATTTTCTCATAATAAATATTAATTTTAGTTTATAATAATTAAAATAATTTAATTTATAATAATAATAATTTCTTGTAATTAAATTTTTAATAATCTAAAATAATTGATAATAATAATTTATGATAATTAATAAAAATAAGAATAATATTAATAAATAGTAAGTATTATTATTCTTATTATTATTATTATTATTATTTAAAGTTAATTATAAATAATAAATATTGGTAATAATTAATAAGTGTTATGTTATAATAAATATTAATTTTAAAGAGATAATTTATTAATATTAATGAGATTATTTATTGATTTGAATATTAATTAGATTATTTTAGGGGTTAATTGGATTTATTCCTAATATTTATTTATTTATTTATTAAATTTTTTTTTGAATTAATGATAGTAATAAAAGTTCATAATAATCTATAATAATAATCATAATTAATACTACTAAATAGTCATTATTAATAATTAATAATAATAGTACATATTATAAATTTACTACGACTTAATTATTATTAATAATTTAGTAGATTAATAATTATTATAATTGAATATTAATCATTAATGCCTTGAGATTGATTTAAAAAAAAAAAAAAAACTTATGGAGGGCAAACCTAGGAAGAATTGGAAGTCATAATTTCCCTGATTAAGGGAAACCAACTACTACTGATCTCAATGCCATTGTCCCTATTGAGATTATGTGGATGTTTCATAATCTCAAGAGCCTCTCTAATTTTTCGCCTATGATGATGATCTTCTCTTGCGACAATCGAGGCATTTTCCACACAGAGATGGTGCCTAGTTTTAGAGGAATGCTCTGCCAGGGCCGAGGTACGGGATCTATCATTCCTAATATCCGCTACATGTTCTTTCAGTCTTGTTTGCAAGGAACGACCTGTTTCACCAATATAACTTTTCCCACATGAACAATCTATTTTATAAACCCCTTTAAGTTGGTGTTTATCAATATTATCTTTGACAGACCTCATACTATGTCTAATTGTTCCGGGTGCAGAGAACTGAGTGATAATGTCTTTCTTTCTCAGGATTCTTGCAATCTTGTCTGTTACACCTTGAATATAAGGTAGAAACACCTTCCCACCCTGAGGTTGGTCTTGAGTTTTAAGCTCCTGAGATAGCACCCTTCTTTCAGCCCTTTCTATAGCCATTCTAATTTCTTTTTCTTTGTAGCCTATACTTTTAAAAACTGATACTAAGTGCTTCTTTTCTTCATCTAAATGATCAGAATCAGAGATTCTAAGAGCTCTAATGGCCAGAGTGTTTAGAACACCAAACTTTTGGGATGGGTGATGGTGGGAGTCTGCATGGAGGTAGCTCTCTGTGTGGGTTGCCTTCCTAAAAACCTTATGCCCTAAGGAGCCATCCTCCTTTCTAATGATAAGAATGTCTAAAAAAGGGATCTTCATGTTTTCTTCCACCTCCATGGTGAATTTTATTTCAGGGGAGATAGAGTTAAGGTGAATGAAAAACTTATCAAGCTCTGTTTTTCCATGAGTCCATTTTATGTTTGTGTCATCTACGAATCGCTTCCACCAAGCTGGTTTCAAAGGGTATGATTCAAGGGCCTTCTTTTCGAAATATTCCATGTATAGGTTGGCCACAATTGGCAAGAGGGGTGATCCCATTGCCACTCCAGATGTTTTCTCATAGTATCCACCTTGGAAGGTGAAAACAGTTGATCGTAAACAAATCTCAGCTAGTCTCGCGGTTTGGGGATCAGTAACATCTTTTATAACCTGAATGGCTTCATCAAGAGGAATCTTGGTGAATAGGGATACTACGTCAAAGCTCACCAGGATGTCATCCTGGTTCATCCTCTCATTTCTAATAAGTTTCACAAAGTCATGGGAGTCTTTAATGAAAGAATCAGTGTTCCCGACAAGAGGCCTAAGGATCTTGGAAACATATTTAGCGAGTTCATAGGTTGGGGAGCCAATGGTATTAACAATTGGTCTAAGAGGAACTCCTTCTTTATGGATTTTAGGTAAACCATAAATTCTTGGGATAGTTTCACAAGAAGGTGTTAGTTTTTTATTCAATTTTTCCTCGACGTTGGACTCTGAAATGATCTTTTTTACTTCTCTCATAATGTTGGGGATGGGATTTTTGCTAAGTTTTTTATAAATACCACAGGCTAGGTGTTCATTCATTTTACAGACATAGTCTTCTTTGTCCAAGATTACTGCTGCCCCACCCTTATCAGCCTTAAGGACTACAATTTTATCATTATTTTGAAGGGCCTTAAGAGCAAGGAGTTCTTCTTTCCTTAAATTACTTTTGGGAGTTTTTGATTTTCTCATAGTGAGGGAAATTTCTTGTCTTAATGTTTCCTTGTCTTCAAGAGATAGGTTATTGATCCCATCCTCTATATTACAGATAATTTTCTCAATAGGTATGTTTTTAGGGGAGACTGCAAACCCCAATCCTTTGTTGAGAACACTCATAACATCTGGACCTAATTTTTGAGAAGATAAATTAACCACTTTCCTTCTGGGTTTTATATCCTTCGAAGAATTATGGTTTTTATCCAAATGACTTCTTTTATCAGGTATAGATTCATAAGTGTTGGCTCTATTGGTGTCAATAGCATTCTTGAGTCCTGAAGACTAGAACTCTGGATCTTGATGACTGCCTGACATTTGATGTTTTCTATTGGTGCTTTGGCTTTCCATGTTTTCCATTTCAATGCAATCTTCCTTCGCCTTATCGCAAGCTTCAGACTCACTGGTCTTGTTGAACGAAGAAATATTACTGTTATTGACCTGTTGAAGGGTGCTTACGCTTTTTATTCTATCGTTTCCCACGTTTGTTATATTATCTGTTGGGTCGCTATAATACTAGTGATTACCCCATTACTATTATAGTTATACCCCTTATTTATATTGTTGTGCCCCTATTACCCCCTTATTGTTATTTCTATGCCCCATAGAATCCCTCTATTGTTATTTTTGTGGCTTTATATTATTATTGTTATGTCGGCTGGATTATATTGTGACTCCTTAGACTCCTATATATAGAAAGGAGGTTTTGTCATTTGAATCATCCAAGAATTGTTCATTTATGTAATGTAAAGGAGGTTGCCCCCTCGAAGAGGCTGAATTCTAAGGCGTTGATCTATCTTTTCTATCTTTTCTTGAGCTGGTTTCATAACATTTGGTATCAGAGCTTTGGATTCTAGGGTTTCGCTGCTCCAAACAGGTCATCGTGGAATTTTCGCTATAACTTTTTTCCTGTAACGTTTCAAAAGTCACAAAACAACCCCATTTGAGAAGAAATCGCGCTAAACCTTGGGTCCAAATTTCAGAGCTTTTCACGCGATATTTTCGGAGATATGATCTGAGGAATTTGGTCTTTTTGCAGACTCCTGAATTACATTCAAAACAGGTGACCTGGGGAAAATTGTCATAACTTTCTCTCTGGGAATCAGATTGAAATTTCGTAAGAAGGTACAGAAAGAGGACGGACTGTAGTTTCTTGTATATCATTTTCAAAACCAAATATCGAAAATTGTACACGTGGCACTTCATACAACTTCGCTCTTCTGGAAAGGTCTATAATCAGGTCATCTTGGGAGATTGTGCATAACTCTTTCTTGGAGAATCCAATTTGGATCAGACTGGTGGCATTGGAAAGAGGACACAGAGAGCTACTACAGATCACAAATTCAGAACTAGATGATTGGAAAGTACAAAGATACATCAGAGGCAATATCGAGCTCCTACAAAGTGAAAAAAGGTGTGTAGATTTTTTTAAATTTTTGCTTAAGCTTGGTTTGAAAATTTATTTTGAAGGAATTCAAAGGGCATAGTAGAGCATTATTATCGGTAACTGATGCCCCGAGGAAAGAAAATGCAAACACCTAGTAAGGAACCTGAAAGCTCTAGCATGACTCATGAAGAAGAGGAAGAAATGCTACATGATATATCAAAATTACAAGAACAAGTGCAACAAATGTCACGCTCACAAAAGTTAACAGATGCTAAGATAAATGGCGTGGAAGCTAAGATAAATGGTGTGGAAGCTAAGATGGACAATTTGAAGATAGCTTTGAACACAAATTTGAAGACAGGCATGGAAGATTTGAAGACAGATTTGACAAATTTTCTACAAGAAATACTTACTAATGGTGAAAAGGTAGTAAAGGAAACTCATGATGAGAACAAAAGAAATGTTAATCATGATTCCATAGATGCTAATGTTGGATCGAAGAATCACCATATTCCAAAAATCGATATGAGGAAGTTTGATGGCAAGGATCCCGCCACATGGATATTACAGATGGAGCAATTCTTCGATCTCAATAATGTGCAAAACGCACAAAAGGTACGTATGGCAACTGTATATTTGGAACCAAATCAGTTTGTATGGTATCAATGGCTTTGTTCTCGTAAACAATTTATCACTTGGGCAATTTTTACGGAAGAATTGATAGCACATTATGAGGATACAAAAAGCAACACTTTTTTTAGCCAATTGATAAGTCTCAAACAAAAGGGTTCAATAATGGAGCACATTGAGGAGTTCCAAAAATTGAACATAAGGGTAAAAGATATTCCAGAGGAGCATAGGATTGATGTGTTCATAGGGTCTTTAAAGGATAATATCCAACATGATGTTCGCCTTTGGGAACCTGATTCATTAGAGAAGGCATTCAGGTTAGCAAGAAAAATGGAAAGCAAAATTATGGCAACTAGGAAGCATACCACTCACAACTATAAAGACGGAAGTGTTGTTGCCCCTAGTCTTCCACAACCTACAAGGTTGACACCACAACAATTGGAAGAAAAAAGAGCAAAAGGGCTTTGTTACAATTGTGATAGCAAATACACAAAAGGTCATAAGTGTGCTGAGAAGAAATTATTCTACATAGATTGTGAAGAGGAAGAAGAAAAGGAGCAAGAAAGGTCAAAAGAAGAGGATATATTCCAGGAACAAAGCCTAGATGAAGAACAAATAAATCCGACCATATCTTGTAATGCATTGGCGGGAATTACCACTCCTCAAACCATCAAGATAGAAGGACAAATCAAGAAGAAAAAGGTAATAGTGTTGATTGATTCAGGAAGCACCCACAATTTTATTCATTGTAGGGTAGCAAAAGAATTGAATTGCTTCCTATATCCAGCACCAGAGTGTCAAGTGATGATTGCAAATGGAGGAACAATAAATTGCTCTGGAAAGTGCCATAATATCAAGCTATCCATGGGAGAATATGTATTGACTAGCCCAATGCTTTCCATTCCAATGGGAGGTGCTGATGTTGTACTAGGAGTCCAATGGCTACAATCCTTGGGTACAATAGCTTTTAATTTTCAAGAACTTTTCATGAAATTTTCTGTGGAAGGAAAGGAAGTTGAATTAAGGGGTATTGCAGGGAAACCAGGAAAGATAATCAGCTCTAATGGCATGACAAAGCTTCTAAAAAAGGAGCAAAGAGGTGTAATTGCACAATTATGTTCGCTAGATGTTTCCACATTGGAATCATCTATTTCTCCAGATCTCCAAAAAGTCCTGGACAATCATTCCAAGGTATTTGAGACTCCCAAAGGTCTCCCACCTATGCGTGATCATGATCATGCTATTCATCTGATTCCAGGAAGTGTTCCTCCAAACATCAGGCCGTACAGATATCCCTATGTCCAAAAAAGTGAAATTGAACGTATGGTTGCAGAAATGCTAGAGGCTGGTATAATTCAACCGAGTCAAAGTTCTTTCTCAGCTCCAGTAGTATTGGTGCACAAGAAGGATGGATCATGGCGCATGTGTCCGGATTATAGGGAGCTCAACAAGCTCACTATTAAAGATAAGTTCCCCATTCCTGTCATTGATGAATTACTGGATGAATTGCATGGATCAATTTACTTCACCAAGTTGGATCTTCGTTCGGGATATCATCAAATCAGAATGAAGATTGAAGACATTCCAAAAACGGCATTTAGAACTCATGAGGGTCATTATGAATTTTTGGTCATGCCTTTTGGCCTTACCAATGCACCTTCAACATTTCAAGGTTTGATGAATTCAATTTTCAAACCATTCCTTAGAAAATTTGTGTTAGTATTTTTTGATGATATACTAATCTACAACAAGTCTTGGAAGGATCATGTTGAACATGTTGACAGGGTGCTACAACTATTGGAGGAGAAACAATTATATGCAAAAAGATCCAAATGTTTCTTTGGAGTCCAGGAGGTGGAATATTTGGGTCATATTGTATCTCATGAAGGAGTTAAGGTAGACCCTAGCAAAATTAAAGCCATTAAGGAATGGAAAATCCCCACATCCATAAAGCATCTGCGAGGATTTCTTGGGTTGACAGGGTATTATCGCAAGTTTGTTAAGAATTATGGGAGAATAGCAGCACCTCTAACAACATTATTGAAGAAAGATTCATTTTCATGGACTCCGGAAGCAACAAAGGCCTTTGAACATCTTAAAGAGGCAATGTGCCAAGCACCGGTCTTAGCTACACCGGACTTCACAAAAACCTTTATTGTGGAATGTGATGCTTCAGGAAATGGAATTGGTGCTGTTCTAATGCAAGATGAAAGACCCATTGCTTTTGAAAGTCGTCCAATCAAGGGAAAGTTTTTAAGCAAAGCTATTTATGAGAAGGAAATGTTGGCAATACTCCATGCACTTAAGAAATGGCGACCCTACCTAATGGGAAGACACTTCAAGGTAAAAACGGATCATGATAGCCTTAAATACTTTTTAGAACAAAGATTATCCTCTGAAGAGCAACAAAAGTGGGTCACAAAGATGTTGGGTTATGACTTTGAAATCATCTACAAAAAAGGGAAGCAAAATGTGGTGGCAGATGCACTCTCAAGAAAGGATGAGGATGTGGAAGCATTGTTGTGTGCCATTTCTATTATCCAACCAGATTGGATAAACGAAGCAAGGGAGGAATGGAAGAATGACGAAGAAGTGTGGGCACTTATTCGAAAGCTACAACAAGATTCCAGTACTTCTGATACATTTAGCTGGCAAAATGATTCGTTATGGTACAAAGATCGCTTATACCTCTGTAAGAATTCCCAGCTAAAACAAAAGATTCTTATGGAATTGCACACTTCTCCCTTAGGAGGGCACTCAGGATTTTTAAAAACTTACCACAGGGTTAAGAAGGAATTTTTTTGGGATGGCCTTAAATCAGATATTCAAAAGTTTGTGGCAGAATGTTTGGTTTGCCAACAAAATAAAGTTGAAACAATTAAGACACCGGGTCTATTACAACCTTTATCCATTCCAAGCCAACGTTGGGAGGAGGTTTCAATGGATTTTATCACAGGTTTACCCAAGTCTGAGGGAAAGAGTGTCATCATGGTGGTAGTTGACAGACTTACCAAGTATGCACACTTTTGTGCATTATCACATCCATTTAAAGCCAGTACAGTTTCTACTGCATTTATGGAAACAGTTCAAAAGCTACATGGAAACCCAAAGATTATTGTAAGTGACAGAGATCCCATTTTCACTGGAAATTTTTGGACAGAATTATTTTCTTGTCTTGGTACTCAGTTAGCTCATAGCTCATCTTATCATCCTCAATCTGATGGGCAAACTGAGATAGTAAACAAATGTTTGGAAGGATATCTTCGTTGCTTTGTATCTGATAAACAGACACAATGGGTCAAATGGTTGCCTCTGGCTGAATGGTGGTATAACACTTCCTTCCATACAACAACAAAAATGACCCCATTTATGGCACTTTATGGGTATCAACCACCATCCATCACATCATATTTAAGAGAAAATTCTAAGGTTCAGGCAGTGGAACATCACATCGAACATCAACAACAAGTCCTCCAACTCTTAAAGGATAACCTCGTGTTGGCACAAAATAGAATGAAACAACAGGCAGATCAACATCGCAGTGAAAGAAGTTTTGATGTAGGTGATTGGGTATTCCTACGGCTACAACCATATAAGCAAATGTCCCTAAAGCAAGCTAAGAAGGATAATAAATTATCACCAAAGTATTATGGTCCGTACAAGGTGTTGCAAAAGATTGGTACTATGGCATACAAATTGGAGCTTCCTGCAGCTTCTCGATTGCACCCAGTTTTCCATGTTTCATGTTTAAAGAAGGTTATAGGTGACAAGCTCCCAGTTCAAACAATATTGCCAGAACTTGACGAGGAAGGAAAAATTATATTGGAACCGGAAGCAGTCACAGAAACAAGAACTCGACAGCTACGAAATCGATCAATTTCAGAGTATCTTATCAAGTGGAAGAACTTATCCGCTGAAGATTCCACATGGGAGGATGAGAATTTTATGCAGAAGTATCCAGAACTACTCAAGCGTTGAGGACAACACTTTTTTGAAGGAGAGGGGCATGTTGGGTCCCTATAATACTAGTGATTACCCCATTACTATTGTAGTTATACCCCTTATTTATATTGTTGTGCCCCTATTACCCCCTTATTGTTATTTCTGTGCCCCATAGAATCCCTCTATTGTTATTTTTGTGGCTTTATATTATTATTGTTAGGTCGGCTGGATTATATTGTGACTCCTTAGACTCCTATATATAGAAAGGAGGTTTTGTCATTTGAATCATCCAAGAATTGTTCATTTATGTAATGTAAAGGAGGTTTCCCCCTCGAAGAGGCTGAATTCTAAGGTGTTGATCTATCTTTTCTATCTTTTCTTGAGCTGGTTTCATAACATTATCATTGCTGCTGTCAACCCTCGACGTTTCAATGCTAACCGTTTCTGTTTCATAGACTACATCCTTTGATGCTATCGATTGATTATTTGCTATTCTACCCGCTATTACATCTCTGTCGTTGATGTTTTCCATGTCCTACGTATCGCTGCCCAAGCTAATAATGTTATCGATGCTGCTGCTAACCTTTGGCAATTCAATGTTTACCGTTTTCGTGTCATAGGTTTCATCGTTTGAGGCTTTCGATTGACTGTTTACTGTTCTGTCCGTTATTACATCCTGGGCGTTGATGTTTTCCAGGGCCTGTATATGGCTGCCTACGCTTATTATATTATCGATGCTGCTGCTCAGCGTTTACAAGAAGTCTTGTTAACATGTTGATAGGGTGATCAAACTATTGGAGGGGAAAAAATTATATGAAAAAACCTCCAAATTTTTCTTTGGAGTATAGTAGGTGGAATATTTGGGTCATATTATATCTCATGAGGGTGTTAAAGTAGACCCTAAAAAAATTAAATCCATTAAGGAATGGAAAATCCCCACAACCATAAGTATATTCGAGGATTTTTTGGGTTGACATGGTATTATAGAAACTTTGTTAAGAATTATGGGAGAATTGTGGCACCTGTAACATAATTACCAAGGAAAGATGCATTTTCTTGGACTCCAGAAGCAACTAAATCCTTTGAACATATTAAAGAGGAAATGTGCTAGGCACCGGTCTTAGCTATTCTAGATTTCACAAAAACCTTTATTGTGGAATGTGATGCCTCAAGAAATGGAATTGGTGTTTTTTTAATGCAAGAAGGAAGACCCATTTCTTTTGAAAGTCATACAATCAAAGGAAAGTATTTAAACAAACCTATTTATGAGAAGGAAATGTTGGAAATACTACATGAACTAAAGAAATGGGGACCTCGCCTAATGGGAAGACACTTCAAGGTAAAAATAGATCATTATAGTCTTAAATAATTTTTGGAACAAATATTATCTTTAGAAGAGCATAAAAAATGGGTCACAAAGATGTTGGGTTATGACTTTGAAATCATCTACAAAAAAGGGAAGAAATTTTTTGTTGTAGATGCACTCTCAAGAAAGTATGAGGATGTGGAAGAATTTCCTTGTTCCATTTTTATTATCCAACGTGAGTGGATAACATAAACAAGGAATGAATGGAATAATAATCAAGATGTATGAACATTGATTCAAAAGTTGCAGCAAGATCCCAGTACATTTGGTACATTTAGCTAGAAAAACGATTCATTATGGTACAAAGATCGCTTATATCTTTGTAAGAATTCCCAAATCAAACAAGAGATTCTTTTGGAATTGCATACCTCCCCCTTAGGAGGGTACTAAGGATTTTTAATAACTTACCACAAGGTCAAAGAGGAATTTTTTTGGGATGGCCTTAAATATGATATTTAGAAGCTTATGGAAAAATGTTTGGTTTTCCAGCAAAATAAAGTTGAAACAATTAAGACCTTGGGTCTATTACAAACTTTATCCATTCCAACTTAGCATTGGGAGGAGGTTTCAATGGATTTTATCACACGTTTACCCATGTTTGAAGGAAAAGTGTCATCATGATGGTAGTTGATAGAATTAAGAAGTATGAACACTTTTGTGCATTATCTCGTCCTTTTAAAGAAAGTACAATTTATACTGCATTTACGGAAACATTTAAAAAGCTTCATGGAAATCCAAAGATTATTGTAAGTGACAAAGATCCCATTTTCACTGGAAATTTTTGGATGGAATTATTTTCTTGCCTTGGTACTCAATTAGCTCATAGTTCATCTTATGATCCTCAGTCTCACAGAAAAATTGAGATAATACACAAATGTTTGGAAGGATATATTCTTTGCTTTGTATCTAATAAACAAACATAATGGGTCAAGTGGTTACCCATAGTTGAATGGTGGTATAACACTTCCTTCCATACTGCAAAAAAAATGACCCCATTTATGGAACCTTATGGATATCATCCACCATCCATCACATCATCTTTAAGCGAAAATTCTAAGGTTCAAGTAGTGGAACATCGCATCTAGCATCAACAACAAGTTCTCCAACTCTTAAAGGATAACCTCACTTCGGCGCATAATCAAATGAAAGAACAGGCAAATCACATCGCGGTGAAAGAATTTTTGAGGTAAGGAACTGGGTATTTTTACACCTGCAACCATACAAACAAATATCCCTCAATCAAGTTAAGAAGGATAATAAATTATCACCCAAGTAATACAGTCCTTACAAGGTGTTGCAAAAGATTGGTATTATGGAATACAATTTCGAGTTTCCTACATCTTCTCGAGTACACCCAATTTTTCATGTCTCATTCTTAAATAAGGTTATCAGTGACAATATTACCATTCAAACAGTGTCGCCAAAAATTGACAAAGAATGAAAAATCATATTTGAGCCTAAAGCAGTCACGAAAATAAGAACCGAAAGCTATGGAATCAATCAATTTTAGAGTAGCTCATTAAGTGGAAGAACTTACCAACTAAAGATTCCACATGGGAGGATGATAATTTTATATAGAATCATTGAGAACTACTCGAGCGTTGAGGACAACACTTTTTTGAAGGAGAGGGGCATGTTAGGTCCCCCTAATACTAGTGTAGCCCCCTTATTGTTATTGTTAGTGTATCCCCTTATTGTTATTATTGTGCCCTTACATTATTATTTTTATGTAGGCTCTGGTTATATTATGCCCCCTAGACTCCTATATATACAACGAAGGTATTTTCATTTATATCATCCAAGAATTTTTCACTTATGTAATGTAAAAGAGGTTTCCCCCTTGAAGAGGATATTTTATTCTATTTTATGAGCTGGTTGCATAACATAGCATAAGTATTGAGGACCGACCAAGAATATCCGCCAAGAGGGATATGCATAAGTATAGTTAGATTTGATGGAAGATTATACACTTCCCTAAATTCATTCTCAAATGTAACCCATCCATCAAATTTACATATAAATTTTATAGTATTAAACATCATCTCTTGTGCCGCATAACTAACTCATATGTTTTGATCTATTCATTTTGGCAAGATAATGTGTGCAACATTACATTGTTGGTTATAATCAATCCAAAACTTAACGCTTTAATATGAACCTCACCCTCAGAAAATGTTCCTTCGCAGTGCAATTGACAAAAGTGGTTTTTATTTCTCCGTTTTGGTGCATTATATGATCATACTTGTAGCATTGAGGGTGTACTCTCTTGATGCATTGTTCACGAGCCACAAGACTTGATAATATCCCTTTAGTTTTATAGTTGCCTTCATAGTTATTGAAATGATTGTTGTACTACTACCTCGAAAACATTTCCCATTGAACAAAATTGAAAATGAATGTAGATCAATCATTGAAACCTACAAGCCCATCTTCAGAAGCAATGCATGCTTGAGTTTCATTTGTGAATGCAAAGGAACAAATTGGAGATTGTTGAACAACAAAGACAACAACACAATGGAAAAAATTCCCAAATGTAGAACATGGACATGCTTTCTAGCTTTTGTAACAACAGGACAACTCACTTCACCATATTTGGCACTGAGCTTGTAAAGCCACACTAAACCTTGCTCATCTGCAACAACCAAAATATTTGAAATTGAGAAAAACTCCAATGTTGATATTGGTGCATTATTCTCCATCAAATTTACTTTGTACCTCATCATCTACACTGCAGAGAAGACCTAAAAAAAGGAACTGATGCATCCCATACTTTAACAACACTATTTTCATTCCCATTTATGTAAATAACTTCCACATTGGAACTCTTATCAAATGACATTGAACTATGAACTCTACCAGTGGCATCCCACTTTGTTCTAGATGATATATTGAATGGTGCAATATATTTTAATGCACAAGGTAGATGTTATAATATTTTAGAAGCATTCATATTTTAGGAAGAATTACTAGTTTTGTCATAGTTACACATGATTCAACCAAAGGTGATTGTATGGGAATATGCATAAGAGAAATGGGAGACCTCTCTTCTTTTATACTCAGAGAGGATTGTGATATACTAGCCCCATTATATGCATGTAAATAGCCTAGATTTGTGAGTACAATGAATGAAGTAGATGATGGTTCCAAATGCTTTGTGCACTTCGTAACAATATCATGTCTACAAAGGATCCATGATGCTGAAGATCTAAGTGTGAAATACAAGTCAAGTTCTTTTGCCCATTAAACCATTTCAAGCCCAAAACTGCAAGAACTTTAGAGCTTCCTATTTCATTGCCACCATATATAAAAATTTGTCGCCCTCCTCCTACAATGTTCCTTCCTCTTGCACACCATCATAATACTATTACATGGATTCTTCTTTTGCTAGAGGAAAACTATATCTTGGAAAAAGTTTTCTTGAAGAAGTTTCATTGTCTTTGTAACATCCCCAGTTTAAAATTTCATGTAATAAGGGTAATAAAGGAAGAATAATATGACCAAGGTCATGGGACACGTATTCCAAGCTAAATGTTGAGAAAAACATCCTAGCGGGTGTCATTTCAATTTATAATGGCTACGAAAATTGGAAAAGGCAAAGAGGTATTAATTGGCATTTATTTGTGAAAATAAAGGAAAATAGGAGAAACGAGATATGAAGGGTCACGAATTTTCATGAGAGGGAAATTGAAGGAAAAATGGAGGAAAAAGAAGAAAATAAAGGCCTTAATGATAAAAGGTATTTTGAGGATTAGTTCACAACTTTTTGTCAGTTTTTCTTTGGAATTAGTTTCAGAGAGAGAAGAACACCGAGAGGAAAAAGAAAGCAAGAAAGAAAAGGAAAGAAAAGGAAGGATAAGGAATAAAAGGACAAGCGAGGAAGGTTGGATCAAACAAATTCACCACGAGGATTTACAGGTAACAGGTTGCATGTGTAATTTCCCAGCTAGTTTGTGAATGCATGGTACATGCATTTATGTGTTTAGTTTTCTTGCTGCCATTGGCATGGATTTTTCCCGGTGTAATAGTGGTTTCAACCTTTCCTTCCCATTTCCTAGATAACCATGTTGTGATGGGATTATTTTCTTAGTTGAGATTTGAATTTACGAAAGGTTTTGTAATCGGGTGAGGTGGTCTCAAGAAAATTCCCAATGGTTGGTTTTAATCTCCGAGAATCCCTCGACATGTGGGTGGAGACAGGTAAATTACTCAAGGTATTGGTGAAGAAACTCTGAGGCATCCAAGCTTGTTTTAGGCATTATGATATCTTTATCGATTTTGGTGAGATCGTGGTAACCCTGGTTATTTATATCATTGGATCCCATGTTCATGCTTGGAATATGGCACAAGGGTGATTGGATAAAAGAGATATTTGATTCAAACCAATATATGGTTGGGTGGTACATGGAAGTCCCTCACTTGTTTGGATTTTGCATAAGTTAATAGGAGTTATTTTCAAATAGTAATCCATGAGCACTTGTACTTGTTATTATGATGATTTGATGGTTGTTATGTCATGGTTAATAATTTGGTTATGTGTTGGTTATAAGAATGTATTTGCAACCTAGTCTAGTATTTGATGGTTAATGAATGAATGGGATAAAAAATGTTATTGCAACTATTATGAGAGGGCATTGGAAATTCTTGGTGATTCTCAGATAAGTTATAGACTCCTATGTTCAGATATGAATTCATTACTTGTATATTACATGTTCACCATATATTTGATTAAATGACTATCATGGTTGGCCCTAGTTAGGTCAAATCCTTGTTCACTTTTTGTATGATGTAGATGATTGTCATTCACCTATTGATATGGGTGTTTCTTATACTTGTGAACTGAATTTGTCTACATATTTTGAACCAACTTCTTTCAAAGAAGTCGCTTCTCATGATGAATGGAAAGAAGCGATGCAGAAAGAATATGATGCCTTGATAAAGAAGGGCACCTGGAAGATGGTTGATCCTCCATTCGTAACCAAACCAACAGGCTGCAAGTGGGTCTTCATGAAAAAGTATAAAGTAGATGGCTCACTTAACAAAGCACAAAGCCAGACTTATGTAAAAATGTTTTTCACAAAATGAAGGGATTTATTATGAGGAGAATTCACCCCCCCAAACAACCAAATGGGCTACCATTCGGACACTGTTTTCCTTGACAGCTCAGAACAATTGGATAGTCCATCAAATGGATGTAAAAATTTCTTTCTCGAATGGAGATTTGAAAGAGAATGTTTTTGTGTCCCAACCAGAAGTATTTGTTGTGAAGGGTCAGGAACATAAAGTATGCAAGCTTGTAAATCCTTGTATGGCCTCAAGCAAGCATCACGAGCCTGGTACAAGAAGTTAGTTGAGCATCTTCTGAAACTCAACTTCAAACATTATGATCTTGACGATGCAACTTTGTTTGTTAAGAAAGTTGGAAAAATAATTGTATATCTTGTGGTTTATGTAGATGATATTCTTATGATAGGGAACAATGAGAGCTACATTGCATCCATAAGAGGAATTGAGGAAAGGTTTTGAAATGACAAATTTGGGCTATGTTCACTACTATCTTGGTATTGAAGTAACTCAACATTAGAATTTTATATTTCTCTCTTAGACGAAGTACACTGGAGATTTGTTGAATAAGTTTGGCATGGCTGAGTGCAATCCTTTGACTACTCCAATGGAACAACACTTAAAGATCACATCCGTTGAAGGGAAATAATTTGAGGATGAAAGAAAGTATAGACAATTCATAGGAAGTATCAACTAATTGACTACTACAATATGATACATTTCATTTTCTGTTGGAATCCTCTCCAATTTTATGAAAAATCCTTGTGAGGGTTATTGTTCTGCTACAAAAAGAGTTCTAAAGTACTTGAAGGGAACTCAGGACTTTGGACATAAGTATACACAGGTGGGTGACTTCAGCGTTATTAGATACTTTGATTCAAACTTCAATGGGGATAAAAAGACTCGAGTATCTACTTCAGGTTATGTTATGAGTCTTGGATCAAGAGAGGTCTCATGGAGGTCACACAAAGAGTCAGTTCCAACGGAGTCCACAATTGAGGTTGAATATGTGGTAGCAACTGAAGCAACAAAGGAAATTATGTGGCTCAGGAAATTTTTGGAAGTTTTGTAAGAGAAACAAGTGCATTCAACTTCTCTTTTGATTGCCAACACTTCTGCAATAAATTTCGACAAGAAACCAAAGTTCCATGATAAAAAAAAGCACATCAATACAAAATATCATCTGGTTCGACATCATGTTTAGGCCAAAACAATCCACCTATGCCATTATTCCACAAATAAGAAAATTGCAGACATATTCACCAAAGCGCTTGGAAGAAAAAAGTTTGAAAGATTCAGAATGACGATTAGAATCACCAACATCCCTTCAGATTGAGGGGGGGGGGAATGTTGAAACCTAATCCAAAAGGATTACTGTAAATATTGTAAATTTGAGAGCTATGCATTTGAGAAAACCAAGAGACCTTTGAATTGGAATCCTATGAGTCTCTCCACTCATGTATAAATTCATGATATGGATAATGCAGTAAAAAAATTCAATACATGGAGTTACCTTTTGGCCTAGCATGATCAACATCAACAATAACTTTCCTTGATTACATGAGTGTCATCAGCTCCCCATGGAAAAAACCCAACTAGGTCAACAAATATCATAATTAAGTATCAAATTTTGTTCTATGTGGCTAATTATTGCTGCAATTGTCGATGAACTTACTAATGACATTATCGCTTGCTACCCTACCAAATGTTGTCAGTTTGTTAAAGTGACGCGTTTCAAATTAGTTGTGCAGAATCACGAGTTGTAGGATACTATGACTACCCTTTCTCAGGCAGTCTATGACCCATCTTCCTAGTACCCATAGAAGGTTGATAAAAAAATCACTGTCGTGTCAGAACTTAAGGAGAATCTTCCCCAACTTCGTAGGACTCCCAGGATATTTTCAGTCAGGTCTCTGATTAAAGCAACGTTCTTGCCAAAAAAATTAGCCTGTATATTTTCTCTGAGAGAATGTTAAGAAGCTCTTCGCATAAGAAATGAGCACTCTAGATTTGGAGTAGAAGAAAAAACAATTGGCCTAGGCAGATACACTTGACACCCAGATTAATCAGATAGATTGTGCCTTGTAGGACACCAAGCGAGTGCTTCGTGACCTTCTTCCAACTATGCAACGCCACTTCATTACATTGAGCACTCTCATTACAAGCGATAATGAACAATTTTAGAAGCTCATCTAGTCTCGACTCGCTGAATTTATTGACGATACCTCTGCACATTTTTCGAGACATGTTTCTGCAGCGTTGGAAGCATGAAATAATGATGTTTCCACATATACTAGCTTTAAGGATAACATGTTTTAGGCAGTGCCAGAGTTGGGTTCTTCATTTGAAGGTGAAACAACTGCATCTAGTGAAACATAAGAAAACCTAGAACTAGATCCACCAGTGATGCATTGAATTGAGGGCAAGTGAATGGATTGTCTTTGAGTCCTATTTGGTCCTTTGTTTTTTGAAAAAATATGATGAACAACAATTGCAGAAGTTAAATGGCTAAATATATCGAAAGAAGGTCACCATAATTTTGAACATGGAAAATAATTAAAACATTGGGACCTGTGTGGCCCTCAAAAACAAAAAAATGGTCTCAATTTTGAATGAATCAACAGGAAAAAGGGAAATGGATCCAGCGTTTTGTCAAAGAGGACGAAATCAAAGGCGGGATCAAGAAACCTCTGCGAGGACTAGATAAAGTGATCAATACTATAAAATAAAGCATAAAGGGATGAATCAAGTAAATTTTCTATATACTAAGCTTCTCCTCTAAGTTTTTTTAATCGAAATTGGGTGCTGTAGAATTTTGTGTCTATGCAGAAGTTCTATTTTATGAACTCTAAAGTTCAATGTAATGTTTTAGTTGAGAGTCCCCACAAATTTATTTGATCTATGTTGTAATGGTTGGAAATATTAATAAAATGGATTTTGAGAATTCTCGTGTGTTCGATCCAATGAATGTGTAACCCCATGTGAATTTTTTTGTTTCTTCTACATGAATGGAATATTTGGTTATTATGTGATGAATTCATGTCTCTTTCATAATACAGTTGTGTAGAAAGTAAAAGGTGAATGGCACAAATAACATTATTGTATTAATCTAGATCCATTAATTATTTAACGGTTCTGGCTCGCCTAAGGTGAGATGCTACATAAAAAGGAAGTGAAAATGCTAGTGAAAAGATAAACTATGATGCCCTATTTTGTTGGCAACTTAGGATGAACTTGGGTCACTATCACTTCAAAATTTTCTGCCAATAAATTTCGTCCAAGATTGTGTAAGGAAATAGGAGCAAGTTGGGGCCTTGAATTGGCTAAGTGTGGGCCAAAGCAAGACAGTGAGCTCAAGAACATGTTTACAATGTAGGGTGTGCTTCAAAGTTGAATAAAGTCATTATAATAGTTTCCCATTCTCATCTAATTATTGAAAAGTATCAGAGGGGTTTTTCCTAGTTAGGTTCCCCTATAAATCATTTTGTTCTTTTGGTGCTTTAATTGTTGCATGTCATTTCATGTGTTTCTAAATTGTGATCTCCATTTCGCAGAACAATAGAGGAAATTTTTAATCTTTTGTTTTCAGTTTCAATACATTAGTAGTAGAAAATTTCTATTAATTTCTACATGGTATCGAAGAAGAAATCACACTAGAAACGAGTCTATATAGCCTCTCCTTAAGAGATTTCATGCAGATTTAGTGAAGTAGTTTTATTTTATGTAGGAAAATGTCTTTCAACACAAAAATGAATGCATATGACATCTCAAACCAGTGGAATCATCATACAGACAAAGTGGACATGCCAGATGAAGGAAATGCAATCATTATCAAATTTATAATCTTTGTTCACCAAAGGAGAATAGATATAATCAATTATCATTCTCGAGGGATAGATATCTTTGTTACTTTGAACCTAGGAAATGGTGCCAAATGTTGTATCTGATTCTCAAAGGAAGTTTTTGGTTGTAAAATTGCACCAAGAAACCAACTCGACCGATCTTTAGGTTCAAGATGGCCCTTGAACCAAAGGGGGATCTATCAAGTTTTACGAGGCTTTTTGTTGTTCATTGTCACTGGACAGTAGGATATGAAGCACAATGGCTAGATCTAGGATTTGTTGTATAGGTGGTTGTCGATGAGTCACAAATCCCTCGTTAACAAATAAATCCCTCTCTTGCATAGGCCTAGTCAAAGTGCCAACATTTAGCTATGGTAGAAAAACATATCTTGAAATGTTTTGATAGAGGAATATACGAGAAATTAGATAATAAAGTATCGTTCCTAAATCCTTAATTATCTAGCAAGAGTAGATGTGTATAGAAGAATATATATATCCCACATAAATACATTTAAGAGACGAAATAAGGCAATAAATAAATGATGTCGAGGTACTAATTTAAACAACCTATTCAATAAGCTATTCTCAGTAATGGTTATAAATTTGCAGTGGGTTTTCAGGGAAGCCAATCGTCAACTTAGCCTTACCTTGTAATTATATGTTACCTTAAACATATGCAGAAATAGATTATGAAGACAATGGAAAATACATACATCATACACATATTTTGTCATAAAACCGAAGCCATAAGCACTTGATTAAAAATTATGCAACAAGATATTTTACAAAAAATGGTGAGGGTTTTAGCATAAAAATCCAACCATTTCTCATTCAAAATCAAAGAATATATAGATATTACAACTTATGAATTTGTTACAAGCTTCCCAGGATAAAATTCTAACAATATACTAAAGATAAAAAACAATTTCTGAATATCTGGAGGAAGTTTGGATTTGTTTGAAAAATATCTTCCTCAAAATCTCGATAAGATTGATTGTTGATCTTCCTCCTTCAGATGATAAGATCATGTCCATTGCTTGAGTATAAGAGTCAAATACATTATATGTGGAGCTAAATTTTATTTAATAGATTTATTTATTAATTTAGATTATTATTTTATTAATTTTATTTTACGTTTATTTTAAACATGTGCATTTTATTTTAAAACTATAGTTCTATCACAAATTATTAAAGTTGTTAAACTAAAAATTATGATTATTTATTAAAATATAATATTTTAATTCAAATATAATTCCTGATCCTTATGTGCAAATATATGGCTAAAATTAATTGTGGGAGGGGGGTGATTCTAGACCAACATTTAAGGAGGGGGTGGGTCCTCAATTTTTACCACCGGTTTTTACGTAAAGTTACATGCCATTCTCTCATGAATTGCACATGCCCCCCTTCATGGTTTTCAAAACAACTAGGGGGGAGGGGGTCCGTAATCCACTTTTGCTGCACAAAGTTTAACAAAAATATATTAATATTAAAATTTTGGTGGGCTACAAAAATTGATGGGCGGGAAATTTAACTTTGATATTTATTAATTGATTTTTAATCATTTTTAAGCCTAATTATTTTCTTAACTTTAATTAATATCAATCATTAGATATATATATATATATATATATATATATATATATATATATATATATATATATATATATATATATATATATATATTCTAAAATTTAATCAATCTACCTTGATTAATTATCTTTTATTACTTAATTAATAATTAACATTATCATTGTATACATATATTCATTGATTTATTTTTATTTTATTTGAAATTTTTTGTCATTTTTCTTGAACAAGAAAAAGGTACAACACCTATGAAGACATCAATGCTATGCTCCTATGGAATATCATTTACCTTGATATTCAATCTTTGGAAGTCCTCATTGTGCTCTGCCATTGAACCCTTTTGTTTGAGATTTATCAATTCGCTAAAGAAGGTATTGCTCTTTGTATCCTCATAATGTGCCACCGATTCTTTCGTAAAAATTGTCCAAGTGACAGTTGATTTATGAGAACAAAGCCATCATTACCACAAAAACTAATTTTTCTCTAAACATAAAGATGCAATGCATACCTTTTTTGTATGTGACACATCATATTATATATTAAATAATTGCTCCATTAGTAGTATCCATGTTACCAGATCCTTTCCATCAAACTTCCACATATAAATATTTGAAATATGGTTGGCTTTCATCCCAAATTTGGAGTCTCTAAAACCATGATTTGCATTCTATTTTTTTTATGAGTTTAATGAAATAGGTCCTCGTGACCACTAGGAAGCCTTTCTTATAACAACTTTGCCAAACCTTCATTCAAACCTTCCATGTCTTCCTTTAAACCATTCATGCCAGTTTTTATATCATCAATGTCACCTTTTATTTATGATTTTAAACAATCCATGTCCCCTTTTAGTTTGTCTTTGGTTTGTCTTTGTGAGAGCAGAATTTGTAACACTTGGTCCCGTAATTTTGATATATCATGTTACAATTCTTCTTCTTCATGCATGATAGTAGAGCTTTCTGAGGGTTCAATGGGTGTAGGATTCTTTTGTTCGAGAATAATTTTAGAAGCAAATACTAATATCTACACTCCAATATTCCCTTTAAATCACCTCATACTAATTTTCCGAACAAAAGTTCTACAGTTAAAAAAAATACACCTTTTTCTTTCTTTTAGGAGCTTAATTGAAATTGTTGTATCTATATATTTCATCTCTCCAAGGCCTGGAATTTTTCTTCTCATATCCCTCTTAGTATTATTTCCATTGCCACAAGTCAAACTGGGATTAGATTCCTCAAGCTAAAGTTATGCCCATTCTCTCACAATGTCCTCGTTATGGAATGATTAAATAGAGAAAACTTGTACGGAATACCATCTTTCATTGTTTCAAGCTTTAGCCCTGAAAATGATTCAAGATAAAATATAGTATGTTTTATTTGATCCAATTTTTACAAAATTCAAATATGATGCTTGTAGAGAAAGTTATGATGATTTTCCCTAGGTCACGTGTTTGAGACTCAATTCTGCACCATGCGGAAACCCTAACTTCTTCTAACCATATCTTAGAAAATATAGAGAACCAAGGTCTAGAATTTTTACACAAAGTTCACTAAGATTTCTTCTCCACGTGGTTAATATTTCATCTTTTGAATCCTCGTATCGAAAAAATTCTTGTGAAAATTCCTAGATGACTTGTTTGAAGCAGCGAAACCATAGAATCCAAAGCTGTGACACCAATTGTTATGTAACCATATCACAACGTAGAAGAAAAGGTAGATCAATGACTTGAAAATTAACCTCTTTGAGGGGGACACTTTCTTTATATCACATAAATAAACAATTTTTGGATGATTCAAATGAAAAGACCTCCTTGGTATATACATGAGTCTAAAGGGTCACAATATAATGAGAGCCTACATAACAATAATAATGTAAGGGAACAACAATAACAATAGCGGGCTTCTATGGGGAAAACAATAATAATATGGGGATACATGGGAACAACAATAATAATAAGGGGGATACACTAACAATATCAATAACAATAACGAGGCTACACTAGTATTATAGGGAACTAAGAGATTTATTCCATGTCTAATTATAAGCTGCTCCAAATATTCAATCTTCATTTGTTTAGTTTTGATTGTAATGTTTTCTTGATTTAACTCATTTGAAACCTTTTTGAGTGTTGATTCCAACTTGGAGATATTTAAAGTAGTATCGGTTATAATTTTTAAAATCATTTAGATAGTATGTATATGCAAATCAATCTCACCCACTAGATGAATTTTCCTCAAATCAATGTTGCCTTGTAATCTTCTACAATTTTGACAGTTTGGGCCTTTGGTTCCAGGATTACTATATTTGAATATCCTTTTTCATAATCCAAGGTCGAAAGTAACCTTTTATTCGATGAGCTTAAACCCTGATTCCATAATTCTATATATGAATCTCGTTTCATCTCTAGGTTCTTGTTTTTTATTTCCATAAATAGAGGGTAAATAACTTTTTGCTTGCCTATTGAATGGAGTGCACTAGATGATGATGGTTATTGAATAATGGTTTTTGTTGGTAGGAGATCCCACTAGAATGCAGACTCTATTGCAGCAGCATCCATGGTGTTTTAAATGTAACTAAATGCTCCTCCTCCTGAACTCTTTGTCTCTTCTATGATAATTTCCCTTCATCTTCCATACCTAAGACTGAACAAGGTATGGCATCTCCTAAAATTGTCTCTTGAGTTCCTTCACTTTTGATTGTGGTGTTTCAAAAGTCACTACTTGTGAAGTATGATCTATTTCCTAGATGTTTGGTTCAGTGTGAACTAGATCTTTCTCCCAAACCTCTCTATTTGCAAACTACTTTATTTTTGGTTTCAGAACATTTTTATATGGAGTTGATCCATGCTTTATTCTTCTTTGATCTTGTGATTATCATATTTCTAGACTTCTTGAGTAAATTTCACTAGTTTTAACATTTCCTCAAGCTTTCAGTGTTGTCCTTGTGTTAACTAATAAAGGTCCAACCTCCTTCTTCAATTTGAAGAAGATTGGGAATGTTTAGACAAAAAACCAGCATGATCTGAATCGAGGATTTGTCTGATAAATTCAAACGAAAAAATCCTCATAGGAAAGAAAAGTGGAAGTTTGTAAGGAGGTAACTCACAACCATAAATTATGATCTATGTTAAATATTTAAATAAATTTCAATCACCTACTCTAGTATATGGGTCGAGTTATAGAATATTTTTAAGTTCTCGAAACATTCTTGGAGGGAGCTCATTAAATAATAAACCATATGCAACTTAAACGAACTAATTAACAAGGTCTACAAATCCATAATCTTGAGAATTCTCTCTCACCATTGATATTGAATGAATTATAGAGATGTCATTGCCAATCTGATCTTGAATACACAAATGAAGAACTAAAAATTTGTTCACCAGAAATACAAAAGAAGATATACATGGACTGATTGATACCTAAAGGACTTACTGGGACCATAATGAGCTAATTGGACATTGATAACATTGGTTAAATAATGATTGAAATGAAACCTAACCAAGGAATTTTTGGTCAATGAAAAAGAGGTTAAGAACCCTAAGATATTGTCATCTAGAGTCTAGTCATCATCATACCCTAAAAAAAACAAACCATTGACATATTTTTTGTTGGAATTTCAGGGAACATACTAGAGGGATAAGGGAAAACACTTTGTGGTAACTAAGAATTCAGAGGTAAAAATGTCTGTAGGACAAGGGAAATTTCTTGAAAATTGAACTCATTGTAGGATTGACATAGAAAATATTCATTGATAGGCTGGGTTTGATTTAATAAAACTATATTAAGGATTTGTTGGATAAATGTGGAATTAATACAATATAGATCAACTCCATTATTCTTTAAAGTAATTGCTTGCTTACTAGTAAGATGTTTTTTACCACACCAAGAGATGAATTCTAGATAAGGATGTGTTTGAGGAAATATGTACTACGCTAAGTAAGAATCTGAAGTTAAAGCAATATAATGCTAATCCTTAAAGCATTGAAAATCCCACTCTATGAGTTCATAAAGATCCAATTCAAAATAGGTTTCATGTGAATCTTCCTCCTTGTCTATTAATGGCAAATCCTCAAAGTTCATAGGGTAAGAATAATTTGAAGTTTTAGGCTTCATATCTTTAATCTCCATCTTGAATATTGAACTAAAGAGGTGAACTTGAAAATTACCTCATTAATAATTGTAGTTTCCTAAGTAAACTCTGCACCATCCACAATTTCTCTAGTGCATTCCGTCAAAGTTAAAGAGACAAAAGCCCATATTCAGCATTTTAATGTTAATCTTTAAAGCATTGAAAATCCCACTCTATGAGTTCATAAACATCCAATTCAAAATAGGTTTCATGTGAATCTTCCTCCTAGTCTATTAATGGAAAATCCTCAAAGTTCATAGGGTAAGAATAATTTGAAGTTTTGGGCTTCATATCTTTAATATCCATCTTGAATATTGAACTAAAGAGGTGAACTTGAAAATTACCTCATTAATAATTGTAGTTTCCTAAGTAAACTCTGCACCATCCACAATTTCTCTAGTGCATTCCGTCAAAGTTAAAGAGATAAAAACCCATATTCCCCAATTGTTGATACATGTGGAAATAATTTATTGGAATAAATATTTATTATTTGAAAGCAATAATGGGTTCTAGCTTATTCATGAGATGATGCCATCCCTACACTTCTAACACATGGATCATTAGTTTTGTGCCATTTGGACGCCACTTGGATGCCACCGTATGTTGACTATATGCCAACTATATTTTGATTATAGATTAACTATCCACCATTAAGCACCACCTACACACCATCAATTAATGTGACAACTTACTAACTATGGGGTCCACCAGTAATGTCATATGGGCAGTATTGAGGGGGGGAAGAGTGACATAACTTATTGTGTGATTTTTTTACCACTTAGACATGATTTTAGAGCACCTCTCCCCCGTTCACGGCTCAACATGGCTCCTTCACCATTCATTTGACCAAATACTATATTGTGTTACCAAATCTATAAAAGAGTTAAACTCACTCGACTGTTTAGAAAATTAACAGTTATTTCAAAAAATTTATTTATTTTTTTAATAAATCAATAGTACATGTTGCAAAATGGATGTTGTGGATGTTGTTATAACACATGCTTTAGGTTTTATTGAATTACCTGTAACTATGTTCTGAGTTTTCTAGACTTACCATCAACCATGCTCTAGGTTTTTTTTGGCTTACCCTCAACCGTGTTTCTAACCCTCATGCATCAAATTCCCAAGGAATTAAGACTCTAGAAGAATCCCTGTCCATATGTTCCATGTCTCTCACAAACTTATGTTTCTTCATCCTCAATTGGTTTCTTCTTACCAAAAAGAACACATCAAGTGGTTTCTTTCTTACAACAAACATCATATCAAATGGTTTCAGATGACCACAAACCATTACACCATGTGGTTTATAGCTAACACAAAACTTTCCTTTGTTATGTGGTTTCTACCTTACCACAATCATGCACTACAATATTGTATTAAGATTACCATGAAATTTTGAGGGGTATAGATTTCTCATGAGGATTACATCACCATTAAGTCCAATACATACAATCACTAACTCTAATCATGGAGATACGAGATACATACATTCTCTAAGACCACTAAACTCACTCAAACATGACATTATAGACTTGCTTACAAACATAAGATAATGATCATATATACCGTCTTTAAATTATGATATTCTTATCTAAGATGATGCTTATTGTAACTTTATGAGCTTTGATCATCAATCATTTCATGCCATTCATACAAGGATTGTAAATTGTAATATCTTACTATGTGTTAACACATGACATTTAAAGATTAAAGGTTGCCAAACTCTTCTAGCATAATCACATATTTGATCATGTCTTGTCCTTCTAAACTCTAATGTCTCTCTAAGATGGCACCAGAAGCTAACAAAATGTATTACATCAAAATTGTTTACTATAATCATAAATCGAGTATAGTGTATTGTGCATAACATGTTTTTAACCTTTAGTTTCAAGGAAAATTGTATTAGGTACATAATTTTTTTTGAAGATGGTAAAATTTATTACAATTTAATTATTAATCATTGTTGAGGAAAATTATTATTGTTCATGAATATGGACCAATTCATCATAATTATTAAAGGAAACCATGTGCTATATGAAATAATCCATTGTTGGTCTATAAAGGGGCACACCTTCACTCATGCCACATATATGGATATATTGGGTTATTAATCTATTTCTTTAGGTTCAAGGATAATAAACCTTTAGTCAATTAAAAATATCTTTAGGTTATATTTCAAAAAAAAAAAAAAAAAAAAAATTACTTTTAACCTAAGTAATATTATAAATAAATACGAATAGTCATATGTTTTTTAATAATGTCTAACTATAATGTCATATATGATACTAGATTCTATACTTAATCATAATTTAACCTCTTATCTAAACAAACTATTAAATACACACTAAATAAGTTTTATACTTAACCATTTTATTACTATTATTTAAATTTAAATCTTTTAATAACAAGAAACATTATATTAATGTCTAACATAAAAGGGATAGTAATCACTAAATAAGATTTATACTTAACTTTTTTATTACTATTATTTAAATTTAAATATTTTAATAACAAGAAACTTTATATTAATGTCTCACATAAAAAGGATAAAACCTATAATAATCAGTAGGTGTGGTTTATGGTTTATATATAAATCAAGTTTCTCGAATTTTCATTCCTTAAAAAATAAAAAATTATGGATGAGTTAGATTTAATAGTTTGAGAATGTTCTTTTGTCTTATATACAATTTAATAGATAAAAATATCAATTGTTGACAAATAACTTTTCTATTTCAAATCTTCACTATCCATTTTTATTAGCCATTTAATTTATATTACTATAATAGTGTATTTATATATAAACAATTTTTGGACCATTAATTCCTATTAATGATTCTTTAATGAATTAGTCCAGACACAATAATATTTCAAAACATATAACAAATTTTCATAAAACTATTGGTTTGGGATTTTGAATGTATCTTAATTATAAGATAAAATATTAGTAATAAGTTTAGAGCTCTGTCGTCACTAAGAACAAAATATTGTTCTTTTACCATAGGACCACTTGATTAACTAATGCCAACCTAATAGGAATTTAGTGTTGCTTTTATATAAACACTGATACCTCTATTTGTACTAATATCTAAAAATATCCATTGAAAATTTTAACAGGTAACTCTATTCGTTGAAGCCTCTGACAAATCTTTGACTCTCTGTCATAAAAAAAATAGATTCAATTCTTCTTAGTTCATTATATTGAATCAGTAAACTTATGGAACTTCCAAGGATTATTACCGAGAGCAGTAGGAGAATCCAATAAAACCTTACAAAAGCGAATACAATCAACAGAGAAAAATTAATATTTTATTGTTATAAAGCGAATAAAGCAAATACAATGAATATACAAAAAAATAATACTTTAATGTTATATAACGTTCATTGACAGCAACATTAAATCGTGGCGTGGAAAAACTTGTGATCGAAACGGTCATTTTGAGTCACGACATTTTAATCCATAAAAACGCTTTTGTCACCTGTAACATTAATATTGTGTGAACTGAAATATTGAAGTCACAGGTATCATCATCAGCGTAAACAGAAGTGATATGTATGATACTAATTACCAAATATATATATATATATATAAACCTTCAGCCATTCTAAAGCCAATATTTTGTTGTGATCACCTAGTAGCACTGGTCTGATTTTATTGTGAGTTAATATATATAAGGTATAATAATGATGATTCTGGGCGTATATAATATTAAGAGACATTGCGCTGCGCGTAGGACAAAGTGCCCACAAATAAATCAAAACTCTTCCAAACTTCATTTTTTCACTTGCAAGCTTAATTTCATTGGCTTCTAGCTAAGTAACAAGTACACCATCATCCTCCATCTTTTGCTTTCCCAATTTCATTTCATGTCAATAATTCTTCAAGTTAGGGTTTGTAGCAAATTGGCCATCATAATTTTTGATTACCAAAACATGTAAAATGATATCCTACACTTGCATACATGTTTAATGAGCCATTTTTACCATCTTACCCACCTCAAAACAAAGTTTAAACACTCAAAAAGAAAAACCCTAGCTCATTCCTAAAGGTTTTTTTGGCAAATTTCACCATAAACCCTCTTGTTTCCACCTGCAAGTAAAGCATCTTTGCACTATTTCTCCACTCATTTTCATCAGCTCCCAAAGTCATTTCACCTCTCCCAAGACCCCTTCCATGATTTTGTCAAAATCACCTACATATCACTTCATTTTCGTTCACACCTCACATCTTATTTTCACTTCCTGCTGCTAGGACTTTGTGTCATCATGGAGGCAGAATCTTCACTAGAAAGAAAGAGACAACACAAAGGAGGGAGGATCCTCAGATATGAACCATCAGAGTGTGACACAACCAACTCCTATCCTTTGATCAAACAATGCTTTGAGGATGTCCACTTCTTGGAATTTTGCAAAAGGGTGAGTGAGACAGGATTTCATGAGCAACTAGCAGATTGGGTAGCAACACACCTAAAAGGAGAGACTCTTGTCATTGTTGGTATTGAGTTGAATTTATCAGTGGCCTTCATCTCAATAGCAACTGGGTTACCACACAATGGCGAATATTGGTTCAAAGGAATGAACCTAGATATTGAAAACTACAAGCCTTCTTAAAGACGCCATACAGAAATACACATACTCACCTCTTTCCTTTCAGATATTTATTGGAGAAATATGCCCCTTTAATGAAAACTGTCATGAGGTTCTTCACTTGTGAAGGTAGATTCTCCAGGTTGTATGCCTATCATATTCGCCTCCTGATGCATTTCACATCTCAAAAGCCACTCAACATGTGTAATTATCTATTCAGGAGAATTTCCAAAATGTCTGAAAAGATACAATTAAAGGACAAAGAGCACTCCCCAAGCTTGTTCCATCACAGTCTCATCAAAACCATTTTCCTTCACCAGCTGGCAGAGAGAGGTATGGCTTGGGAAGCCTTTTTGGAAGCAGCCTTGAAATGGCATGAGGAAAATGCAGCATCTCAGTCTCCAAGTGTGCCAAAACAACAAACAGAGGTGGGGTCATCTAGCAAAACAATGGAGAAGACTCAACTATCCAAACTTGAGGTGACTAAAGTGTATAAGAAAGGGAAGAGGCTTGTGTTTTCTTCTCACGAAGAGAAAGGGGCCAAGCCTTCTTCATTGACAAAGCAAGAATCGGCAACAAAGGATAAAGACACAGCTAAACATGAGTTTGAACTAATTGATCTAGAGACTGAGGATCATACCACAAACATGAGACAGACTATCAGCGATAAGGACTACCAAATCAAGGAGCTGGCCATGAATTTGGAAAGGGAAAAGTATGTTATATCATTCCTTGAACAGGAAAACAGTCAACTCAAAGCAAAGGAGTTCATACTAGAAAATGAAAAATCTAAGTTAATGCAGCAAGTCGGCAAAGGCAAGGAGATCATGACATTAAGAGAGCCTGATGCATCAGAGGTGAGAGGAAAAAAGAAAATACCAAGAACAAGAGGCCTCAAGAAAGCTTTGCAAGAGGAACAAGAACAAATTCTGCTTAATGAGGATCTTGACCTAGAAGATAGGATCGCCCTAGAGGTTCATCAAGACAAAGAATATTGGCTTAATAGGTTGAATGAATAGTTGGAGAATCTCCTTGAGAAGGCAAAAAAAGACAGTCAATTACTCAAACACATGGCACATCACTATCAAGCTCAAAACATGATCGCTAATGTCAAGGTAAAACAACTTGAAAACAAGCTCAAGGAGGCCAAAAAGGACCAAAAGGATGAGGGAAACTTGGACATTCTTGTTGAAGCATCCGTGAAGCTATAAAAAACCTATTTTTACACCTTCCCTCCAATTTTGAGCAAATTCTGAGCACTTTGAGTTTTTTGACAAATTTTGGTATAAGTTCAGAAATTCAGCTAGCACTGCGCTTTTTCCTTAGGCATCCATTTGAGGAAAGGTATAGATTTTTGGAAAGGTCTTGCCATCATCTAAAAAACCATTTGCTCAGATTTTGCAGAGGTGGCTTAGTTTTGGATAAAAATGCAAAAAGTGGCAAAAAACTAGCATTCTGGACCATTTTTGAGAGGCGTTGCGCATTTGGAGTGACCTTGGGAGAATAGATATTTGAAGACCTTCCGTGCTCCAAATTTAGAAATTCAAACTGTTCTAAAAACAAGACTTGAAGGGCTAGTTGATAATTCTCTCAAATTTTCATTTTGACCCCTGTAAGGTACCTGAAAATCAGCTCAAATTTGGAGCTACGCTTTTACACTTTTTGTGTTTTTATTTGGAAACTTTCACTGTTTCAAATTTCTAGTTTCTAGTCTGACTTGGTAAAAGTCAATATTCTCTATGTAATGGCACTAGTTATGAGGTTAGGTGATTTAGGCATGAATAAATGTACATCATAGGTCGTTTTTGATGTTTATTAAGCCTCATAAAAGAAGCAAACTCCTAATCAAACTCTTCATGAAGTGTTTGAGTTTCACCTTCTCACTCTCACCTGTTGGTTGAGAGAATCTTGGAGTCAGTTCCTCCACCGAGGAATTCGACTCCTGAAGGTGGGAAAGTGGTCTGGGAGAGTCTATATGTATCATTTCACTTGAGGAGAAGAGGGTTGAACTTTTTGTGAAGGAGGCTTGCATTGTAACCATCTTTCAGCTAATACAGATATAGGTTGCAGCTATTTTCAAGGAACTCTATCCTAGTGAGTTCATGGTGCTTGTACTTCATTCTTTTTGTTTTCTCATGGTCTAAACATCTTTTTCTACATTATATCTCTTCTTTATATGAATTCCTTGTGATAAAATACTCAGAATTCTTGTTTTTCAAGCTTTATTATGTGGTTTTCATAGTTATGTGTTTTGTCTTCCTAAACTAATGAAATCATGTTTATTTATGATCATTAGTTTTTTCCACACTATATCCTCTATACTACACTGAAAAATACTCAAATCTCACCATGGATTCTGATATCTAGCTCCTTCTTATGTTTTCTCCTGCATTCCCACAACCTAAACCTACTTGTGGCTCCAAACCCTAAGTTCAACAAATCCTTAAAAAAACCAATTTTTCACAAAACTTCAAACAAATACACATATCTAGCCTAAAACTCATTTTCTTTAAAGTCATATCACTGATAAGAGACTTAGATAGATCCCTCTCATGCTCAGTAGCGCTAGCTATTGAGCTAAATTGGTTTGAGGTTACCCTTGTCAATTTCCTTTTCAGCCTAGGAGATTGTAAGGACTAACAGTATCAATGGCTTTTTTCTTTTGGACCACTTGTCACTTGGTCAATTTTTATGGAGGAAATGATAGAAAATTATGAGGATACAAAGAGCAACACATTCTTTATCAAATTGATAAAATTCCAACAAAATGGTTCAATGGCGGAGCACATTGAGGACTTCCAAAACTTGAATATCAGGGTAAATCATATTCTAGAGGAGCATAGGGTTGATTTCTTCATAGGGACCTGAAAGGATAGAATCCAACATGAGGTTCACCTTTGGGAACCTAAATCATTGGAGAAGGAATTCAAGGTGGCAAGAAACGTTGAAAGAAAAATTATGGCAACAAGGAAGTCTACCACTCACAACTATAAATATGGAAGTGTTTCTGCTCCTAGCCTTCCACATCCTACAAGGTTGACGCAACAACAATTGGAGGAAAAAAGAGAAAACAACTTTGTTACAGTTGTGATAGAAAATACACTAAAATACATTTCATTTTCTGTTGGAATCCTCTCTAGGTTTATGGAAAATCCTTGTGAGGGTCATTGTTCTGCTCCAAAAAGAGTTCTAAAGTACTTGAAGGGAACTCAGGACTTTGGACTTAAGTATACACAGGTGGGTGACTTCAGCTTTATTAGATACTTTGATTCAAACTTCAATGGGGATAAAAAGACTCGGGTATCTACTTCAGGTTGTGTTATGAGTCTTGGATCAAGAGTGCTCTCATGGAGTGTTATAGACATATTTGGGCACTGCAACCCCAATCACATATGTCAATAAACCAAGGGCTCTAAAAACCCTAAAAGTGTTGTTTCATACCCTAAAGGATCAAGGTCAACTGATTGCATCATTTCCCAGACGTTCTCCCGGAAAAACTACTTAGAACTGGTCAAAACTGGACCATCTCACCTGCTCCATGTTGAGGGTGCGATGCATCTCACCTATTACACACGGGGTTTGCAATGCATATTGAAAAATCCTTCTATAGGTTGTGATGAGCGATAGTAGACAAATGCAGAGGCAGTTTGCTAGGTGGAAACTCAGAGAATCTTCTAAAAACTGCTCATATGACACTTGCCTCTCTGAATTTGCCCAAGGATGACGAAGAGATCTTGAAATCTCCAAGTGGAACTAAGAAATATCAGTGAAATGACACTAATCAAAATCCCAAAATCTAACTCACTCTCCTGCAAACATCTATATATGGATCCCTCATCCTAGAGATCCAGAGGCTGGAATTTTGTAATTTGTAAGGAAGTGTTGTTGGTTTCTCTTTGAGACATTGTATTATTGGGTGATCTTGCTTTTTATGAGGTGAAGGGGGATTTCATGCTGAGAGGATGCCGCTGGATTAGACAACTTCTACTACTTCTATCAACAAAGCTATTTGAGTTTTCCTTCATATACTTGTATATCTCTGAATCATGTATTTATATATGCATTTGTATGGTTAATGTACATCTGATCCTATATTGTTTATGGTTATAGATCTCTATGCTTTGATGGTATTTTGCTGCTTTGACTCTACAGGTGTTCTTTGAAGCGGGACAAGTGAGAAAGGAGTGGTGAAAGCCCTATCAAGGGAGAGAGGAAACAAGCAAGGAGACTAGCGAAAGACTAAGGTTGGTACTCTCTGCTTCTCTCTCATCTAACTCTCATAAAGGAAAACACAAGTAACTTTGGTTTGTTTGTTCCTATGATAGCTACCCGTCTTAGTGGGACTAGCAGCTCTGAATGGACACTAGTTTTCCCGATAACAAAATGGTGACTTCGCTGGGGACCGAATAGTTTGTTTGTTTTGTTACTGTTGTTTGCTTTATAAACTACAGACGGAGCCTAAAGTTAAGCCAGCTAGCCTTCGAACTGCTTTTTCTATGCATCTGCAAAGTAGATCAACGCTGCTTCAATCAATCTCTGGGTGGTTTATGAACTGAACATCTGACTTGAAAACATCCTAAGTGCCCTGGTGGTAGCTCAAATAACCTCATTAGATCAATCATTATACTTTGTGTTTACTGCCTATCAAAAGCTTAGCCTAAACCCCTGAACTTAGCTACAAACTGTGAGTGAAAACCAACCTCAGTCTCATCCCTGGACCGTCGCACTGTCTCTCATTGACAACCTGGATGCATCACACCTCCCGTGTGTTGCAGGTGAGATGCATCCCTGTTTCCCTATGTTACATGTGCGATGATTGAGTGAGACTGTTTCTGCCTCCAGATTTTGGTTTTTCTTCATTGTCTTTAGCTTTATTCAGTAGTTTTGTTGTCTATGATCAATATATCACTGTTGAAACCTTCTTCCTTTGCATTATTCAGCCTCCATTGATAAAGAATTGTGAATGTTTTTTTTATGTATTTTTCATCATTTACAGTTCTCCTTTGCAAATAATAGCTAAATCGAATTGTCGTCTTTTGATTTGAAAGAGTCGCAATTGTTGTTTTCAGTCAAGAAAAAGAATGTCGTAAAGTCTTCCTCTTTTAGATAGTCGATTACACTTTTTCCATTGTACTTGATTTTGAAGTTATTAGTATTTCAAGTGTTGAAAGTAGTTTTAAATTTGAAATTGCAAAGTGTCGTCTTAGTCTTCCTTTCGTTTCGAAAAGAGAAAATTGTTAGTATTGTTGCGTTGAAAGACAATAGTTTAGATTTGTACTTAGTGTTATCACTCAGGTTGTCCCTAAAGCTCCTTAAAGGGATACGGCCGAGGTAACCACAAACCAATATTTGGACTGCAGGTCCTAGCCTACCAGCAGTCAGAGAGGGCTCTCTCTTTAGGATTTAGCTTTGTTGATGATGATTTTAGGCTAGTTTTTGAGTTCAAGGGGTTTTGTTTTGATTTTGGTGGGAAGGATGATGCTTTCAAGTAGAGAGGCAGGGATAGCATGAAAGTTTTAGAACCATTAGGTGTGGATTCAAGGAGTAGGACTGCTGGTGCATTTTCTTGGTCACAAGAAAGGAATATGGAGCAAGCTAGCTGCACATGAAACAATGATTCAAGCTTAAAAGGATGGAATGAGGGCTAAGGAATGAGAGGCAATTAAGAATCTCTCTTTCAGCTTAACAGAGGGAAGTTGAATAAGCTCTATCTAGGAGCAGTGAAGAATCCCTAAATAACTATCAAACATGAGTGAATTAGGGGAAATATGAGCCACAGGGAATTCATATTCATTACTAATCTAGATGAAAACATAAAGAAACAACAGAAATTGAGCATAGAGGGCAATTAAACCAAGTCTAAACTATTCATTCTTTCTGCTATTTTAGATGGTATATCAATGGAAAACAAAGGTAGGAAACACTTATTGAGTCATGTTGCAGCACAAGAATTCCGTATTCATCCTTCAACCATTAAACACACAGCAAACAGTCATTCCTCCAAGCTTTTCAACAATCTTTGATTAAGCAAAACCTCAAGTATACAGAGCGAGTCTCTCTTGGAGCTATATAACCAACCAACCCTTTAAACAGTGAATTAGGGTGGTTTATATAAGCAAAATATCTACAAAAATCAGATCTTAGACAGATCTGCTGTAATAACTGTCTTTAACCTAACATATGCCTGAAATAAATTCAAGAAAATATCTTCGAGCTACGCTGGGGGCAGCTGTATCAAAAGGAATTAATGTGTTGTCTTTATGGCTCTGTGCTGATCACTTAGCCATAACTGTGCTTCAGGTTTTGATCCCTGCTCTTGAGTGGTTCTGAGGTGCATTAACTGTGATTTGAGAGTTTTGAAATAGCTCCACCGCTTTCTTTGACTTTGTTGGAGGCCATTCAATGTTCACCTGCTTTGGAAATACGGATTTCCATTTAAAACATTCAACTGATACTCTTTGCCGCTTCCTTGATATGCTTTGGCACTGAATGTGCGCCTTTTCTGTCTTCTAAATGCTTTAAACTGTCCCATCGACCTTTTATGGCTGTTGTTCGGCCCTCTGCTACTTTAAGAACTGTCTTTTGCCCCTTTTCTGAATTTTGCGCGAAGAAATTCCTGTGATTTTGCGATTTTAAGCGCCTGCTAGTAGCCGAGCCATGAGGGGCTTCCATTTTAGCCTATTTTCCTTAGCGATGCGGCGCTAATCGCGCATCAAAAACTGCCTCGGTTTTTCATTTCGGGCTCTCTTTGTTGCGATTCACGCCCTTCGTGCCTTTTTTGATGATGACGTCAGCATGACGTCAGTGGTGGGTCCCAGTACGGTGGTGATGTGGCAGGGTGACGTTAGTAGTATGGTCGGGTGACGTGGCGGTACGGTGGAGGTGATGACGTGGTAGTACGGTGGCAGTGACGTGGCAATGTTGTGGTAAGGACACGGTGGCAAGAGGCTGACGCAGGATGATGACGTCAGCATGACGTAGTGCTGACGCGGGAGGGGGGAATGTGGTATCCAGTTTCATGTCACACCGCTTTTGTGCAGAAGCGGTTTCGGACGAGGAGGCTCCGCCACAGTCGAGAGGGTGATGCGTGGCGAGAGTACGACGGGAAAACCGCCCATCTCCCGGACGCTAACCCTCGACATGTCGGGGCACAAAAAGACCCGCCCATCGTAAATCTCAGGCACGCCAGATCTGACGGATGACGGGACAGACAAGGCGGCAGAGGGTTAGGGACGGGGCCCACGGTGCTTTGTATTAATTGTTTTAATCTAGCGAGGGGGAAAACTTTAGGAAAGTGGGTTTTTGGGTTGTATACAAGCGGGGTTAAATATTTACAAGTGTGACCTTAGGATAAGGGTGGGAAATGAGTATTGTAGGGTTAGGACTTAGGGGAAATGGTTATTAGTGTGACCAGATGTCAGACTAACTCCAGGTTAGGACGCGGAAGGGTTAGTAGGAGCCCCAGATGGACTACTATTTCCCGGACTTGATAAATATGGCTATAATGCCAAGGGGAGGGGAATATGTAATATTTTTGGGATTTTATATAGTTTTTGTACAATAGGGGATAAGGAAATGATATAGGGAGCTAGATAATAGAGTTAGGAGTTAATATGAAAATGACAAGAAAGCGCTAAGGTAAGGGATCTTAGGCTATTTTTTAGAGGGGAAAATGACTCAAAGAGTGAATCAATAGTACTCCTAAGCAAAGTGGACCTTTACTTAGGCAAATATAGTGGAAGATGATGAATTCAAGAGTTGTCAAGCAGATCTTGACCTCTTTGGGGAGGTTAGTGAATGATTTGGGAAATAAGAAGAAGGGGAAGTTAGAGATGTCCAGCTTGAGCTCCTCCAAAGGAAAATTGCCTCATAATTGTGATCTGAGTAAATATAACATTTGAAAACATGAAATGGATCACATAGCTTGATTCTGCAACCACAAAACTACTTACCCAGCCTACTTACCTAGAATTTTTTCTTCTTTTTGCATGGGTGCACTTGGACTTGCAAACCCTGATTATCCTTTTTCTTTTTGCTGTCCTCCTATCTAAATCTACACTTATTTCTTCCAAGGGCCCAGATTAAGCAGTTGGGCTCCTTTGTTTCTCTACCTATCTACAAATATGGCAAGATTAAGCTATTTGGACAGATAATGATTCTCTATATTCTAAAACAGGAAATTGAAACCTAGGGAGGCCAAGATTAAGCTATTTGGCCTTCCCTTAACTGAAAAAACTCTTCAAAAATGGAATAACTCATCAAAATTGGAATACAGCAATGGCATTTAGACTGGCACACTTTCATGGCCTCTTCTTTGGCCTTTTTTGGAAATATGGAGCATTGCAGCATGCAAATTCTGACATATTTGGCACTTTCAATCTGTCAATCATGAAATATGAACACCTGTTGCAACAGGAGGCTAACAGTGGCTCCACTTGGGGATGGATTTTCCTTGTGAAAAGCCAAGAACAGCAGGTCAGACTGCCTTGATCTTCTATTGTTGCTGTGGACTGAAAAATTTCTTTGTGCTGGCTGCTAAAAGTGTGAAACTTTGAAATATGAGCAGCCCTCTCCTCAACTGAAATATTGTGAAATACATAGCACTGCCTGCTTTCTTCTGCGTGCTTGATATTATATACAATGTTGCTTGAGCATTGTCTTTGAAATAGAACCAAAACATGGATCAAAACTGATGTATTTCCCTTAGCCTTGGTCTAGAAACAGTTGCTGATGTGAAACTAAAAAAATTGCTCCTCTCTTATTGACACTGTTTGACTAAAGACTGCAGGTTGCAAACAGTTTCTTTTTACCATGAATTGTTGTGATATGACAACGCTACTCTTGCTATTTTTCTGAGCTTAATGCAGAGACAGAGCTTTAAAAATGGAGTACTTGCATTGGCTGTGTCTTCTCAAACTTTGCTGCTTCTCCTCTAACAATCAGACTTCTTATACAAAAATAAAAACAAAGTGCTGATATATACAAATATCAATGTACAAAGAGATATATACAGAGCTGCATTGTATCCCTTAAAAGGGATCATGGTAATGTTTTAACATTCGGCCATTAACAGGGCCTTCTTCAGCAGTGTTGCCCTCTACAGATTTGAGGAAATATGTGTTATTTCCCTGAACAACAGAAATAACGAATGGCCCTTTCCATAAAAAATCAAATTTTGCATGTTTTCCCTTGTCTTCTCTTCGTGAGTCCCACCTTAGAACTTTGTCGCCAATGCAGAAATCCTCAGCCTTAGCTCTCTTATCAAACATCTTTTTGAGCTTCTCTTGCAAAATCTGAGCTCTGTCATAAACTTGCTCTCTGGTTTGCTGAAGATGAATGGTCTGATTGATTCTTCGTTGAATGTCATTTGGTTCAGCCTGAATCTCCTGTAACAGTTTGATAGTAGGGATGCCCAAGGATGAAGGAAATCTGGCCTCCATGCCATATACTAGCTCATAAGGGCTCATCCCAATGGATTTATTTGTTGAAAGTCTGTCTGCCCATAGGGAATTTGTGAGCTTTCTATGCCAGTTCTTCTTGCTTTCTTCTAAGATCTTCTTGATAATACTAATGAGGCTCTTGTTAGATGATTTAGCCAAGCCATTACCTTGGGGGTAATAGGTTGTGGAATGACCCAAGGTAATGTGAAATTTATGGCAAAAGTTGATCATCTTTTGGATTTGAAGGCAGCAGTGTTGTCAGTAATGATCTTCTCAGGGTAGCCGAATCTAGAAAGGATATTGCACTCAAGGAATTGGATAATGATGGAGTCATTGGCTTGCCTACATGGGATGGCCTCAATCCACTTGGTGAAATAGTTGGTGGCTGTTAGAATCCACTTATGCTGGCCTAAGGAAGAGGGATGGATTTCTCCAATGAAGTCAAGACCCCATTGTTGAAAAGGTTTTTCGGTTGAGATGGGCTTAAGAGGCAAGGGTAACAGCTTTCTTTTGCCCTCAAAGATTTGGCATTTATGACATGGGATAACAAACTTCTTTACATCTGCAAACAAGGAGGGCCAATAGAAACTAGCCCTTAAAATTTTATCAGCAGTGTACTTCCAATATAGATGTCCTCCACAGTCCCCTGCATGGAATTCTTTCATGACATTGTTAGTTTCATTCATGGTTAAACAATTAAGCAATATGCCTTCATGATTTTTCCAAAATAATGCACCATCTATGACACAAAACTTTGAAGCCTTCATCTTTAAAAATCTTTTCTTGGTTCTGGACAATCCTGGGGGAGCAAACAGGTTTAACAATACAAAGCATATATCAACATACCATGGAGATTGCAAAAAGGTTTCATTGATCTGTGGAGTCGCCAACTCCTGTTCATTGTCCAATTGATTAATGTCTAAGGCTTGAAAGTTTGTTTCGGACATCAGTTTGGCTAAACCTTGTCCCTTTATGAGCTTGGTTGGTTTTATTTCTATGTCATACTCAAGGATGTTAGCAATCCACTTGCCTCTTTTGCCCTCTAGGCCCTCTTGGGTTAATATGTCTTTTACAACATCATTTGGGACATAGGCAATCACATGTGAATATAAAATGTAGACTCGAAAATCTTTGATTGCTTTGACAAGGGCATAAGCCTGCTTCTCCATGATTTGGTACTTCAAAGGGGCATCTCTTAAGGCTCGGCTAAAAAATGCAATTGGCTTTTCATTTCCCTGGTCATCCTTTTTCAAAAGGACAACAGCTATGGTGTGTTCAGATGCAAAAGAAAAAATAATAAAATCTTTGTCAAATTGTGGACTTGTGAGGACAGGGGCTTGGGTTAAGGCAGATTTGATACTCTCAAAGGCTTGCTTGGTTTCAAGAGACCATTTTACCTTGGCATCCTTTTTTAACATGTTGCTTAACAGTCTTATCAGCTCGGCTAGATTTGGGATAAATCTCCTTAGGAAATTGATCTTTCCAAGGAATGCCTGCAACTCTTTTATGTTTCTTGGATATGGGATTTGGAGGATGGCTTGGATTCTTTCAGGATCAATTCTAATCCCATCCTTTGATATGATGTGGCCAAGAAGTTTTCCTTCTTCAAGGCCAAAGAGGGACTTCTTGGGGTTCAAGGAAATGCCATACTTCCTACATGTCATAAATATTTGCCTTAGGTGTTTGAGGTGCTCTTGATCAGATTTGGAAAAAGGGGTTAAGTCATCGAGGTAGACAACTAGGAAATCATGTATTTCCTTGGCAAATGCAATATCCATTGCCCTTTGAAAAGGTAGCACCAGCATTTTTAAGTCCGAAAGGCATCTTCACATACTTAAATGTTCCCCCAGGGTGTGGTAAAAGTTGTCTTGTCTTGGTCATCTGGGTGAACCAGTATTTGATTGAAACCTGAAAAGCCATCTAGCAAAGAGATTCTAGATGACCCCACTACTCTCTGTAGGATGTGGTCCATTTTTGGCAATGGGTAGTGGTCCTTTAGGGAGACTTGGTTTAAATTTCTTAGATCTACACATAGCCTAATCTCACCTGTCTTTTTTCTTGTGGGAACAAGGTTGGATACCCATTCAGAGAATCTGATGGGTGCTATTATGCTTGCTTCAAACATTCTTTTCACTTCCTTTTCAATAAAAGGGAGAAACATAGGATTTATTCTCCTCAGTTTCTGTTTGAAGGGCTTTTGGTTTGGCTTTAAGGGAATGGTGTGTTGGATCACTGAGGTGTCATAGGACTTCAAGTCCTCATAACTCCAAGCAAATACATCTTGGAATTCTTTGAACAAAACAACATATTTGGGCTTTTGATCGGGTGGCAAAGATTGAGATAGTTTGATCATATTGGGCTTCTCTGCTGTCCCAATGTTGTGTTCTTCTATAGCAGCGTTTAAGGGTTGCATTTTTGGTTTTTCGGGCACATCATTTGCATCAAACTTATCTTCTAACAGAGTGAGGCCAGCAGGGAGAAAGTTATCCTTTAGATCAACGATCTCGGCCTCTGTTTCGGCTATTTCCTCCAAATGCATCTGTTTTAGCTCTTCTACGTTTGCATTGTCAAAAACAGTTGGGTTTAACATTGTTTGACTGTTACAGCCTACTGATTTTCATTTGTTTGCTGTTGTTCATCCGTCATAGCATCCATGTCAATGTTAATATTTGAAAACTCATGCTCAAGAGTAAGGAAATTGTTAATCTGGGTATCATTTTCAAATACTTGCCAATCTTTAATGTTATTTGGGATAGCAGGCCTATGTTTTATCTCAACAGTGAAGTGGTGGTTTGGTTCAAAGGGAAGCTTGCATGTGCTAGAAAAAGTGGCTAGGCTGTGTGCATGAATGTTATGATTTCTTGAAATCTTGGCAAGCTTGGATTCAGTGAATGCATTGAGTATATTAGTGGCAGCAGTCCTATAGGCCCTCATTCTATTGTCACTAGTGACAAAGTTGCCTTTCATTTGTTGTATGATTAAATCAGAGTCACCTAGAATGGACACTTTTGCAGCTCCTAGAGCTTTGAGCAGTTTAAGGTCTAAAAGGAGAGCCTCATACTCTGCCATGTTATTGGTGCATTTGAAATTTAGTCTGTAGGCATGGCCTTCTGCATGATTGTTATGTGTATTGTGAATCCATACACCTGCCCCTGCTCCTAACTTGTTAATAGAGCCATAAAACGCTAAATACCATGTGATTGCTTGCTTGTGGTTAGTATCAAGAGTTTCAGTCATTCTTGCACTGGGTAGATTTGAATTTTCTATTTGGGGAGATTCTTCTTGTATGCTGGTTGCCTTAATTGTTTCGACAATTTCATCAGTATGGGAAACCGATTCTTCATTGATGTGTGTGTCCAGTTCTAAAGCCAAAGGCTTGTCATCAGTGGGAGGACTTGTTTCATCATTAAATAAAATAAAAGAATCCATATCAGAATGGATTGAGTGAATAGGAAAATTTTGGGGCTTGTCCTCACTAGTTACCACATACTTCATCAGTGTTTCTCTATATAGTCTCTTTGGTTGCCCAAAGACAGATATAGTGGCATAAGAGAGGTCTAATTGGAGGGATCCTTGGAGTTTTTCTCCCCAAGATCTTGACAATAGCATGCCATAATTTGGTGGAATGTCAGCAACCACCACATCCATGAGGATTGTTTTGTTCGGGTATTGGACTAAGGAGAGACACAAGTCTTTGATGAGGCCTAAACACTTGACTTGATTTGAGTCAAAGGAAAATAGATCTTTGTAAGGTCTTGTAACATCAAGGTTCAGCTTTTCCATTACAGCTTTGGGCATAAGATTGTGTGAGGCAACTAAGTCAAACATAGCATTGTGCAAGACTTTGTCATGTATATGTAAACTGACATAAAAGGGTAAGACAGATCCATATGTTGATTTTCCATTAACTTCCGGACCAAACAACAGTTCAGGGGTATCATCCAAAACATTTACATCATCCTTATTCTCTGGGATTTGAAGTGATCTTTGAATTTGTTGCCTATACACATCATGTTTAGCAAGTTCCGAGAGAGGGACAGATATCTTCAATTTACCTATTTCTGCCTCTAAGTCAAATGATTTTTCAGATTTGGTTTTAGTGTTGTGAGAGGCAGGCTTCCCTTTTTCCATTGGAGTATCAACAATTTGGTCTTGTTTATCAGCGTTATGGGAAGTGATTTCTTGCGGTTTTTCAGTTTTAGGAGGGCTTTTTGGAATGCTGTTCAAGTTCTCTTTCGAGGAAGAAGGTGGTAGAGGCTGATCATTAGAGGACTGCATGTTTGTGACATCCTCTATGGTGACATCCTTTGGATTAGGGACTGTTTTATCAGCAGTTTCTATGAGGGCAACCTTTTTTTTGATCTTCTTTGGCTGCTTGGTATCATTTGGTTTAACCTTTTTGGGCACATCTATTGTTCTTGTCCTCAGCTTATACTGTTTGTGGACCTCATACACAGCAGAATCATAACCCTGTTTAAAGTCAAAAGATTCACCAGATTTAGTTTGAAATCGATTAAAGTCATGCTCATCTTGGTCTGCTTGGGTTAGGAAAATTTGTTGCTCAGCCTTCAACTCCACTAAGTTCATGTGAGTGTCCTCTGTGGGCTTACTAGATGTAGATGCTTCCGCATAATTTTCATGAAAAGGAGGCCTTACATCATGGTCTGGACTAGACCTACCAGCATTTGTGTTCTGAGTTTTCCTGAAATTTGGATTCCTTATGGTATTAGGTTGTTGTCCATCCCATGACGACTTCCTCTCAACACTCTCTACTCTGTCTCCCAGCCTGTGCATGCCACTGATAATAGCATCCAGCTTTTTATCTAAGGCTGAGGGTTCCTCTTTAAAGGTGGTTCTTCTCTCAGTTCTAGCTCTGTTTCTTTTGGCAATTAGATTTGCCTCTATGCTAACAGCAACATTTTGCATGTCTGCAAGGGTTTGAGGGTCTCTTTCCCTTAACTGATACGCCATGGCAGTATCAAAACCATCAGGGAATTTGTACAAAGCAAGATCAGGTGGAGGTCTTAAGTTCTGTGGTATTGCATTATAAACATTATTAAATCTTGCACAATAGTCCAAGACAGACTCTTGAGGGCCCCTTTTGATGGTGTCATATTCAGATAATATGTGTAAGGGGTCTTTCTTTTTCTCCCATCTGTTGATAAATGACTGATATAAGGCTTCTGGGTCTGCTATGGAATTAGCTGCGAGTGCTCTAAACCAAGTCTTGACATCACCTGTCAAACTTTGGACGAAAATCTTCATTCTCACGCTATCATCATCTATCTCGTAGTTCTCAAAATAGTCTTGCATTTTCTTTGTATGCTGAAGGGCTGTGCAAGAACCAGTTCCATCAAAATATGTGATTTTAGTTTGATAATCTTGAGGCATAGCCCCAGGGTTTGCAAGTAACTGCAGGGGTGCATATCTATTGGCCATGTTTACAGGGATAAGTGGAACAACAGGAACAACAGGAACAGCTGTAACAACAGTGGTGGTAGTGGTAGTATGTGCAGTGAATGGAGGTGTGGAAGGAGTGCTTTGGGAAGTGGATGATGAGCAAGGGGAAGTAGGGGTTGAACGGAATAAAACTTTGACAGGGGTTGGAACACTGCTTGGGTGAACTGCTTCAGGACTATTATCAGCAAAATCTTCTTGTTTCCTAAGAATCTTTGGGATTAAGTTGGGATTTTCAAAAGCAGCTGGGGGATTTGGGTCTGGATTTGACCTTGTATAACGAGTTTTCCTCTTTGGAACCAACTTCCAAATGTTGGTTTTAGGTATTTTTCTGGGAATGTTTCTTGTTTAGGAAGGAACTGATTAAATTTTGGAACAGCTATCTGCAGCTTAAAACTAGCATGAAGATTAACTGAAGCAGCTTTTATTTACTCCTGTAAATGCAAAGCAAGAACAGTTTCAAAGGCTCCCTGGATGACATTCAGGCTTCATCTGTAGTTTTAAGGAATATACAGCAATTGGAAAATTCATTGGTTCCCCAGTGGAGCTTTCTAACTTGATTTCTGAATTTAACTGAGGATTTTCCCTAAAGCTCCTTAAAGCTCCATTATGTTATCACTCAGGTTGTCCCTAAAGCTCCTTAAAGGGATACGACCGAGGTAACCACAAACCAATCTTTGGACTGCAGGTCCTAACCTACCAGCAGTCAGAGAGGGATCTCTCTTTAGGATTTAGATTTTTTGATGATGATTTTAGGCTAGTTTTTGAGTTCAAGGGGTTTTGTTTTGATTTTGGTGGGAAGGATGATGCTTTCAAGTAGAGAGGTAGGGATAGCATGAAAGTTTTAGAACCATTGGGCGTGGAGTCAAGGAGTAGGACTGTTGGTGCATTTTCTTGGTCACAAGAAAGGAATATGGAGCAAGCTAGCTGCACATGAAACAATGATTCAAGCTTAAAAGGATGGAATGAGGGCTAAGGAATGAGAGGCAATTAAGAATCTCTCTTTCAGCTTAACAGAGGGTTGAATGAGCTCTATCTAGGAGCAGTGAAGAATCCCTAGATAACTGTCAAACATGAGTGAATTAGGGGAAATATGAGCCACAGGGAATTCATATTCATTACTAATCCAGATGAAAACATAAAGAAACAGCAGAAATTGAGCATAGAGGGCAATTAAACCAAGTATAAACTATTCATTCTTTCTGCTATTTTAGATGGTATATCAATGGAAAACAAAGGTAGGAAACACTTATTGAGTCATGTTGCAGCACAAGAATTCCGTATTCATCCTTCAACCATTAAACACACAACAAACAGTCATTCCTCCAAGCTTTTCAGCAATCTTTGATTAAGCAAAACCTCAAGTATACAGAGCGAGTCTCTCTTGGAGCTATACAACCAACCAACCCTTTAAACAATGAATTAGGGTGGTTTATATAAGCAAAATATCTACAAAAATCAGATCTTAGACAGATCTACTGTAATAACTGTCTTTAACCTAACATATGTCTGAAATAAATACAAGAAAATATCTTCGAGCTGCGCTGGGGGCAGCTGTATCAAAAGGAATTAATGTGTTGTCTTTATGGCTCTGTGTTGATCACATAGCCATAACTGTGCTTTGGGTTTTGATCCCTACTCTTGAGTGGTTCTGAGGTGCATTAACTGTGATTTGAGAGTTTTGAAATAGCTCCACCGCTTTCTTTGACTTTGTTGGAGACTATTCAATGTTCACCTGCTTTGAAAATATGGATTTCCATTTAAAACATTCAACTGATACTCTTTGCCGCTTCATTGATATGCTTTGGCACTGAATGTGCACCTTTTCTGTCTTCTGAATGCTTTAAACTGTCGCATCGACCTTTTATGGCTGTTGTTCGGCCCTCTGCTTCTTTAAGAACTGTCTTTTGCCCCTTTTCTGAATTTTGCGCGAAGAAATTCCTGTGATTTTGTGATTTTAAGTGCCTGCTGGTAGCCGAGCCATGAGGGGCTTCCATTTTAGCCTATTTTCCTTAGCGATGCGGCGCTAATCGTGCATCAAAAACTACCTCGGTTTTTCATTCCGGGCTCTCTTTGCTGCGATTTGCACCCTTCGCGCCTTTTTTGATGATGACATCAGCATGACATCAGCGGTGGGTCCCAGTACGGCGGTGACGTGGCAGGGTGACGTCAGTAGGGTGATGTCAGCAGTACGGCCAGGAGACGTGGCGGTACGGTGGAGGTGATGACGTGGTAGTACGGTGGCAGCGACATGGCAATGATGTGGCAAGGACACGGTGGCAGGAGGCCGACGCAGGATGATGACGTCAGCATGACGTAGTGCTGACGCAGGAGGGGGGAAGGCGGTATCCGGTTTCATGTCGCACCGCTTTTGTGCAGAAGCGGTTTCGGAGGAGGAGGCTTTGCCACAGTCGAGAGGGTGACGCGTGGCTGGAGTACGACGGGAAAACCGCCCATCTCTCGGACGCTAACCCTCGGCATGTCGGGGCACAAAAAGACCCGCCCGCCGTAGATCTCGGGCGCGCCAGATCTGACGGATGACGGGACAGACAAGGCGGCGGAGGATTAGGGATGGGGCCCGCTGTTATAGACATTTTTGTGCCTTACAGCATTGAGCATGAAATGTCAATAATCCAAGGGATCCAAAGTCCCTAAATGAGTTGTTCCTACCCCTAAAGGAACAAGGTCAACCAATGACAGCTTCTCCTAGAAGTTCTCCACCAAAAATCACTCAGAAATTGTCAAATCAGGATCAATTCAAGAGCTCCACTAGCTGTCTGCGCTGAAATGCAGAGGTTACACTGGCTACTTGCACTGCAACGCAGGTAGAAGCACTACCAGGGTGCGCTGAGCGGGAATTGACAAATGGCAAGTTCATTCAACGAGGTGTAAAGACCCTGGAAGCTTCCAGAATCTTCCTCAATGACACTTGTCTCAGTGAATTCGACCAAGTGATGAGTAAGAGGTTCACAACCTCCAAGTGGAAGCAAGAACTGACAGAGAGAAGCCACAAGTCAAAACATGAGCTGACTCATCCTCTCTGCTCACATCTATATATGGATCTCTCACCCAGAGGTTCAAGGGAGGCTGGAATTTTGTATTTGCAGAGAATTGTTGTTGGTTTGAGATTGAGATTAGTACATTGGGTGATTTATGCTTTGTTGGAGGAGAGGAAGGGATTCTTTTGCTGGGAGGTAGATGCTGGATCGGGACTCACTTGGTTGTATCTCCTCTTGAACCTTGTTTATCATATCAATAAAGCTACTTGAGTTTCTTCTATATGCTTGTATTTCAATGATGTTTTGTTATATTTGCATATTTAGTTTATATCTGATCCTAAACTAGTTATGAATGTGAATCTATATCTTTCGTGTAGTCTTCTGCTCTTGTGATCTTGCAGGAACCGTGTGAAGCTGGACCAGTGAAAGAGCAGGCAGCGGGAAGCGAACGAAAGAGAGAGAGCGATTGGATCGACAAACTAGCGGAAGACACCGGTTAGTTACATCCTTCTTTCTCTATTTGCATCTCATAAAGAAGAATACTCAGATAGCTTTCCTTGTTTGTTGCTAAGGCACTATCACCTCTTAGAGTGGGATAGGGGCATTCCGAATTGGATACTTTTCCCAACAACAAATTGGCGACTCCACTGGGGACTGTATCTTGTTAGTTTATTTGTGTTTCTATTGCTATTCATTTCATAAACTCAAAAGTGCCGAATCGAACTGCATTTTCCATTTACAAATGCAAAGTAGAGATCAGCTACTCTAGCCCACTCACTGGGCCTGTTTATGATCTGAACAGCTGATCCACAAGTGCTCTAACAGCCCTTTGTGATAGATCTTAGACCTCCTATAAATCATCCTCCTAATTGTACCTAATTGATAGCTTTTATCCGGCCAAAAACTGTAGATTTAACTGCAAACCGTAACCCAGAACCCAGAAACAACTCTCGTTTCTGCTTCAGCGCAGACTCTGTGAAGAGGTTCTGCATTTCAACGTAGGTCCCGTGAAGGCTACCTGTGCTGAATGCCAAAACCTCTGTGTTGAGAGTGCGCTGATCAGTCTTTGCCTTGTGCAGCTGTGGTTCCCTGCTTCCTTTTGCTCAGTTTTATCTCTGTTTTTTGCAGCTTGTTATCAGTCAGTGTACCTATTTGAAACCCCTTTTCTTTGCCTCAATTCTGCCTCAGTTGTATAAAGAAACTGTATTTGTTCTTTGTGTATTTGTTACATCATTTGCAGTTTCCCATTACAAAAGTAAACTAGTCATACTGTCGCCCTTAGATCTAGACCTGTCGTAGGTGTCGTTTTGATCTTAGGAGTGAGTTTGCTTGCTGTTCATAGTTGACTGAGCTTTTACTTTTGTCTTTTGGTTTGAATTTATGCATTTCTAGTTTCGAAACAAGTAAATCATAAAGTGTCGTAATCGTCTTTTTGATTTTGAAAAAGGAACTTGTTTATGTTTTCACTTGAAATCGAATTCAAATTTGTACAACAGCTTTCTTTTTAGGCATCAATATTAAGAAAGCGAAAAGAAATACATGCATTTGTGCATTTTCATTTTGATAGTTTTCATGGTTTGATTTAGGGAAAAGTGCATTACAGTGTGCTCTATGCTCTTTGAGAAAAGTTTGTGTCTTCCTTTTCCCCTTGTAGCTAGGATTTTCATTGTTGAAAAGATATAAAAGCTTGCTTATCATCTTTAGACTACATTTAGGAATTGTATCATACATCTCGTGGTGATCCAAAAAGGCAAAATTTTAAGAAAGATCAACCTAAAATAAATTGAATGAACTTAACAACGCTTTGTAACATAACGCACAACATAGAGGTCTAGGCTAGAGACGTGTTCCGGCGTCGTAAAACCTGGTGACTATCGATCTCGCTGATGGTTGGGTGATTCCTCCTGAGGGACGATAGCACCAGTACGGATTGTGCTCCCACGTACCGTCGAGTATATATTGGGAGACCCCTATAGGCATAAAACCTTTATCCATAGGAAGCCGTGTCGGCCGCCCTACTGATCGCAATGCACTGAACACAGCATTCAGGAAGATTGACCGCCCATACCCTAAAAAGTATTCTGCGGTTTTGCGAAAAGTTTGGCACACCCTCTACCTAGATCTCCAGAGCAGTTCCTTTTGGCCTTTTTCAGACTCTATAACGGAAAAAGTCCATCTGAGCATTTGTCACTTCGGGCTCATTAAAACATCGAAGGCGACTAGAGTCATCTTTTGTTTTTTCTCGATTCTTTAAAACTGAAAAAACAAGTTGTGTCTAAAGCGTCGTAAAATTTATTTTAAATGGAATAATCATCACCTTTCCCTCGTTGATCTTCGAAGTTAGTCTCCCTTCATCACAAGTTCTTGTAGAATCGCTAAGAAATATTTTGGATAGACTAAATATGTCTGAACAACCGTCGACATCTAGGACTGTGTCATCCGACACAGCAGCAGCAGAACCTCCTGCTGCTACTCCAACAATGTACGCCGGTATACCATCTGTCCCGGCAAGTTATCAACAACAAGCCAGAGTCCAATCAGGGACGACGACATGGTTAGTTCCTATTTCTTCATCCGGATTATCATCTGGTATTTCTTATGTTGAGACTCAACAAATTGATCCATTTGGAGGTCAATTTGGGCAATCCGGTCCCCAAGGGCAAACAATCCCCTTCAGTGCCGGATTACCACCGTATGGGGGGCAGTATGCCCTTTCATTACCCCCTCCGGGAGGTTATCCATACGGGAGTTCACAACAAAGTTCAGGTTACGCTGGAATTACATCCAGCGGTTGGGTACCAATACTGCCTCAACAACCAGGGGTTGTATATTCAATGCAACCAGTACACCCTGTGTCGAATATTCCCACTATACCTGCTATGGTGAATGCGTCGCAAGTGCAAGCGCTACCTGTTGTATGTCGGCCCCAAGTTTCTCAGGTTGCAATACAACAGCCCCTTGTCTCAACGACTCAATCACAACCTCAGGTTAGTGCCTCCTTATTTGGAGCGACTCAGGCTCAAACAAGTACTATGACTCCTCATCTTGGTCAATCATCCGGTATTGGACAACAGCAAATGGTCCAACAACCAGAGCTGGTACAATCTCAACAACCACCATTCCAGCAATCATATCAAGGACCTGAGCAACAAGCCTTTGTAAGTAATGGGCAACCATACAGTAATGGTTATGCCCATCAACCTTGTCAAAGTTGCCAGCATTATGCTGGTTTGCAAAAACCCATTGCTCAGGCGATCCCATCTTATCCTGGGTATGCTTCGCCTAACCTGAATCAACAGTTGCCCTTTGTAGCAACTCTAGAATTACCAGATCTAAACCGGCTGACGAATGATCCAATTGCTTATGCCCCTTGGTGGCCAACGATTCCACATAAACTTCCGTCAGATATTCCTAAATTTAATGGAAATCCGGGTGAAGATCCGTCGAATCATGTGATGACATTCCATCTATGGTGTTCATCAAACACCCTAAATGATGATTCGATAAGACTTCGCCTCTTTCAGAGGACGTTAACGGGTCCAGCGGCAAAATGGTACATTGAATTGCCTAGAGCTTCGTTCGAAAACTTCAGTACCTTAGCCACAACCTTTTTAACCCATTTTCAATTACCGATAAGGTATGAAACGGGAACGGAAATCCTTACCAACTTCAAACAGACAACGGCCACTCACATATCTGATCATATACATGAGTGGCGACGTCGTCGTAGGATGGTAAAAACGTACGTCCCCGATCAGCTGTTAGCTGAATGGTTTATCAAGTCATTACTTCCTACCATCACGGAAGACGTGGCAAAGGGGGGAGTCGTAACAGAAGAGCAAGTGATCGCTCGTGCGCAATATCTGGACTTGGTCTATACCCAGTCTGGCACGCTCTACGACAAAATACCTGACGCCCCTAGACCGGAATTCTCAATTCCTCCTCCTCCTAAATCAAACAATGACTCTCATGCCGGCAATGGCGTGATTGGCACAACAGACACGAAATCGACAAAGGCTACATCTAAAAAGGCCCGTAAGATTTCTAGTCAAAATGCAAATGAGGAACTTCTTGCCTCGGAAGTAAATGCCGCGTCGATCGACAAGGGCAAACAACTGAAGCAACCAGGGGGCAAGAAGAAAAAGAAAGGGAGAAAAAGGAAACCCCCTGCAGGGTGTCATATATGCGATGAGGATCATTGGACGAGAGATTGTCCACATATACCTGAAGTTAAGAAACTCTTTAAGAGTTCAAAAACCTCAGCAGTATTGACTGATCCGTTTCCAAACCCGGGAACCAAACTGGTTGCTAGTCAAAATGCTTCCCGATCCCAAGTGCTTATGTTGTCTATCTCAAAGCAGCAAAATGATGCTTTGACAAGGAATAAAGATTACGGGAATCCACAGCTGTCGAATAACAAGGCTAATGAACAACCTAGTAGTTCGACGACAACTTTGACCAAAGTTGTGCCACCCATCATTCCTGAACAAATGATAAAGTCGCCAAAGGGAGTAGTACACAAATCGACATTTAATCCTCGTGCAAAAATAGCACAGAATTATAATATAATAGAGGACCTGGCTCAATCGTCGTCCGCTATGTCGACACTTGAGGTACCGCAAAATTTCCCCTCCCAAGAGCAAGCTTTATTATCAGCAATAGGTGGGATTGGCCCAATGGATTCCAATCTTGTGGCCTTTGATCATAAAGGATATGACCCTCAGTTACCAGCTCAACTAGCTTTCCTTATTCAAGTGAAAGCCCTCAACAAAACTGTTCATCGAACAATTATTGATGAGGGGGCATCTACATGTATTATGTCGAGGAGTTGCTGGAAAAATTTAGGCTCACCACCCTTGTCGAGATCGTCAACGACATTAAAAGCATTTGACGGACGATCATACACTCCATACGGGATTTTAAGTAACTTGCAAGTTGAACTAGGGGGCAAAACAATAGGAATTGATGTTGAAGTAATTGATGGAAACCTCGATTACAACATCCTACTGGGAAGGCCCTGGATATATGCCATGGCCGCGGTTGTGTCGACCTACTTCAGGAAGATTGCATTTCCCTTTCAAGGAGGAATTACAGTCGTCGACCAACAAACTTTCCTCCCCGATAGTTCACAAGTTACAGGAATCATTCCAATGATCCATGGAAGCAATCATTCGCTTCAAAATATTGGAGTAGGTCTCCTAAAAGACCCTGCCTTAATGGGTACTTTTGCCCTACCGCCTCCGAGTAATCTGGCGGAAGTGGCCACAGTGGAAACCTACAATATGAAATCTTCTATATCTAATGGATTCCAAAGATTCCTCAACATTTTGTCAGCATGGATCATCGCCATTTTAGAAATATTGTAGCAATCAATTTTCTTGGCCTGGGGGGCAACCCCAAATCAACGCTCATCAAGCGTTCGGATAGATAGATCTAAAGAATATGGTACCCCTTCAGATCCTTGGTCGCAAGTGCATGTCACCGACGAAGGAATTGTCCAATCAATGGTAATTGACGGGGCACCATGGAATGATTCCCACCATCGTTCCCTTCTCCCGGAATGTGGGGAAGATACTCAAGATGACCTTTATCATCCTTCAGTTTTCGATTTTCTATCAACTACTGTAAATACAGTGGGCTCCGAGGAAGGTTCTTATCTCGTGTCAACCTCGTTAAAAAATGAAACAAGGAGTCATGAGGATAGTTCTTTTACTGTGTCAACCTCATTAAAAAATGAAACAAATCCCCTTTTCAAATCTCAAAGGTAAACCTTCATTCCAACCACAAGTTGAATGCAATGAAGCTTGGGGGGCATGCACCTCGATTTGCGTTATTATGCTGGGGGCATGCAAACTTATCATCGAGCATTTTTAGCACATAGTTCATGCTCGTTAAAAAATAAACATAAGACCGAGCAGTGTTTTTCCGCGTTTAAGCTCGTTAAAAAATGAACTACCCTCTGGTAAATAACCACCGTGAATGTAACATTATCAGCCATTAAAGCCTTGGTCGTGTTTGCACCGTCACCTCCACTTTTCCATTGGCCGATCATTCACCTCCATTTGATTGTTTACCCATTTTGAGGAACAGCTGCAAAGAGTGATTTCACTAGCCATCCTTGTGACACTGCCGTGATTGGAAAATTCCAACTCTTACCTAGAATCAGCTGCTACCCATTTTATCACTCGTTCCTCAAAAGATGAGTCTTCTTTAAGCTCTTTTCATCTGACTCGTAAAATATGAAAAGATTGCCGAGTTTTGGCCTTCCAGCTCGTTAAAGCGACCGGAAGTGCTATCCCTCCTCTAGATTTTAATCTTTTTGGACCTGAGGGATTATTGCACAAAAAGATCGAGCGCTTGTTTTGTTCGGCTCGTTAAAACTATCGAAAATCCATCCCTTCTGTATTGTTTTATACTTTTTCGGACTTAAGGGATTAGATGACGAAAAAGGAACTTTGGAGTTACCTTTACGTACCTTTTCAGACTCTCTAAAATTGAAAAGGACCGAGTTATCTTTGTCGTTAGACTCGTTAAAAAGCATTAATAGCGACAAACTTGTCTTTAGACGAGAACGAGTTTCATTATCGCTAGGCTCGTTAAAACATAGCGATGGGTTTGCCCGAAGGGCAAATTATAGAACAAGCATATGTTATCCTCCTCAAGCTTGACAAAAATAAAGAGGTACTGGTCAGAAATGACTGGGGAAAAATTGGGAAGAAACTCAAAGAACTTTTATTGGTAGCAAGTCGCTCTTGAACATGACACTTCCACTCTATGCCTGAGTCGGGTTGGGTTGTTTCATTCACTGGTCACATCGCCATGGTCTCACCATACCATCCACCTTTGGGGTAAATGCTACCAATCCATCACACAAGTGTCGCCGATATGTTCAAGAGAAGTCATCCAGAGAAGTCAACCGTGTCCCATCCACTACCATACATTGTCCTTCATCCTTTCATGACCGCCACCCTGAACCATATATCATCAGATCGTTTTCACCTCCATCAAAATCATTTGCTCCGTTCCGTGTCATTGATGTGGGATACATTAAGGCCCTCCTTTGACGGATCGCTTCTTGTCGACATCAGCTCATTATCCAAGAAGTTGATCTAGGAACACCCCCTTCAGTACTTTGAAGCTTGAATGCCTCAATGGCAAGTTTCTCACTTCCGGCGACAGGTATACATCAATGACCTTCCACCGAAAGATTTTGCGTGGTGTTCGACGCCAAGTCCTTTATTCACACCACGTGAATTGTACTGCAGTACCTTGAGGGTCATTATCATTATCGGTGATTCCTCTCGCGCTTGTTAATAGTTTACATCATTGACTGGTAATCAAGCGATGTCTTTCCATGTTCGACTTCAGAACATTTCTCACATGGATCGACTTGTACTTAGAGTGAAGATCGAACGAGATTGAAGACCCCGGATCTAGTTTCATCCATCCGGGTTGCGATATATATTCAGGAAAAATAAAGACATTGACATGTACAACATTGCAGCAGATAATCATCCTACCAAAAGGATGATGATTTCATCAAAATCATCAGTCTACCATCAGACGATTGTCTGTTCTATGTACAGAAAAATGAATTTATAAAGCTGAGCATGGGAATGCCCGCCTCAACTAGATTATGAAAGCAGTATGAAAAATAATGTATTGTATTGTATCTTATTACAGGTCTCCTCCCAGCATCAGAAGAACTTCGGATCCTCCTAATAAAGCATTTCACCTTATAAACGGCCTCATACTTTAGGGGGCAACTGTTATAGACATTTTTGTGCCTTACAGCATTAAGCATGAAATGTCAATAATCCAAGGGATCCAAAGTCCCTAAATGAGTTGTTCCTACCCCTAAAGGAACAAGGTCAACCAATGATAGCTTCTCCCAGAAGTTCTCCACCAAAAACCACTCAGAAATGGTCAAATCAGGATCAATTCAAGAGCTCCACTAGCTGTCTGCGCTGAAATACAGAGGTTACACTGGCTACTTGCACTGCAACGCAGGTAGAAGCACTACCAGGGTGCACTGAGCGGGAATTGACAAATGGCAAGTTCATTCAACGAGGTGTAAAGACCCTGGAAGCTTCCAGAATCTTCCTCAATGACACTTGCCTCAGTGAATTCGACCAAGTGATGAGCAAGAGGTTCACAACCTCCAAGTGGAAGCAAGAATTGACAGAGAGAAGCCACAAGTCAAAACATGAGCTGACTCATCCTCTCCGCTCACATCTATATATGGATCTCTCACCCAGAGGTTCAAGGGAGGCTGGAATTTTGTATTTGCAGAGAATTGCTGTTGGTTTGAGATTGAGATTAGTACATTGGGTGATTTATGCTTTGTTGGAGCAGAGGAAGGGATTATTTTGCTGGGAGGTAGATGCTGGATCGGGACTCACTTGGTTGTATCTCCTCTTGAACCTTGTTTATCATATCAATAAAGCTACTTGAGTTTCTTCTATATGCTTGTATTTCAATGATGTTTTGTTATATTTGCATATTTAGTTTATATCTGATCCTAAACTAGTTATGAATGTGAATCTATATCTTTCGTGCAGTCTTCTGCTCTTGTGATATTGCAGGAACCGTGTGAAGCTGGACCAGTGAAAGAGCAGGTAGCGGGAAGCAAACGAAAGAGAGAGAACGATTGGATCGACAAACTAGCGGAAGACACCGGTTAGTTACATCCTTCTTTCTCTATTTGCATCTCATAAAGAAGAATACTCAGATAGCTTTCCTTGTTTGTTGCTAAGGCACTATCACCTCTTAGAGTGGGATAGGGGCATTCCGAATTGGATACTTTTCCCAACAACACCCGCGGCGCTTTGTATTAATTGTTTTAATCTGGCGGGGGGGGAAACTTTAGGAAAGTGGGTTTTTGGGTTGTATACAAGCGGGGTTAAATATTTACAAGCGTGATCTTAGGATAAGGGCGGGAAATGAGTATTGTAGGGTTAGGACTTAGGGGAAATGGTTATTAGTGTGACCAGATGTCAGACTAACTCCAGGTTAGGACGCGGAAGGGTTAGTAGGAGCCCCAGATGGACTACTATTTCCTGGACTTGATAAATATGGCTATAATGCCAAGGGGAGGGGAATATGTAATATTTTTTAGATTTTATATAGTTTTTGTACAATAGGGGATAAGGAAATGATATAGGGAGCTAGATAATAGAGTTAGGATTTAATATGAAAATGACAAGAAAGCGTTAAGGTAAGGGATCTTAGGCTATTTTTTAGAGGGAAAAATGACTCAAAGAGTGAATTAATAGTACTCCTAAGCAAAGTGGACCTTTACTTAGGCAAATATAGTGGAAGATGATGAATTCAAGAGTTGTCAAGCAGATCTTGACCTCTTTGGGGAGGTTAGTGAATGATTTGGGAAATAAGAAGAAGGGGAAGTTAGAGATGTCCAGCTTGAGTTCCTCCAAAGGAAAATTGCCTCATAATTGCGATCTGAGTAAATATAACATGAAATGGATCACATAGCTTGATTCTGTAACCAAAAAACTACTTACCCAGCCTACTTACCTAGCATTTTTTCTTCTTTTTGCATGGGTGCACTTGGACTTGCAAACCCTGATTATCCTTTTTCTTTTTGCTGTCCTCCTATCTAAATCTACACTTATTTCTTCCAAGGGCCCAGATTAAGCAGTTGGGCTCCTTTGTTTCTCTACCTATCTACAGATCTGCCAAGATTAAGCTGTTTGGACAGATAATGATTCTCTATATTCTAAAACAGGAAATTGAAACCTAGGGAGGCCAAGATTAAGCTGTTTGGCCTTCCCTTAACTGAAAAAACTCTTCAAAAATGGAATAACTCATCAAAATCGGAATAAAGTAGTGGCATTTAGACTGGCACACTTTCATGGCCTCTTCTTTGGCCTCTTTTTGGAAATATGGAGCATTGCAGCATGCAAAGTCTGACATATTTGGCACTTTCAATCTGTCAATCATGAAATATGAACACCTGTTGCAACAGGAGGCTAACACTTAGTTTTCTTTTTGTCATTCTCACATTAAGGAAAATTAAAAACAAATACATGCATGTGCATTTGCATTTAGACTGCATGTGGAAATTGATTTAGGAAAAGTGCATCTAGTGTGTGCTCTTTGCTCTATGTTGAAAGAATTTTATTTCTCTTTCCTTAGTAGCTAGGATTTTCATTGCTAAAAGAAAGTAAACGACTATTTATCATCTTAGATTGCATGTTTTAGGAATTGTATATCTACATCACGTGGTGAACCTTAAAGGAAAACTTCTTAATAAATATCAACTGTAAAATAAACCTCAATGAACATAAAAACACTTTGGAACCTAATGCACAACATCTAGAAGTCTAGGCTAGAGACATATTCCGACGGCTTAAAGCCTGGTAACTATCATTTTCATCGTAGGTTGGGTGATTCCTCCTCTTTGATATCACAAGTGCCAGTATGGACTTGTACTCTCACGTACCGTCGAGTATATATTGGGAGACCACAATAGGCCATATCCTTTATCCTTAGGAAGCCGTGTCTATCGCCCTATCGATCATAATGCACTGAACACAGCATTCGGGAAGATTGACTGCCGTACGTAAAATGTATTCTACAGTTTTGCGATTGGTTTGGTAATCCCTCTGTCTAGATTTCCAGAGTAGTCACTTTCGTTCCTTTTCAAACTCCTTAAAATAAAAGGTCCATCTGAGCACTTGTCACTTCAGGCTCATTAAAAATCAAAGGCGACTAGAGTCATCTTTAGCTTTTTCTCGACTCTTAAAAATTGAAAAATCAAGTTGTGTCAAAGTGTCATAAAATTTATTTTAATTGGAATAACATCATTATTCCCATGTTGGTCTTAGGTTGAGAAAATGGATTCCACCAATCAAGGATTTCCCCTTGGGGGGGATCCTAGTCCTTTCTCTTCTTGGGGATATGTTGGTGCTCCACACATGGCTACATTGTCCCTTCCAGGACTCACAATTGGCCTGCCAGTATGGCTTTTATCGACCTCTGTCATTCAAAACACCATAATTCCTCAACAATCAAATCGGCAACTAGATGATACTGAAGTTGCTCCCCCACCTTCTACTTCATTTTTTTCTCCCTCTCCTTCTTCCTCTTCGCTTGGTGAAGCTAGTAATGCTAAAAAACAAGTAACTGAGAAGAAGAAGAAAGGGAAGGAGAAGAAGAAGAAGAAGCCAACAGTGAAAGGGGGCAACCATGCATCGTTTGGAAAAAATCCACACACTACACCATCCAAACCTAAATCTCCATGTGTCATTTGCAAAGGAGACCACTATCATCGAGATTGTCCCTACATCCTGTGGATCTTAAGGGACTGGTCTCCCTGTTTGCACAATTCGGTGTCTTCAACTTCTGACGATCATGTTGAGACTACACCATCAACTAGTGAAAATGAAGTCAATAAACAAAAAGGAAGATCTAAATTTCCTTGTAGGCTGTGTCAAGGCGATCATGCCCTCAACCATTGTCCCTTATTGGATGAAGCTAAAAGAGTCTTGGATAATCGTCGTGCTTCACCGCAACGACTTCCTCCTGGATACAAGAAACTCTTTCCAAGTCCATCACTAGTTGAAAATCCGATTGACACACCTCTGTTGTTGGTCAAAGCATCTATCATTGAAGATAAACCCTCTGAGTCCACACTGGACCAAAGTCAATAGGTCAAGATGGCAGTCGACCCAATATTGTCTTCAGAAGGTCCACCTTCAGATGATACAGTCACCAAAGAGAATGAGAACGACACCGTTCAAATTCTTTTTGTTAACACAAAATCCGAGGAACATGGGGGCAATCTACCCGTTCCTTTACCGCAAGAAGGAAGTTCGTCAGAGATTCATTCGATCGTTTATTCAGTCCCTCCTCCAAGCAATCTAGTCGTTTCCTTCAATTGGAATCTACTAGGGAGACCTCGCCTACCATCTAATGTACCATTCTGAATCATAGTACAAGCTTACAGAATGATCATGGCTAGTACTATCATAGATGAAGGGGCTTCAGTGAGTATCATTTCCTCAACTACTTGGAAAGCGCTTGGTTTGCCATCGCTTCTGCCTAAGATTCGAAATATGTCAGCCTTCAATAAAGGAACAGTCGACCCTTAAGGATCCTTCCAAATTTGCCTATAACTTTGAGAAGGAAAATCGTTCATCTAAACGTGATGGTAGTCCAAGAACCGCTAGATTAAAATCTACTCCTTGGGTGTGACTACATTTACAGCATGGGAGCTATTTTTTCCTCACTCTGTCGTGTGATGTGTTTCCCGTATGAAGGCAGAATGGTCCAGCTCGTAGACCAGATTTCATTCCTCGGTTCAAACACGAATACTAGTCAAATGCCATCCCTAAATGGTATTTTTTCACAAGGAATGTCTCATCAACCTCCAGTCCATCCACCTGATGAGCGCGAGTGATTCGGTGAATGTGACTAAACCCAGGGGGCATGCGCCCTGGCTTGCTTCGGCAGGAAAACCCCAGATATAAGATGTGTTTCCTCGTAGGATATATGACCAATCTAACACACCCATCCATTTAGGAAAATGGGATTAGTCTGGAAATATCATTTCCTCGTCGAAAGATATGTGATCAGAACTAACACCATTCACCTTTGTCTATTTTGATGGACAAAGCCAAGGGAGTTTTTTGTCTGCTACGCGGATGGAACAATCTTGCTAATGCAAGAACTTCTGTATGGTAACCTGGAAACTTTACTCTTCTTTATACCTGGGGGCATGTAAACCTTTTTGTATGCAAGTAAAAAGTGACCAGCATAACTCTAACCCCATAGTTTTACTAACTTCAACTGCTTATGTTAGGTGATTGGTCTGGTCAACTATTCACCTTTGCTGGGACCAACGGAAATGACAAAGTAAAGGATATGTTTCCCATGAAGAAACTATCCTACCTAACCGTAGTAGTTCTTTATCCCCTAGGACAGTAGTTGGTCATTCCTAGTTTGCATACAAAAGGCTCTAGAGCAAAGTTGCGCATGGGGCAAGCTCCCTAAAAAATGAACCTACTAATGAGAGACATCCTTACTATATGACTGGCACGAGCATGTTTATGCAAAGTTCAAGCTCGTTAAAAAATAAACCTAGCAATGAGCATATGTTCCCCCAGAGTTCAAGCTCATTAAAAAATGAACCCACCTTCGGTAAATAACCTTTGTGATTGCATAGCTATCAGCTTTTAAACCTTGGTCGTGTTCTTACCATCACCTCCACCCTTTTTAGTCGATCATACGCCTCCACTTGATTGTTTACCCTGTTAGTGTCGGTCTTGAGCCCTCCATCGGTGATCAAAAGCTCTTTGCATTTTGCATAAGTAGGTGTCTCATCAGTGTCAGTCTTGCATCCCATTAGGCATGCCATAACACTGATGGAGGAGCTGTTCTTTTGTTCCCTTCTTGGTTTTGCTGGAGCGGGTCATGTCATTTAATGAGCTTGTGTTATACTTGTTTATTTTGGTCTTATACTTGTTTATTTTGGTCTTGAGATCCCAAGTCTTAGGTCTAGGGTTTTAAGTCAAAAATCACTGCAAGGTCATGAGTCAAAGGTCCATGAGTGCCCAGCAAGCCAGAAGGAGGTATGTACATATGTTCCATTGATATTTTTCATCAGTTGCAGCTCATTTATACATTGGTTTAAAAACTCTGTTTTTAAACCCAAGGTCATGTGAAATTTGCAAAAATAAAGAAAATTTTCAAAATTCTCCAAAATGCCGGCAATAACCCTCGTCTCCTCACTAGCATCCCTCAGATGGCTAACCTGCAAAAAGAACGGAGTTAAAACATTCAAAAGGCCAAAATCAGGACAAAATGAACTCAAAAACAGTGTTAAAATGAATGCCAAAGCAAAAACATTACAAAGTGGGTTTGGTAAGTTAATTTTTTCAAATTTGGGCATATAAAGGCCAAATTTCCCTCTAAGGAGCCTCATTATGCATTTGAGAGCAAGCAAACACACTTGAGAGGTCGAAGAAGGCGATTTGCAGCAAAATTGGGTATTTGCCTGGTGCGCGACCACTCAGGCAGGGTGCGCGACCACTTGGGTGGGGCGCGACCACTCAGCGCAATTTTTGCTGTGTAAATTTACAAGGGCGCGACCACTCAGCAGGGGCGCGACCACTCAGCACGGGGGCGCGACCACTCAGGTCGATTTGCCCAGGAACCTCCAAAATCGACCCAAACTCTCTCTCATTCACTCAATCGGTCGAGGTAGGGTCTCTTTATACATTTGAAAGCTAGAGATATGAATTCATGGGCTTGATATGTATGTTATCACAGAAAAAATGCATGGAGAAAGGATAGGAATGATTGTTTGTGTTGTAGGCATTATGCTACGGTTATGTTTGTTTTTCAAGGTTTATAATTCCTTTTTCCCTCCTTGGTTTCCCATTTTGGTTCACAAATGTCAGTGCGTCTCTCTCTTTTATCTCATTTGCAAACTATACTAAAAATCCCATCCCAAAGTTCCTAAAACCCTAACCCATCCTCAAAACCCTAATGCCTATCTATCCTTCCCAAACCCTAATGCCTATATACCCTACTCAAACCCTAAAGCATTATCACACAGCAGTTAATAAAACAAAAGATATATAAAAACACAACAAAGATAAAAAGAAATGTTATGAAAAAGAAAAGAGTATATATATATGGCAAATGCATGTGCATGTTCGCCACAAAAACAGAGTCAAGTATTACCATGCCATAGCCTAGCCACTACAAGAGCAAAAAGACATATTGTTGTATAAAAATCAGAGGCAAGGATGCTATGTAAACATTCATGCCAAAATCAACAATATACAGCTGTACATGATGCTCAAAATGGACAGTTTGCTGTGATAGGGTTTGCACAGGAACAATTGTTGCATCTCCCCAATTTTAAACTCTGTTTTCCCTACTTTTCCCTTCATTAAAATCCCAGTTCAATTGCTCTATTCCTTCCCTAAAAATCCCAGTGCAATTGAAATCCCTCTTCCCTTTTGTCAACATGTAACTAAAGCCCCTTTTTCCCTCATGACAAATGCAAACTAATGCTTTGTTTCCCCTTAGCATCAAAAGCACATAAACTTGAAAAAACAGAGTATGCTTATAAAGTACAGTCAAAGACAAATTAAAGGAGCAGCCTGTTGATGCTAATGATTGATGCTACCCCATACCCCTATGATCATGTTGTCCTTTACCCCATGTTAAAAAAAATATATTGTCCTTTCCCTTGGTGATCATTACACATATTTTCCCTAATAAAGTATTTATTTGCAAATGATTTCCAAATGATGAGAGATGAGGAACATGTTTGATATTTTGTGAATCAATCCTTTAAATTCCCTGTTTTTATATATTTCCCTTTCCTTATTAAAAGTCCCCCCCCTAACATTTCCTTCATGATTTTTTCCCCTTGAAAACAACATACTTCTCAGCATTTTGCAGGCAGGGCAGCAATCAGTTGTGTTCTTTTTCTCCACCTTGCTCAATAACATCATGTCAACCACTGAAACTAATGAGCAAGGTGATGACCGGTCTTCTTCTTCGGAGTCTGAGGTACAGAGGCCTCGGAAGGGTGGCAAAGGTGGTCATCATAAGAGAGAAGAGCCCACTTCTCTAGCAGAGTTACAGGCTTGCCCTTTGGCAGTGACTTTTTTCCGGTACATGTCATGTCTTGAGTTTTGTGAGAGGCTGGCCCAGATTCAGCACCACAGGGAGTTGGCCCGATTATTTGTTTTGCACCTTCATGATGGGCAGGTCACTCTTGCAGGGGTGAATTTTGTACTATCTCCGGAGGTGATTTCAGAGGCTACCGGGATACCAAATGTGGGTGAGGTGTGGCCCAAGCGCAAAATGCTGGATTATGTTTATTTTGAGCCATATGTCAGGCCAGCATTCATGAGTCATTTGTCGGGGATATTTCCTTTCAGGTTCCTCCGGGCGGAGTATGCTTCTATTATGCGGCTTATCATGCACTACTTCACATGCGAGGGGAGATTTTCTCGGGTCTTCTCTTATCACATTCGCTTGCTGATGCACTTCACCCGGGTGAGGATGATGAACATCCCGGTTTTCTTTTTCCATGATATTCAGAGGATGGTGTCAGTGTTCCAGAGGCGGTCTCCAGCTCAGCAGTATCAGAGTTTGTGCCATCACGGTCTTATCCAACTTATTGTTGCCCATCAGTTGACTCAGCAGGGCATTGCATGGGTAGACTTCATTTCTCGGGATTTCTTCACAGAGCCACAGCCAGAGCCACAGCCCGAGCCACAGCCAGAGGTCTTTTTTGAGGAGGGAGGTCCTTCACATCAGCCTGAGATCACTGTTCCGAGACACATGGCTTCCTCACCTCGCCTCACTTATCAGAAAGGCCCGAGGGCCTTGTTTGCAGCAGCTCGGCGAGTACTTTCTCCACAGCAGGTGGAAGGGGTCTCGCCATCATCATCAGCTACAGGTCAGCGAGTGTTATCTCCACATCAGGTGGAAGGGGCCTCGCATTCTTCATCAGCGGTACGAGAGGGCAAACAGCCCGTGACAGAGGAGGAGAGAGCCATTGACATGCCGGTTGACATCATTGATCTTAATGCTCGCTCCCCTACATCAGATTTGCACGAGATCATCCGACAGAGAGAGGCGGAAAACTGCTTGCTGCAGGAGAAGCTTGATATGGCCAAGTGGACAATAAATTACTTGGAGCAGCGCAACAAGCAACTAGAAGAGGAAAAAGAGTTGGATGAACTATGGAGAATTCGTAGCAACCGACTTGAACCGTAGGAGGACGGGTGACTTGTGGCCTAGGGACCGGGAATCAAGGCTCATCAGTTCAAATGTACACTTGCAGCAGCTGTTGGAGAAAGCCAACCGAGACAAAAGGTTGCTGAGACACATGAAGGATCATTATTGGGCAAGAATGCATGTTTGCAAAGCAAGGATGAAGATCCTTCAACGGCGGTTGAACGAGGCTCTTTCGAGGAAGAAGAAGGCCAACCCACTCCGTATCTTGGCTGAGGCATCACTCACTCACCATGATACTCATTAGTATCCTCCCAGTAGCAAACACAAGAAATTTTGAGGATTTTGAGGCATTTTTGGCATTTTTTAGCATTTTACAGGTTTTGGTCATTTGAGTGGTCTCACCCCCCGCGCGACCACTCATGGGGACAGCTCAGATTGAGGAAAACTCTACATATTTGGATTTTTCATGACAAAATACACTTGGATATGGATGGGTTTCAAATTTTATGGAGATTTGGGCCTCCAAAAGCTCAAAATACATGCAAATTTTGACTTTCTGCCCCTTTTTTGAGTTGCAGAAAGCTGCCTTGGGAGAAATGATTTTTGAGGGGTCAAATCAACTCCAAATTCCGAAATTCCACTTGGGTTGGAAAGTAGACGCCCAGACCTTTCCAACGAGCTATCTTGCACCTGATTTGGACACCGGGAAGGCCTTCAACCAGAGCTGCAAAGGGGCGCGACCACTCAGGATCAGGGGCGCGACCACTCAGGGAAAATTGCCAGATTTGACCATTTCGGCCAGCAAAACACTGTTTTTACTCTTGGATGACTTTTGGGCATGTAAATAAGAAACTTTGGTGTAATTTTCATGGCACATGGATGCATTTACTCTCCTTTGACACTTCTAGAACTTTCTTTGATGTAAATAGTGAAAATTTAATGCATGGATTAGTTTCCTAAGTTTTAGAGGCAAGTTGTTTTGACTGCCTATTATCTAGTTCTTAGTTTAGAATTAGTTCAAACTGCTCCTAGGAAGCTGAGCTCGACCCCTAGAGGTGGGGAAAGGAGTTAGATCAGCTATATGATGCCTTCTCATCCTCATTTTGATGGTTGGACTCTTGAGGGAGAAGCTCTATTGTATATTTTACTTGTATCTCTGCAATTTGAGGAAAAGGAAGGCCAGGGTTTTGCAGACATCATTGTGGATTCTTGTGGATTATTGTGTTGATGGTGTGTTTCCTACTTGTCATTGTAAGTGTGTTTATGTGTTCCATCTCTTATTCTATTGCTGCTAATTAAACAAAAGAAGTGATAAAGTTTGAATTCATGCATGCCATGCTCAGCTTTCAATTTTGTTTAATATTTATGTTTTCCACTGTCTAAAGAGGATTCAAAGTCATTGTTTGCCCTCTTTAGCTCCCTCTCTTTCTTCCTGGATCATCCATCTCAGCTAAAGGCATCAGCACAAACTCCTACCTTGCCCCAAAGACCCACCTGCAAAAACTGAGCTCAATCCCCACACCCTGAATTGCACTCCCTCCAATTGCCACCAAAAACCCCAAAAACTTTAAATCAACCCTCCTCATCAGTTTACTAGCCTAATATTTTTTATCCTAATTGGTCAGCTCACCCCATTGAGAAAATACTTTGAGTCTGACCGGAGAGAGCCTTCTCCTTCCTCGTAGGGCTAGCTACGAGGTGTAATGGTTTGATGTAGCCTTGAGATTTGTCTATCTCAGCCTAGGTGAAATTTCAAGCGCCAACATAGTGGCGACCATACTGGGGAGAACAAACTTGTTTGTGTGTTGATGTGTGTGTTTCGCAAGTCTTAGACGGAGCCTGAAGTCACGCCAGGTAGCCTTTGAACACGCTCTTGTTTTACATCAGCGTTAGTAGATAAACGCTGCTTCAGTCAATCTCCGTGAGCTTCTGAAACTCTCACTTCAGTGACATCTTTATCCCAGTATCATTATGGACTCTAAGCTTCGGATGATAGGCTAAGAGTTTCCATACGGCTGAGCGGTTTTTCCTTTCCTAGTCTATTCGCGAAAACAAGCTGGCTACTGATCCAAGACCAATTGTTAGATCTAATTCATGCCCAGCTATTTTTGAGTATCTTGAAGATCTTGATTTCGATGAAAGTTTTGAGTTGTCGTTGTTTAAAGCTAAATCTGAAAGTGCACTTGCTACTCTAGTTCCTAATCCTGATTTTGCAGCTGCTATTGAATTCGAGAGGCATAATAAATTAGTTGAAAATTTCATTTTGAGGAATCTCCAGACACGTGTACAAGCTACAACTCTTGCTGATTTCCTTGAAAATATCTCTGGTCATATTGGATCTTCTATCACGGCGCATGAACAGTCAAATCCCCCTTATATTGCCATCACTCCCATAGTTACTCATCCCCCATCTACAGTTGTTTCGCCTTCGGTTTCACATACTACTTCTCCTCCTCTTACTCCTCATACTGCCACACCTACCCCGCCTGCTACTCCAAGACCTACCTTACCAAGAACAATGGCAGCCCGGTTTGCCCCACTTGTATTGCCTGCTAATCTTCATGATATGCCTGCTGATTACCAAAGCAAAATTCCCATGTTTGATGGCACTCCGCAAAGTACTACAGCACAGCAACATATCGATAAAATGTCCACTTTCTTTGATCTATATGAGTTAGATGAAGAAGATGTTACCATGCGGTTGTTCGTGCAAACATTTGCCGGAGAAGTTAGAAAATGGTTCAGAGGGTTGGCAGCTAACAGCATCACCACCTTAGAAGCACTCGAGAATCAATTCTTGGACCGATGGGAAATAAGGAAAGACCCGCTGCAAATCAATGCCGAGTACAACAACCTCAAGCGAAATCCGGGTGAGTCGGTTCAAGATTATATCATCAGATTTAATTCAGTGTATAACGCTATACCCGATGATTTGAAACCATCAAGAAAGTCCGCATTGCTTAAGTTCCCGGATGGTTTCGATCCGGAGATGGCCTACTCACTGCGGGACCGAGATCCTCCTACCTTGGAGGAAATGCAGAAAATTGCAGTCAGTGTGGAGGCTAATTTGAATGACAAAAGGGCAAGAATGAAAGCGGAGAAGAAGGTCACAATCAAAGAAGAGGCATCATCCACTTCTCAGGTTCTTCGTACAGTTGAGGAGATGAAAAAGGCATTCCAAAATCTTAGTCTTGGCAAACCGGAACCTCAAGTTCGAAACCCAAACTTCAGAGGTCAACAACAGCAGCCCCAATATAGAATCAAGCAGCGGGAAACACGAGCACAAGAAGCGGCCGTGCAGCAGCCAATCCAACCTCCATTTCAGCAAAATTATGTCACTCAAGAATCAGAAGATGAAGGTGAAGGTGTTGGCGAAGAAAATCATTTCTTCACTCCCGATGATCTGCCCACATACGTCACGGAGGAAGAAGAGCTGGTAGGTAATGCATATACACCTCAAGATGAGCACTATATTTTATCTAATGATGTTGTACTTCAAGATGAGTCAGAAGAGTATCAAAGAGGTTACTTACACGCTTTATCAGCTCAGCAAGGCCAGCAAAGGCAATTGAGAAACCGGACAATTCCCATAAATCCGATTCAAAAGAAGGCGGACAACTTGGCAAAGAATGGTGCTGCTGTTCCACAGAGAAAAGGTAAAGAAATCATGGATCCTTCATCAACTCAAACAGTTCCAGCAAACAAGATGGATCAGCCATCAAATGTACCCAAAGATAGAGCAGAAAAACGAGACAATCCGGCAAAGGAAGGTGAAAAGAGTCAAGCATTCAGCATTGAGAATGAAGTTGCAAAATTGAAATTGACCATTCCATTGACAGAAGTCATGAAGAACAGTACATATCGTGCACAAATTTCTAAAGTATTCAACATTGACCCAATGTTAGATGCAGTGAACGTAGAGGATGACCAGCCGGAATTGATCTTTGGGCCAGCTCTAAATGGTGAGTCCCCCGAGAGTGAGGTTCCTCCATTCTATATCAGCTTGAGAATTCATGATTATGTGCTTCATAATGCTATGTTTGATTCGGGAGCATCACACAATCTAATGCCTAAGGCGATTATGGAGAAGTTGGGACTTGACATTACCAGAAAGTACCATGATCTATACTCATTTGATTCCAGCTGGGTGAGATGCATCGGTTTGATTAAAGATTTGGTTGTGAGTCTAGATCAAATCCCAGCAAAGAATATTTTGATGGATGTTGTGGTGGCGGACATTCCTCCACGGTTTGGCATGCTGCTCTCAAGGTCATGGGGAGCTAAGATAAAGGGTACACTTCAGCTTGATTTTTCATATGCTACTATTCCGGTGTTTGGCCAAATGAGAAAGGTGTACCGAGAGCAAAAGATGAAGTATATGATTACTAGCAAGGAAAAGCCAGTAAATCATCCTGTAAATTATGTACAAACAGATTTAGAATCCTTTGTTTTATTTGCTGATAATTTTAATGAGGTAGATAGTCAGTTGGTTCAAGTAGAAGATATCCCAGGTATTGCAGAAAATTTCAGAGAAGTTTTGAGAATGGAAAGCGAAGAAAGGACTGCTGTCATAAGATCAATCGCCGAGACAAATGGGCAGCAAATTATGACTGAAACAGCATCACAAGTGCAGCAATTAGATGATGATGAGGATGGTCTTTGGACCATGGATTTTGATGGTGCAGTGGGCAGCAATGGAGCTGGCATAGGTGTGTGGATTCGAAGTCCATTTTCAGTCCAAAACCAAGTTCCAAGCAAGGTACGGGTGTGTTCTTATAAATTAGCTTTTGATTGTTCAAATAATGAAGCGGAATATGAGGCTCTTATTGCTGGTTTGAAAATCCTTCGCAAATTGAAAGCAAAGAAGATAGCGGTTTATGGCGACTCCGAATTAGTTATCAAACAAGTGAAGGGGGAATTTCAAGCCAAACACCCTCGTATGCGGGCTTATCGCAATGCTGTCCTAGATATTTTGAAGCGGTTTTCAGAACATACTTTGACTTGTGTGCCCCGAATTCAAAACGGTGTGGCGGATGCATTGGCAAAGGCAGCAAGTAATTTGAAGATACCAATGAATTCAAGCAACAAGTTCGAAATCTATGTAAAGCACCGTCCTACAGTCCCGGATAATCAAAGATGTTGGCAAGTGTTTCAAGATGACGAGGAGATCAAAGATTTCTTGCATGGAGAAGGTAAATTTGAAGAAATCTCAATAGACATGGAGCCTGAAGGAGTAAATCAAATGGATGTTTTGCAGCTCAAAGATAATTATATTCCAAAAGGTTTGATTCCTTTAGAAGAATTATTTGATCAAGATGATGTGGCCCGCAAGCCAACCTTGAAGCCAACGGATGAAGGTGTTGAAGATGTGAATCTCGGGACAGCCGACAATCCAAGGATGGTCAAGTTATCTAAAGCATTACCACCCAAGGTAAAAAGTCAATATATCATATTATTGTCATCTTATTCTAATGTCTTTGCTTGGGATTATTCAGACTTAAAGACATATGATACAAGCATCATCCAGCACACTATTCCTATAAAGCCAAATCAAAAGCCTTTTCGGCAAAAGTTGCGGAGGATCAATCCCAAGTTGCTGCCTTTGATTGAGAAAGAGGTCAATAGGCTCTACAAGTCCGGAATCATAGTTCCCATTCGCTTTTCAGATTGGATCTCCAACCTAGTGCCTGTGAGAAAGAAGACCGGTGAGATTCGCTTGTGCATAGACTTCAGAAATTTAAACAAAGTGTCGCTAAAGGACAACTATCCGCTGCCTAAAATGGACCACATATTGCAGCGGGTAGTGGGCGCTTCAAGAATGTCATTGCTTGATGGATACTCCGGGTACAATCAGATTTTAGTGCACGAGGATGACCGTGATAAGATAGCCTTCACTACACCATGGGGAACATTTCACTACGCCAAAATGCCATTTGGGTTGAAAAATGCGGGTGCCACATTTCAGCGAGCTATGGATATGGCTTTCGCTAATGAAAAGGATGTATTTTTAGTTGTGTATCTTGACGATCTAACCGTGTTTTCCAAATCAGATGAAGAGCATCTATTTCACTTAACTAAAGTGTTCCAAAAGTGCAGAAAATATGGCATTTCCTTGAACCCGAAAAAGAGTCTTTTTGCCATGAGTGAAGGAAAATTGCTGGGACATATCATTTCCAAAGATGGCATCCGAATTGATCCCGCACGGGTGGAAGCAATTCAGCAGCTAGAGCAGCCCCGAAACAAGAAGGAAATACAGTCTTTTAATGGCAAATTAAATTTTTTACGCCGCTTCATTCCCAACCTTGCAGAGCACCTTAGAGAGATAACCAATATGCTTCGGAAGGACAGCGAGATTAAGTGGACGGAGGAGGCAGTCAAATCTTTCAATCTAATCAAGGTAATCTTGTCTTCAGCCCCTACCTTGATCAGCCCCGATTATACTCAAGATTTCATCTTGTTCTCTTTCGCTTCCGAGCATACATTGGCAGCAGTATTGATGCAAAAAAGAGAAGGAGTTGAGAGGCCAATAGCTTTTTTCAGCCGGATTATTAGAGATGGAGCACTAAACTATAACATCATTGAGAAGCAAGCTTTGGCGCTGATCAAAGCCTTGAAAGATTTCCGGGTATATATTCTCAACTCTCATGTATTGGCATATGTTCCTAGTGCAGCCGTAAAAGATGTCTTGGTACAAACGGAGCCGGAAGGTAGGAGGGGTAAGTGGATTGCTGCTCTCTTAGAGTATGATGTTGAAATCAAGCCCACCAAGCTGATTAAAGGACAAGGTCTCGCGAAATTAATGGCTGAAACAAACCTTCATGCTCTTGACATCAACTTGATCGCTGCCTTATCTGATGGTGACGAAGAAAATTCAGCAGTTCAGGTATCAGACATCTTTGTTTCTTCACCTTGGTATGCTGATATAGTTTATGTACTTCAAAACTTATCTGCACCTCCCGAAATGTCAAGAAATAAGGAAAGAACATTAAAGCTAAAGGCTGCTAAGTTTTGCATTTTGAAATCTGCACTTTATTGGAAAGATCCCGGAGGCATCTTGCTGAATTGTTTGGTTGAAGAGGAAGCGAAGGCAACAGTGGAAGACTTCCATAAAGGTGATTGTGGAGGTCATTTGTTTTGGAAAACAACGGCCAACAAGATCTTGCGAGCTGGTTTTTATTGGCCTTCCCTATTTTCTGATGTGTACAAAGCGGTGAAGAGCTATCATGAATGCCAAATATTTCAAGGAAAGCAAAAGTTGCAGCCATTGCCTCTCAAACCGGTGGAGATTAGTGCGCCATTTCAGCAGTGGGGCTTAGACTTTATTGGCGAAATCCACCCAGCATCATCCGGGCAGCACCGTTGGATCTTAACCGCTACCGATTACTTCACAAAGTGGATAGAGGCAATTCCCACTCGCCAGGCTACAGATTCGGTAATCATCTCTTTTCTTGAAAATAATATCTTGTCCCGTTTTGGCTGTCCATTCAAATTGATCACAGACAATGCAGCAGCATTTAAGTCCAAGAAGATGGTTGATTTCTGTTATAAGTATAACATCAACTTGGGGCACTCAACCGCTTATCATCCGCAAGGTAATGGGCTGGCCGAATCATCGAATAAATCACTAGTGAACATCATCAAGAAAATGCTGGAAATTAACAAGAAAAATTGGCACAAGAAATTGGTGAATGCATTATGGGCTGATCGGGTAAGTAAAAAGAAGTCAATTGGCATGTCGCCATTTGAAATAGTTTATGGCACTGATGCAGTTTTTCCAACATCACTTAGTGTACCGGTTGCAAGATTGCTTCAAGAGGCAGGTGAAGATCCAGATCCAATGCAAAGGCGCATCAATCAAATGGTTCACTTACAGCAAACAAGGGAAGAAGTGCTCCAAAATGCTTTGAAGTTACAAGAGCGCATCAAGAAAATTTATGACAAGAAAGCAAAGTCGGATAACTTTCAGCTGGAAGATGTTGTCTTGAGATGGGATGCCCGAAATGAGGACAAAGGTAAGCATGGTAAATTTGATAATTTTTGGAAAGGTCCTTATAAGATTGCTGCATACCGTGGTCCAAATGCTTTCCTTCTCAAGGAGATGAATGGCGATGACTGTCCCGGTGGGTCGGTGAATGGCCGACTTCTTAAGAGATATCATGCTTGAGCAAATGCTGCTCTAATCACTCTCATTGTAATTACCGTTTTCCTTTCATTACAGCAAGTGTGAACTGATCTCTCATTCTTAGTTTGGGGCCCGCGGTGAAGGCTATAATTCTAAGGATGGTGATTAGTTGGTGTGAAGTTTTCAGATTGTTTATTTTCTGCAAAAGTAGGTCAGTGTGTGTGTCTTAGTCCTTTCACATTTTCAGTTTAGTCCAAGTCAAATAAAGTCATTTCCATGGTTGGTCATAGGTTTACAAGTTTACTCCATTGCCCAATAAATAAAGCACTGGTCTGCTCTCCCAGAGGTCTAAGGTTCTTGGCACCTCCAAGGAGCTACCATCCCCAATCGGAGCCAATGTTAGTGTCGGTCTTGAGCCCTCCATCGGTGATCAAAAGCTCTTTGCATTTTGCATAAGTAGGTGTCTCATCAGTGTCAGTCTTGCATCCCATTAGGCATGCCATAACACTGATGGAGGAGCTGGTCTTTTGTTCCCTTCTTGGTTTTGCTGGAGCAGGTCATGTCATTTAATGAGCTTGTGTTATACTTGTTTATTTTGGTCTTGAGATCCCAAGTCTTAGGTCTAGGGTTTTAAGTCAAAAATCACTGCAAGGTCATGAGTCAAAGGTCCATGAGTGCCCAGCAAGCCAGAAGGAGGTATGTACATATGTTCCATTGATATTTTTCATCAGTTGCAGCTCATTTATACCTTGGTTTAAAAACTCTGTTTTTAAACCCAAGGTCATGTGAAATTTGCAAAAATAAAGAAAATTTTCAAAATTCTCCAAAATACCGGCAATAACCCTCGTCTCCTCACTAGCATCCCTCAGATGGCTAACCTGCAAAAAGAACGGAGTTAAAACATTCAAAAGGCCAAAATCAGGACAAAATGAACTCAAAAACAGTGTTAAAATGAATGCCAAAGCAAAAACATTACAAAGTGGGTTTGGTAAGTTAATTTTTTCAAATTTGGGCATATAAAGGCCAAATTTCCCTCTAAGGAGCCTCATTATGCATTTGAGAGCAAGCAAACACACTTGGGAGGTCGAAGAAGGCGATTTGCAGCAAAATTGGGTATTTGCCTGGTGCGCGACCACTCAGGCAGGGTGCGCGACCACTTGGGTGGGGCGCGACCACTCAACGCAATTTTTGTTGTGTAAATTTACAAGGGCGCGACCACTCAGCAGGGGCGCGACCACTCAGCACGGGGGCGCGACCACTCAGGTCGATTTGCCCAGGAACCTCAAAAATCGACCCAAACTCTCTCTCATTCACTCAATCGGTCGAGGTAGGGTCTCTTTATACATTTGAAAGCTAGAGATATGAATTCATGGGCTTGATATGTATGTTATCACAGAAAAAATGCATGGAGAAAGGATAGGAATGATTATGTTTGTTTTTCAAGGTTTATAATTCCTTTTTCCCTCCTTGGTTTCCCATTTTGGTTCACAAATGTCAGTGTGTGTCTCTCTTTTATCTCATTTGCAAACTATACTAAAAATCCCATCCCAAAGTTCCTAAAACCCTAACCCCTCCTCAAAACCCTAATGCCTATCTATCCTTCCCAAACCCTAATGCCTATATACCCTACTCAAACCCTAAAGCATTATCACACAGCAGTTAATAAAACAAAAGATATATAAAAACACAGCAAAGATAAAAAGAAATGTTATGAAAAAGAAAAGAGTATATATATATGGCAAATGCATGTGCATGTTCGCCACAAAAACAGAGTCAAGTATTACCATGCCATAGCCTAGCCACTACAAGAGCAAAAAGACATATTGTTGTGTAAAAATCAGAGGCAAGGATGCTGTGTAAACATTCATGCCAAAATCAACAATATACAGCTGTACATGATGCTCAAAATGGACAGTTTGCTGTGATAGGGTTTGCACAGGAACAATTGTTGCATCTCCCCAATTTTAAACTCTGTTTTCCCTACTTTTCCCTTCATTAAAATCCCAGTTCAATTGCTCTATTCCTTCCCTAAAAATCCCAGTGCAATTGAAATCCCTCTTCCCTTTTGTCAACATGTAACTAAAGCCCCTTTTTCCCTCATGACAAATGCAAACTAATGCTTTGTTTCCCCTTAGCATCAAAAGCACATAAACTTGAAAAAACAGAGTATGCTTATAAAGTACAGTCAAAGACAAATTAAAGGAGCAGCCTGTTGATGCTAATGATTGATGCTACCCCATACCCCTATGATCATGTTGTCCTTTACCCCATGTTAAAAAAAATATATTGTCCTTTCCCTTGGTGATCATTACACATATTTTCCCTAATAAAGTATTTATTTGCAAATGATTTCCAAATGATGAGAGATGAGGAACATGTTTGATATTTTGTGAATCATTCCTTTAAATTCCCTGTTTTTATATATTTCCCTTTCCTTATTAAAAGTCCCCCCCCTAACATTTCCTTCATGATTTTTTCCCCTTGAAAACAGCATACTTCTCAGCATTTTGCAGGCAGGGCAGCAATCAGTTGTGTTCTTTTTCTCCACATTGCTCAATAACATCATGTCAACCACTGAAACTAATGAGCAAGGTGATGACCGGTCTTCTTCTTCGGAGTCTGAGGTACAGAGGCCTCGGAAGGGTGGCAAAGGTGGTCATCATAAGAGAGAAGAGCCCACTTCTCTAGCAGAGTTACAGGCTTGCCCTTTGGCAGTGACTTTTTTCCGGTACATGTCATGTCTTGAGTTTTGTGAGAGGCTGGCCCAGATTCAGCACCACAGGGAGTTGGCCCGATTATTTGTTTTGCACCTTCATGATGGGCAGGTCACTCTTGCAGGGGTGAATTTTGTACTATATCCGGAGGTGATTTCAGAGGCTACCGGGATACCAAATGTGGGTGAGGTGTGGCCCAAGCGCAAAATGCTGGATTATGTTTATTTTGAGCCATATGTCAGGCCAGCATTCATGAGTCATTTGTCGGGGATCTTTCCTTTCAGGTTCCTCCGGGTGGAGTATGCTTCTATTATGCGGCTTATCATGCACTACTTCACATGCGAGGGGAGATTTTCTCGGGTCTTCTCTTATCACATTCGCTTGCTGATGCACTTCACCCGGGTGAGGATGATGAACATCCCGGTTTTCTTTTTCCATGATATTCAAAGGATGGTGTCAGTGTTCCAGAGGCGGTCTCCAGCTCAGCAGTATCGGAGTTTGTGCCATCACGGTCTTATCCAGCTTATTGTTGCCCATCAGTTGACTCAGCGGGGCATTGCATGGGCAGACTTCATTTCTCGGGATTTCTTCACAGAGCCACAGCCAGAGCCACAGCCCGAGCCACAGCCAGAGGTCATTTTTGAGGAGGGAGGTCCTTCACATCAGCCTGAGATCACTGTTCCGAGACACATGGCTTCCTCACCTCGCCTCACTTATCAGAAAGGCCCGAGGGCCTTGTTTGCAGCAGCTCGGCGAGTACTTTCTCCACAGCAGGTGGAAGGGGTCTCGCCATCATCATCAGCTACAGGTCAGCGAGTGTTATCTCCACATCAGGTGGAAGGGGCCTCGCATTCTTCATCAACGGTACGAGAGGGCAAACAGCCCGTGACAGAGGAGGAGAGAGCCATTGACATGCCGGTTGACATCATTGATCTTAATGCTCGCTCCCCTACATCAGATTTGCACGAGATCATCCGACAGAGAGAGGCGGAAAACCGCTTGCTACAGGAGAAGCTTGATATGGCCAAGTGGAAAATAAATTACTTGGAGTAGCGCAACAAGCAACTAGAAGAGGAAAAAGAGTTGGATGAACTATGGAGAATTCGTAGCAACCGAGACTTGAACCGTAGGAGGCCGGGTGACTTGTGTCCTAGGGACCGGGAATCAAGGCTCATCAGTTCAAATGTACACTTGCAGCAGCTTTTGGAGAAAGCCAACCGAGACAAAAGGTTGCTGAGACACATGAAGGATCATTATTGGGCAAGAATGCATGTTTGCAAAGCAAGGATGAAGATCCTTCAACGGCGGTTGAACGAGGCTCTTTCGAGGAAGAAGAAGGCCAACCCACTCCGTATCTTGGCTGAGGCATCACTCACTCACCATGATACTCATTAGTATCCTCCCAGCAGCAAACACAAGAAATTTTGAGGATTTTGAGGCATTTTTGGCATTTTTTAGCATTTTACAGGTTTTGGTCATTTGAGTGGTCTCACCCCCCGCGCGACCACTCATGGGGACAGCTCAGATTGAGGAAAACTCTACATATTTGGATTTTTCATGACAAAATACACTTGGATATGGATGGGTTTCAAATTTTATGGAGATTTGGGCCTCCAAAAGCTCAAAATACATGCAAATTTTGATTTTCTGCCCCTTTTTGAGTTGCAGAAAGCTGCCTTGGGAGAAATGATTTTTGAGGGGTCAAATCAACTCCAAATTCAGAAATTCTACTTGGGTTGGAAAGTAGACTCCCAGACCTTTCCAACGAGCTATCTTGCACCTGATTTGGACACCGGGAAGGCCTTCAACCAGAGCTGCAAAGGGGAGCGACCACTCAGGATCAGGGGCGCGACCACTCAGGGAAAATTGCCAGATTTGACCATTTCGGCCAGCAAAACACTGTTTTTACTCTTGGATGACTTTTGGGCATGTAAATAAGAAACTTTGGTGTAATTTTCATGGCACATGGATGCATTTACTCTCCTTTGACACTTCTAGAACTTTCTTTGATGTAAATAGTGAAAATTTAATGCATGGATTAGTTTCCTAAGTTTTAGAGGCAAGTTGTTTTGACTGCCTATTATCTAGTTCTTAGTTTAGAATTAGTTCAAACTGCTCCTAGGAAGCTGAGCTCGACCCCTAGAGGTGGGGAAAGGAGTTAGATCAGCTATATGATGCCTTCTCATCCTCATTTTGATGGTTGGACTCTTGAGGGAGAAGCTCTATTGTATATTTTACTTGTATCTCTGCAATTTGAGGAAAAGGAAGGCCAGGGTTTTGCAGACATCATTGTGGATTCTTGTGGATTATTGTGTTGATGGTGTGTTTCCTACTTGTCATTGTAAGTGTGTTTATGTGTTCCATCTCTTATTCTATTGCTGCTAATTAAACAAAAGAAGTGATAAAGTTTGAATTCATGCATGCCATGCTCAGCTTTCAATTTTGTTTAATATTTATGTTTTCCACTGTCTAAAGAGGATTCAAAGTCATTGTTTGCCCTCTTTAGCTCCCTCTCTTTCTTCCTGGATCATCCATCTCAGCTAAAGGCATCAGCACAAACTCCTACCTTGCCCCAAAGACCCACCTGCAAAAACTGAGCTCAATCCCCACACCCTGAATTGCACTCCCTCCAATTGCCACCAAAAACCCCAAAAACTTTAAATCAACCCTCCTCATCAGTTTACTAGCCTAATATTTTTTATCCTAATTGGTCAGCTCACCCCATTGAGAAAATACTTTGAGTCTGACCGGAGAGAGCCTTCTCCTTCCTCGTAGGGCTAGCTACGAGGTGTAATGGTTTGATGTAGCCTTGAGATTTGTCTATCTCAGCCTAGGTGAAATTTCAAGCGCTAACATACCCTTTTGAGGAATAACTACGATGAGTGATTCTATTAGCCACCTTCATTATACTGCCGTGATTGAAAAGTTCCAAACCTTACCTAGAACCAGTTGCTATCCAAAAACATCACTCGTTCCTCACAAAACGAGTCTCCTTTAAGCTCTCTTTACACTCGTAAAATATGAAAATATTGCCGAGAAATTTGCCTCTCCAACTCGTTAAAGTGATTGGAAGTGCCATCCCTCCTCTATATTTTAATATTTTTGGGCCTGAGGGATCGTTACACAAAAAAGATCGAGTTCTTGTCTTTTTTGGCTAGCTAAAGTGATCGGAAAAGTCATCCCTTTCGTATTATTTTATACTTTTTCGAACTTAAGGGATTATACTACAAAAAAGGACTACTGGAGTTTCCTTTCCATCTCTTTTTAGACTCTCTAAAATTGAAAAGGACCGATAAAACAATAGCGACAAACTTTTCCATTGCAGACAAGAGCGAGTTTCACTGTCGCTAGGCTCGCTAAAACATAGTGACAGGTTTGCCCAAAGGGCAAATTATAGAACAAGCATATGTTATCCTCCTCAATCTTGACAAAAATAAAGAGGTACTGGTCAGCAATGACTGGGGAAAAATGGAAGAAAACTTGAATAACTTAATTGGTAGCAGGTCGCTCTTAAACATGACACTTTCCCTTCATCACCATGATTGTGTCAGGTTGGGTTATTACATTCACTAGTCATATCACCATTGGTCCTTTGTACCATCCATTTTGGGGTTAATGCTACCAATCCATTCCAGTGTCACCGATATGTTCAAGAGAAGTCACTCAGAGAATTCACCAACCTAGCTAATGTCTCATCCGCTGCAATCCTTAACGCTCCATTCTTTCATGACCGCCACCCTGAACCTTGTATCATCAGATCATTTTCACCTCCATAAAATCATTTGCTATGTCCCATGTCATAGATGTGGGATTCATTAAGGCCCTCCTACGATGGGTCACTTCTTTTCAACATCAGCTCATTATCCAAGATGTTGACTTAGGAACAAACCTTTTAGTACTTTGAAGCTTGCATGCCTCAATGGAAAGTTTCTCACTTCCGGTGACAGGTTTACATCAATGGCCTTCGACCGAAAGATTTTGTGTGGTGTTCGACATCAACTCATGTATTCACACCACGTGAATTGTACTGCAGTACCTTGAGGGTCATCATCATTATCAGTGATTCCTCTTGCACCTATTAACAACTTACATCATTGGCTAGTAATCAGGTGATGTCTTTCCATGTTCAACATCAGAACATCTTTTCACATGGATCGACTTGTACTTTGGGCGAAGATTGAATGAGTTTGAAGACCCCGGATCTAGTTTCATCCATCTGGGCTACGATATATTTAGGAAAATAAAGACATCAAATTTACATCATAGCTACACAGATAATCATCCAAGCTAAGGGATGATGACCCTACCAGAATCATCAGTCTGTCACACAGACAATTGTCTGTTGTATGTACATGAAAATGAATTTATAAAGCTGAGCATGGGAATGCCCGCCTCAGCTAGATCATGAAAATATTATGAAGATAATTTATTGTATTGTATCTTATTACAGGTCACCTTCCAATTCAAAAAACCTCGGATCCTTATGATAAAGCATTTCACCTGACATCAGAAGATTTATGACCTCATGCTTTAGGGGGCAACTTTATAGACATATTTGGGCACTGCAACCCCAATCAAATATGTCAATAAACCAAGGGATCTAAAACCCCTAAAAGTGATGTTTCATACCCTAAAGTATCAAGGTCAACTGATTGCATCATTTCCTAGAAGTTCTCCCTGAAAAACTACTCAAAACAGGTCAAAAATAGACCATCTCACCTACTCCATGCTAAGGGTGCGATGCATCTCACCTATTACACATGGGGGGTGTGATGCATGCTGAAAAGTACTTCTATAGGGTGCAATGAGAGAGAGTAGACAAATGGCAGAGGCAGTTTGCTAGGTGGAAACTCAAAGAATCTTCTAGAAACTACTCATATGACACTTTCCACTCTGAATTTGCCCAACGATGAGTAAGAGATCATGAAATATCCAAGTGGAACCAAGAAATATCAGTGAAATGACACTAATCAAAATCCCAGAAGCTGACTCACTCTCCTGCAAACATCTATAGATGGATCCATCATCCTAGAGATCCATAGGCTGGAATTTTGTAATTTGTAAGGAAGTGTTGTTGGTTTCTCTTTGAGACATTGTATTGTTGGGTGATCTTGCTTTTTATGAGGTGAAGAGGGCTTTCATGCTGGGAGTATGGCACTAGATCAGATAGCTTGGTTGTAATCCTCTCTTCTACTACTTCTATCAATAAAGCTATTTGAGTTTTCCTCCATATACTTGTATATCTCTGAATCTTGTATTTATATATGCATCTGTATGGTTAATGTACATCTGATCCTATATTGTTTATGGTTATAGATCTCTATGCTTTGATGGTATTTTGCTGCTTTGACTCTACAGATGTTCTATGAAACGGGACAAGTGAGAAAGGAGTGATGAAAGCTCTATCAAGGGAGAGAGGAAACAAGCAAGGAGACTAGCGAAAGACTAAGGTTGGTACTCTCTGCTTCTCTCTTATCTATCTCTCATAAAGGAAAACACAAGTAACTTTGGTTTGTTTGTTTCTAAGATAGCTACCCGTCTTAGTGGGACTAGCAGCTCTGAATGGACACTAGTTTTCTCAATAACATGGAGGTCACACAAAGAGTCAGTTCCAATGGAGTCCACAATTGAGGTTGAATATGTGGCAGCAACTGAAGCAACAAAGGAAATTATGTGGCTCAGGAAAGTTTTGGAAGTTTTGCAAGAGAAACAAGTGCATTCAACTCCTCTTTTGATTTCGAGCACTTCTGTAATAAATTTCGACAAGAAACCAAAGTTACATTATCAAACAAAGCACATCAATACAAAATACCATATGTTTCGACATCATGTCTAGGCCAAAACAATCCACCTATGCCATTATTCCACAAATAAGCAGATTGCAGACATATTCACCAAAGCGCTTGGAAGAAAAAAGTTTGAAAGATTCAGAATGATGATTAGAATCACCAACATCCCTTCAGATTGAGGGGGGGAATGTTGAAACCTAATCCAAAATGATTACTGTAAATATTGTAAATTTTTTGAGTTATGCATTTGAGGAAACCAAGAGACCTTTGAATTGGAATCCTATGAGTCTCTCCACTCATGTATAAATTCATGATATGGATAATGCAGTAAAAAAATTCAATACATGGAGTTACCTCTTGGCCTGGCATGATCAACATCAACAATAAATTTCCTTGATTACACGAGTGTCATAACTCCCCATGGAAAAAACCCAACTAGGGCAACAAATATCATAATTAAGTATCAAATTTCGTTCTATGTGGCTAATTGTTGCTGCATTTTCGATGAACTTCTTGATGACATTATCGCTTGCTTCCCTACCAAATGTTGTCAGTTTGTTGAAGTGAGACGTTTAAAATTAGTTGCGCAGAATCAGGAGTTGTAGGATACTATGACTACCCTTTCTCGGGCAGTCTGTGACCCATCTTCCTAGTACCCATAGAAGGTTGATCAAAAAATCGCTATCGTGTCAGAACTTAAGGAGAATCTTCCCCAACTTCATAGGACTCCCAGGATATTTTCAGTCAAGTCTCTGATTAGAGCAATGTTCTTGCCAAAAAAATTTAGCCTGTATATTTGCTCTGAGAGAATGTTAAGAAGCTCTTCGTGTAGGAAATGAACACTCTAGATTTGGAGTAGAAGAAAAAACAATTGGCCTAGGCAGATACACTTGACACCCAGATTAATCAGATAGATGGTGCCTTGTAGGACACCAAGCAAGTGCTTCGTGACCTTCTTCCAACTACGCAACACCACTTCATTACATTGAGCACTCTCATTGCAAGTGATAATGAACAATTTTAGAAGCTCATCCAGTCTCGACTCGCTGAATTTATTGTCGATACCTCTGCACATTTTTCGAGACATGTTTCTGCAGTGTTGGAAGCATGAAATGATGATGTTTCCACATATATTATCTTTAAGGATAACATGTTGTAGGCAGTGCCAGAGTTGGGTTCTTCGTTTGAAGGTGAAACAACTGCATCTAGTGAAACATAAGAAAACCTAGAGCCAGATCCACCAGTGATGCATTGAATCAAGGGCAAGTGAATGGATTGTCTTTGGGTCCTGTTTGGTCCTTTGGTTTTTGGAAAAATATGATGAACAACAATTGCAGAAGTTAAATGGCTAAATATATCGAAAGAAGGTCACCATAATTTTGAACGTGGCAAATAATTGAAACATTGAGACCTGTGTGGCCCTCAAAAACAAAAAAATGGTCTCAATTTTGAATGAATCAATAGGAAAAAGGGAAATGGATCCAGGATTTTTTCAAAGAGGATGAAATCAAAGGCGGGATCAAGAAGCCTCTGCGAGGACTAGATAAAGTGATCAATACTATAAAATAAAGCATAAAGGGATGAATCAAGTAACTTTTCTATATACTAAGCTTCTCCTCTAAGTTTTTTTTATCGAAATTGCGTGCATCAGAACTTTGTGTCTACGCAGAAGTTCTATTTTATGCACTCTAAAGTTCAATGTAATGTTTTAGTTTAGAGTCCCTGCAAATCTATTTGATCTATGTTGTAATGGTTGGAAATATTAATAAAATGGATTTTGAGAATTCCTGTGTGTTTGATCCAATGAATGTGTAACCCCATTTGAATTTTTTTTGTTTCTTTTACATGAATGGCATATCTGGTTGTTATGTGGTGAATTCATGTCTCTGTCATAATACAATTGTGTAGAAAGTAAAAGGTGAATGGCACAAATAACATTATTGTATTAATCTAGATCCATTAATTATTTAACGGTTTTGGCTCACCTAAGGTGAGATGCTACATAAAAAGGAAGTGAAAATGCTAGTGAAAAGATAAACTACAATGCCCTATTTTTTTGGCAACTCAGGATGAACTTGGGTCACTATCACTTCAAAATTTTCTGCCAATAAATTTCGTCCAAGATTGTGTAAGGAAATAGGAGCAAGTTGGGGCCTTGAATTGGCTAAGTGTGGGCCAAAGTAGGATAGTTAGCTCGAGAACATGTTTACAATGTAGGGTGTGCTTCAAAGTTGAATAAAGTCATTATAATAGTTTCCCATTCTCATCTAATTAATGAAAAGTATCAGAGGGGTTTTTCCTAGTTAGGTTCCCCTATAAATCATTTTGTTCTTGGTGCTTTAATTGTTGCATGTGATTTCATGTGTTTCTAAATTGTGATTTCCATTTCGCAGAACAATAGAGGAAATTTGTAATCTCTTGTTTTCTGTTTCAATACATTAGTAGTAGAAAATTTCTATTAATTTCTACATGGTATCGAAGAAGAAATCACACTAGAAACCAGTCTATATAGTCTCTCCTTTAGAGATTTCATGCAAATTTAGTGAAGAAGTTTTCTTCTAAGCGGGAAAATGTATTTCAACACAAAAATGAATGTATCTGACATCTCAAACCAGTTGAATCACCATACAGACAAAGTGGATATGCCAGATGAAGGAAATGCAATCAATATCAAATTTCTAATCTTTGTTCACCAACAAAGAATAGATATGATCAATTATCATTCTCGAGGGATAGATATCTTTGTTACTTTGATCCTAGGAAATGGTGCAAAATGTTGTATCTAATTCTCGAAGGAAGTTTTTGGTTGTAAAACTGCACCAAGAAACCAACTCAACCAATCTTTAGGTTCAAGCTAGCCCTCAAACCAAAGGGGGCTCCCTCAATTTTTACGAGGATTTTTGTTGTTCACTGTCACTGGACAGTAGGATATGAAGAAAAATTGCTAGATCTAGGATTTTTTGTATAGGTGGTTGTCGATGAGTCATAAATCCCTGGTTAACAAATAAATCCCTCTCCTGCATAGGCCTAGTCAAAGTGCCAACATTTAGCTATGGTAGAAAAACATATCTTGAAAGATTTTTGATAGAGGAATATACTAGAAATTAGATAATCAAGTATCCTCCCTAAATCATTAATCATCTAATAAGAGTAGATGTGTATAGAAGAATCTATATATGCCACATAAATACATTTAAGAGATGAAAGAAGGCAATAAATTAATGATGTCGAGGTACTAATTGAAACAACCTATTCAACAAGCTATTCTTAGTAATGGTTATAAATTTGCAGTGGGTTTTAAGGGAAGCCAATCCTCAACTTAGCCTTACCTTGTAATTCTATGTTACCTTAAACATATGCAAAAATAGATTATGAATACAATGGAAAATGCATACATCATACACATATTTTGTCATAAAACTGAAGCCATAAGCACTTGATTAAAAATTATGCAACAAGAGATTTTACAAAAAATGGTGAGGGTTTTAGCATCAAAATCCAACCATTTCTCATTCAAAATCAAAGAATATATAGATATTACAACTTATGAAGTTGTTACAAGATTCCAAGGATAAAATTCTAACAAAATACTAAAGATAAAAAACAATTTTCTGAATATCTGGAGGAAGTTTGGAGTTGTTTGAAAAATCTCTTCCTCAAAATCTCGATAAGATTGACTATTGATCTTCCTCCTTCAGATGATAAGATCATATCCATTGCTTGAGTATAAGAGTCAAATACATTATATGTGGAGCTAAATTTTATTTAATAGATTTATTTATTAATTTAGATTATTATTTTATTAATTTTATTTTACGTTTATTTTAAATATGTGCATTTTATTTTAAAACTATAGTTCTATCACAAATTATTAAAGTTGTTAAACTAACAATTATGATTATTTATTAAAATATAATATTTTAAATCAAATATAATTCCCGATCCCTATGTGCAAATATATGGCTAAAATTAATTGTGGGAGGGGGGTGATTCTAGGACAACATTTAAGGAGGGGGTTGGGTCCTCAATTTTTACCACCGGTTTTTCCTTAAAGTTACATGTCATTCTCTCATGAATTGCACATGCCCCCTTTCATGGTTTTCAAAACAACTAGGGGGGAGGGGGTTCGTAATCCACTTTTGTTGCACAAAGTTTAACAAAAATATATTAATATTAAAATTTTGGTGGGCGGGACATTTAAGTTTGATTTTTATTAATTGATTCTTAATCATTTTTAGGCCTAATATATATATATATATATATATATATATATATATATATATATATATATATATATATATATATATATATATATATATATATATTCTAAAATTTAATCAATCTACCTTGATTAATTATCTTTATTACTTAATTAATAATGTTTTTTATTATTAATACTCTAAAATTGAATCAATCTACCTTTATTAATTATCTTTTATTACTTAATTAATAATTAACATTATCATTGTATACATATATTCATTGATTTATTTTTATTTTATTTTATTTATAAATTTTATTTGAAATTTTTTATCATTTTTCTTGAACAAGAAAAAGGTACAACACCTATGAAGACATCAATGCTATGCTCCTATGGAATATCATTTACCTTGATATTCAATCTTTGGAAGTCCTCATTGTGCTCTGCCATTGAACCCTTTTGTTTTAGATTTATCAATTCGCTAAAGAAGGTATTGCTCTTTGTATCCTCATAATGTGCTACTGATTCTTTCGCAAAAATTGCCCAAGTGATAGTTGATTTATGAGAACAAAGCCATCGTTACCACAAAAACTAATTTTTTTCTAAACATAAAGATGCAATACACACCTTTTTTGTATGTGACACATCATATTATATATTAAATAATTGCTCCATTAGTAGCATCCATGTTACCAGATCCTTTCCATCAAACTTCCACATATAAATATTTGAAATATGGTTGGCCTTCATCCCAAATTTGGAGTCTCTAAAACCATGATTTGCATTCTATTTTTTTATGAGTTTAATGAAATAGGTCCTCGTGACCACTAGGAAGCCTTTCTTATAACAACTTTGCCAAACCTTCATTCAAACCTTCCATGTCTTCCTTTAAACTATTCATGCCACTTTTTATATCATCCATGTGACCTTTTATTTATGATTTTAAACAATCAATGTCCCCTTTTAGTTTGTCTTTGGTTTCTCTTTGTGAGAGCGGAATTTGTAACACTTGGTCCCGTAATTTTGATATATCATGTTACAATTCTTCTTCTTCATGCATGATAGTAGAGCTTTCTGAGGGTTGAATGGGTGTAGGATTCTTTTGTTTGAGAATAATTTTAGAACCAAATACTAATGTCTACACTTCAATATTCCCTTTAAATCACCTCATACTAATTTTTCAAACAAAATTTCTGAAGTTAAAAAAAATACACCTTTTTCTTTCTTTTAGGAGCTCAATTGAAATTGTTGTATCTCTATAGGTCTGAAATTTGTCTTCTCATATCCCTCTTAGTATTATTTCCATTGCCACAAGTCAAATCGGGATTAGATTCCTCAAGCTAAAGTTATGCCCATTCTCTCACGATGTCCTCGTTATGGAATGATTGAATAGAGAAAACTTGTACAAAATACCATCTTTCATTGTTTCAAGCTTTAGCCCTAAAAATGATTCAAGATAAAATATAGTGTGTTTTATTTCATCCAATTTTTACAAAATTGAAATCTGATGCTTGTAGAGAAAGTTATGATGATTTTCCCTAGGTCACGTGTTTGAGACTCAATTCTGCACCATGCGGAAACCCTAACTTGTTCTAACCATATCTTAGAAAATATAGAGAACCAATGTCTAGAATTTTTACACAAACTTCAATAAGATTTATTCTATGCGTGGTTGATATTTCATCTTTTGAATCCTCGTCTTGAAAAAATTATAGCGAAAATTCCTAGATGACTTGTTGAAGCAGCGAAACCATAGAATCCAAAGTTGTGATACCAATTGTTATGTAACCATATCACAACGTAGAAGAAAAGGTAGATCAATGACTTGAAAATTAACCTCTTTGAGGGGGACACCTTCTTTATATCACATAAATAAACAATTCTTGTATGATTCAAATGAAAAGACCTCCTTGGTATATACATGAGTCTAAAGGGTCACAATATAATGAGAGCCTACATAACAATAATAATGTAAGGGAACAACAATAACAATAGTGGGCTTCTATGGGGAAAAACAATAACAATATGGGGATACATGGGAACAACAATAATAATAAGGGGGATACACTAACAATACCAATAACAATGACGAGGCTACACTAATATTATAGGGACCTTAGAGATTTATTCCATGTCTAATTATAAGCTGCTCCAAATATTCAATCTTCATTTGTTTAGTTTTGATTGTAATGTTTTCTTGATTTAACTCATTTGAAACCTTTTTGAGTGTTGATTCCAACTTGGAGATATTTAAAGTAGTATCGGTTATAATTTTTAAAATCATTTATCTAGTATGTATATGCAAATCAATCTCACCCACTAGATGAATTTTCCTCAAATCAATGTTGCCTTGTAATCTTCTACAATTTTGACAGTTTGGGCCTTTGGTTCCAGGACTACTATATTTGAATATCCTTTTTCATAATCCAAGGTAGAAAGTAACCTTTTATTCGATGAACTTAAACCTTGATTCCATAATTCTATATATGAACCTGGTTTCATCTCTAGATTCTTGTTTTTTATTTCCATAAATTGAGAGTAAATAACATTTTGCTTTCCTATTGAATGGAATGCACTAGATGATGATGGTTCTTGAATAATGGTTTTGTTTGGTAGGAGATCCCACTAGAATGCAGACTCTATTGCAATAGCGTCCTTGGTGTTTTAAATGTAACTAAATGCTCCTCCTCTTGAACTCTTTGTCTCTTCTATGATAATTTCCCTTCATCTTTCATACCTAAGACTGAACAAGATATGGTATCTCCTCAGATTCTCTCTTGAGTTCCTTCACTTTTGATTGTGGTGTTTCAAAAGTCACTACTTGTGAAGTATGATCTATTTCCTAGATGTTTGGTTCAATGTGAACTAGATCTTTCTCCCAAACCTTTCTATTTGCAAACTACTTTATTTTTGGTTTCAGAACATTTTTATATGGGGTTGATCCACACTTTATTCTTCTTTTGATATGATCTTGTGATTATCATATTTCTAGACTTCTTGAGTAAATTTCACTAGTTTTAACATTTCCTCAAGCTTTCAGTGTTGTCCTTGTGTTAACTAATAAAGGTCCAACCTCCTTCTTCAATTTGAGGAAGGTTGGGAATGTTTAGACAAAAAATAAACATGATCTGAATCAAGGATTTGTCTAATAAATTCAAATGAAAAAATCCTCATAGGAAAGAAAAGTGGAAGTTTGTAAGGAGGTAACTCACGACCACGAATTATGATCTATGTATATTTAAATAAATTTCAATCTCATACTCTAGTATATGGGCCGAGTTATAAAATATTTTTAAGTTCTCGAAACATTCTTGGAGGGAGCTCATTAAATAATAAACCATATGCAACTTAGAAGAACTAATTAACAAGGTCTACACATCCATAATCTTGAAAATTCTTTCTCATCATTGATATTAAATGAATTATAGAGATGTCATTGCCAATCTGATCTTGAATACACAAATGAAGAAATAAAAATTTGTTCACTAGAAATACAAAAGAAGATATACATGGACAGATTGATACCTAAAGGACTTACTGAGACCATAATGAGCTAATTTGACATTGATAACATTGGTTAAATAATGATTGAAATGAAACCTGACCAAGGAATTTTTGGTCAATGAAAAGAGGTTAAGAACCCCAAGATGTTGTCATCTAGAGTCTAATCATCATCATACCCTAAAAAAACAAACCATTGACATATTTTTTGTTGGAATTTCAGGGAACATACTAGTGGGATAAGGGAAAACACTTTGTGGTAACTAAGAATTCAGAGGTAAAAATGTCTGTAGGACAAGGGAAATTTCTTGAAAATTTAACTCATTGTAGGATTGACATAGAAAATATTAATTGATAGGTTGGGTTTGATTTAATAAAACTATATTAAGGATTTATTGGATAAATGCGGAATTAATACAATATGGATCAAATCCATTATTCTTTAACATAATTGCTTGCTTACTAGTAAGATATTTTTTACCACACCAAGAGATGAATTCTAGATAAGGATGTGTTTGAGGAAATATGAACTATGCTAAGTAAGAATATGAAGTTAAAGCAATATAATGCTAATCCTTAAAGCATTGAAAATCCCACTCTATGAGTTCATAAAGATCCAATTCAAAATAGGTTTCATGTGAATCTTCCTCCTAGTCTATTAATGGAAAATCCTCAAAGTTCGTAAGGTAATAATAATTTGAAGTTTTAGGCTTCATATCTTTAATCTCCATCTTGAATATTGAACAAAAGAGGTGAACTTGAAAATTACCTCATTAATAATTGTAGTTTCCTAAGTAACCTCTCCACCATCCACAATTTCTCTAGTGCATTCCGTCAAAGTTAAAGAGATAAAAACCCATATTCAGCAATATAATGCTAATCCTTAAAGCATTGAGAATCCCACTCTACGAGTTCATAAAGATCTAATTCAAAATAGGTTTCATGTGAATCTTCCTCCTAGTCTATTAATGGCAAATCCTCAAAGTTCATAGGGTAAGAATAATTTGAAGTTTTAGGCTTCATATCTTTAATCTCCATCTTGAATATTGAACTAAAGAGGTGAACTTGAAAATTACTTCATTAATAATTGTAGTTTCCTAAGTAAACTCTGCGCCATCCACAATTTCTCTAGTGCATTCCGTCCAAGTTAAAGAGATAAAAGCCCATATTCCCCAATTGTTGATACATTTGGAAATAATTTATTGGAATAAATATTTATTATTTGAAAGCAATGATGGGTTCTAGCTTATTCATTACATGATGCCATCCTTACACTTCTAACACATGGATCATTAGTTTTGTGCCATTTGGATGCCACTTGGATGCCACCTATATGTTGACTATATGCCAACTATATTTTGATTGTAGGTTAACTATCCACCATTAAGCACCACCTACACACCATCAATTAACGCAACAACTTACTAACTATGGGGTCCACTAGTAATGTCATATGGACAGTATTGAGGGGGTAAAGAGTGACATAGCTTATTGTGTGATTTGTTTACCACTCAGACATGATTTCAGAGCCCCTCTCCCCCGTTCATGGCTCAACATGGCTCCTTCACCGTTCATTTGATCAAATACTATATTGTGTTACCAAATCTATAAAAGAGTTAAACTCACTCGACTGTTTATAAAATTAACAGTTATTTCAAAAAAGAATTTATTTGTTTTAATAAATCAATAGTACATGTTGCAAACTGGATGTTGTGGATGTTGTTATAACACATGCTTTAGGTTTTATTGAATTACCTTTAACTACGTTCTGAGTTTTCTAGACTTACCATCAGCCATGCTCTAGGTTTTTTTTGGCTTACCCTCAACCATGTTTCTAACCCTCATGTATCAAATTCCCAAGGAATTAAGACTCTACAAGAATCCCTGTCCATATGTTCCATGTCTCTCACAAACTTATGTTTCTTCATCCTCACTTGGTTTCTTCTTACCAAAAATAATACATCAAGTGGTTTCTTTCTTACAACAAACATCATATCAAATGGTTTCAAATGACCACAAACCATTACACCATGTGGTTTATAGCTGACAAAAAACTTTCCTTTGTTATGTGGTTTCTACCTTACCACAAATGCACTACAATCTTGTTTTAAGATTACCATGAACTTTTGAGGGGTATAGATTTCTCATGAGGATTACATCACCATTAAGTCCAATACATACAATCACTAACTCCAATCATGGAGATATGAGATACATACATTCTCTAAGACCACTAAACTCACTCAAACATGACATTATAGACTTGCTTACAAACATAAGATAATGATCATATATAGCATCTTTAAATTGTGATATTCTTATCTAAGATGATGCTTATTGTAACTTTATGAGCTTTGATCATCAAGCATATCATGCCATTCATACAATGACTCTAAATTGTAATATCTTACTATGTGTTAACACGACATTCAAAGATTAAAGGTTGCCAAACTCTTCTAGCATAATCACATATTTGATCATGTCTTGTCCTTCTAAACTCTAATGTCTCTCTAAGATGGCACTAGAAGCTAACATAATGTATTACATCAAAATTGTTTACTATAATCATAAATCGAGTATAGTGTATTGTGCATAACATGTTTTTAACCTTTAGTTTAAAGGAAAATTGTATTAGGTACATAATTTTTTTGAAGATGGTAAAATTTATTACAATTTAATTATTAATCATTGTTGAGGAAAATTATTATTGTTCATGAATATGGACCAATTCATCATAATTATTAAAGGAAACCATGTGCTATATGAAATAATCCATTGTTGGTCTATAAAGGGGCATACCTTCACTCATGCCACATATATGGGTATATTGGGTTATTAATCTATTTCTTTAGATTCAAGGATAATAAACCTTTAGTCAATTAAAAATAGCTTTAGGTTATATTTGAAAATCAAAAAATACTTTTAACTTAAGTAATATTATAAATAAATACATGTAATAGAATCATATGTTTTTTAATAATGTCTAGCTATAATGTCATATATGAAACTAGATTCTATACTTAATCATAATTTAACCTCTTATCTAAACAAACTATTAAATACACACTAAATAAGATTTATACTTAACCTTTTTATTACTATTATTTAAATTTAAATCTTTTAATAACATGAACATTATATTAATGTCTCACATAAAAGGGATAATAATCACTAAATAAGATTTATACTTAACCTTTTCATTACTATTATTTAAATTTAAATATTTTAATAACAAGAAACTTTATATTAATGTCTCACATAAAATGGATAAAACAGATAATAATCACTAGGTGTGGTTTATGGTTTATTTAGAAATCAAGTTTCTAGAATTTTCATTCCTTAAAAAATAAAAAAAATTATGGATGAGTGAGATTTAATAGTTTGAGAATGTTTTTTTGTCTTATATACAATTTAATAGATAAAAATATACAATTTAATAGATAAAAATATCAATTGTTGACATATAATTTTTCTATTCCAAATCTTCACTATCCATTTTTATTGGCCATTTAATTTATATTACTATAATAGTGTATTTATATAGACAACTTTTGGACCATTAATTCCTATTAATGATTCTTTAATAGATTAGTCAAGACACATAATAATATTTCAAAACATATAACAAATTTTCATAAAGCTATTGGTTTAGGATTTTGAATATATCTTAATTATAACCTAAAATATTAGTAATAAGTTTAGAGCTCTCTCATCACTAATAACAAAATATTGTTCTTTTACCATAGGACCACTTGATTAACTAATGCCAACCTAATCCTATAAGAATTAGATTGGTTAGGAATTTAGTGTTGCTTTTTATATAAACATTGATACCTCTATTTGTACTAATATCTAAAAATATCCATTGAAAATTTTAATAGGTAACTTAGTTCGTTGAAGCCTCTGACAAATCTTTGACTCTCTGTCAGGAAAAATAGATTCAATTCTTCAAGCTCTTTATATTAAATCAGTAAACTTATGGAACTACTAAGTGGACCTGGCGCAAGGAGAATCCAATAAAACCTTACCAAAGCGAATACCATCAACGGAGAAAAATTAATATTTTATTGTTATAAAGCGAATACAATGCATATACAAAAAATAATATTTTAATGTTATATAACGTCCATTGACAGCGACATAAAATCGTGGCGTGGAAAAACTTGTGATCGAAACGGTCATTTGAGTCACCACATTTTAATCCATAAAAACGCTTTTGTCCCATTGTAACATTAATATTGTGTGAACTGAAATATTGAAGTCACAGGTGTCATCATCAGCGTAAAGAGAAGTGATATGTATGATACTAATTACCAAACAAATAAACAAATAAATATATATATATATATATGAACCTTTAGTCATTCTAAAGTCAATATTTTGTTGTGATCACCTAGTAGCACTTGCATGATTTTATTCTGAGTTAATATATATGGGGTATAATAATGATGATTTTGGGCGTATATAATATTAAGAGACAGTGCGTTGCGTCAGAAATAAATCAAAACTCTTCCAAACTTCATTTTTTCACTTGCAAGCTTAATTTTATTGGCTTTGAAGCTAAGTAACAAGTAAGTACACCATCATCCTCCATCTTTTGCTTTCCCAATTTCATTTCATGTCAATAATTCTTCAAGTTAGGGTTTGTAGCAAAATTTTCATGGGAAATGTTTGGGCAAAAATGGCTATCATAATTTTTGATTTCAAAAACATGTAAAATGATATCCTACACTTGCATAGATGTTTAATGAGCCATTTTTACCATCTTACCCACCCCAAAACAAAGTTTAAACACTCAAAAAGAAAAACCCTAGCTCATTCTTAAAGGTTTTTTGGCAAATTTCATCATAAACCCTCTTGTTTCCACCTGCAAGTAAAGCATCTTTCCGCTATTTCTCCACTCATTTTCATCAGCTCTAAAAGTCATTTCACCTCTCCCAAGACCCCTTCCATCATTTTGTCAAAATCACCTACATATCACTTCATTTTCATTCACACCTCACATCTTATTTTCACTTCTTGCTGCTAGGACTTTGTGTCATCATGGAGGCAAAATCTTCGCCAGAAAGAAAGAGACATCACAAAGGAGGGAGGATCCTCAGATATGAACCATCAGACTGCAACACGACCAACTCTTATCCTTTCATCAAACAATGCTTTGAGGATGTCCATTGCTTGGAATTTTGCAAAAGGGTGAGCGAGACAGGATTTCATGAGCAACTAGCAGATTGGGTAGCAACACACCTAAAAGGAGAGACTGCTGTCATTGTTGGTATTGAGTTCAATTTCTCAGTGGCCTCCATCTCAATAGCAATTGGGTTACCGGACAATGGCGAATATTGGTTCAAAGGAATGAACCTAGATATTGAAAACTACAAGCCCTTCTTAAAGACGCCATACAGAAATACACATACTCACCTCTTTCCTTTAAGATATTTATTGGAGAAATATGCCCCTTTAATGAAAACTGTCATGAGGTTCTTCACTTGTGAAGGTAGATTCTTGAGGTTGTATGCCTATCATATTCGCCCCCTGATGCATTTCACTCTCAAAAGCCACTCAACATGTATAATTATCTATTCAGGAGCATTTCCAAAATGTCTAAAAAGATACAATTAAAGGACAAAGAGCACTCCCCAAGCTTGTTCCATCACAGTCTCATCAAAACCATTTTCCTTCACCAGCTGGCAGAGAGAGGTATGGCTTGGGAAGCCTTTTTGGAAGTAGCCTTGAAATGGCATGAGGAAAATGCAGCATCTCAGTCTCCAAGTGCACCAAAACAACAAACAAAGGTGGGGTCATCTAGAAAAACAATGGAGAAGACTCAGCTATCCAAACCTGAGGTGACTAAAGTGTATAAGAAAGGGAAGAGGCTTGTGTTTTCTTCTCACAAAGAGAAAGGGGCCAAGCCTTCTTCATCAACAAAGCAAGGATCGACAACAAAGGATAAAGACATGGCTAAACATGAGTTTGAACTAATTGATCCAGAGACTGAGGATCAGACCACAAACATGAGACAGACTATCAGAGATAAGTACTACCAAATCAAGGAGCTGGCAATCAATTTGGAAAGGGAAAAGTATGTTACATCATTCCTTGAACAGGAAAACAATCAACTCAAAGCAAAGGAGTTGATACTAGAAAAGGAAAAAGCTAAGTTAATGCAGCAAGTCGGCAAAGGTAAGGAGATCATGACATTAAGAGAGCCTGAAGCATCAAAGGTGAGAGGAAAAAAGAAAATACCAAGAACAAGAGGCCTCAAGAAAGCTTTGCAAGAGGAACAAGAAAAAATTCTTCTTAATGAGGATCTTAACCTAGAAGATATGATTGCCCTAGAGGTTCATCAAGATAAAAAGTATTGGCTTAATAGGGTGAATGAACACTTGGAGAATCTCCTTGAGAAGGCAAATAGAGACAATCAATTGCTCAGACACATGGCGCATCACTATCAAGCTCAAAACATGATCGCTAATGTCAAGGTAAAACAACTTGAAAACAAGCTCAAGGAGGCCAAAAAAGACCAAAAGGATGAGGGAAACTTGGAGATTCTTGCTAAAGCATCCGTGAAGCTATAACAAACCTTTTTTTACACCTTCCCTCCAATTTTGAGCAAATTGTGAGCACTTCAAGTTTTTTGACAAATTTTGGTCTAAGTTCAGAAATTCAGCTGGCGCTGCGCTTTTTCCTCAGGCATCCATTTGAGGAAAGGTATAGATTTTTGGAAAGGTCTTGCCATCCTCTAAAAACCCATTTTCTCAGATTTTGCAGAGGTGGCTTAGTTTTGGAGAAAAATGCAAAAAGTGCCAAAAAACTAGCATTCTGGACCATTTTTGAGAGGCGTTGTGCTTTTGGAGTGACCTTGGGAGAATAGATATTTGAAGGCCTTCCATGCTCCAAATTTAGAAATTCAAACTATTCTAAAAAAAAGACTTGAAGGGCTAGTTGATCATTCTCTCAGAGTTTCATTTTGACCCCTATAAGGCACCTGAAAATCAGCTCAAAGTTGGAGCTATGCTTCTGCACTTTCTATGTTTTTATTTGGAAAATTTCACTGTTTAAAATTTCTAGTTTCTAGTCTGACTTGGTAAAAGTCAAGATTCTCTATGTAATGGCACTAGTTATGAGTCTAGGTGATTTAGGCATGAAAAAAATGTAGATCATAGGTCTTTTTTGATGTTTATTAAGCCTCATAAAAGAAGCAAACTCCTAATCAAACTCTTCATGAAGTGTTTGAGTTTCACCTTCTCACTCTCACTTGTTGGTTGAGAGAATCTTGGAGTCAGTGACTCTTGAAGGTTGGAAAGTGGTCTAGGATAGTTTATATGTATCATTTCACTTTAGGACAAGAGGGTTGAATTTTTTGTGAAGGAGGCTTGCATTGTAATCATCTTTCAGCTAATATAGATACATGTTGCAGCTATTTTCAAGGAACTCTAGCCCAGTGAGTTCATGGTGCTTGTACTTCATTCTTTTTGTTTTCTCATGGTATAAACATCTTTATCTACATTATATCTCTTCATTCTATGAATGCCTTGTGATAAAATACTCAGAATTCTTGTTTTTCAAGCTCTGTTATGTGGTTTTCATAGTTATGTGTTTTGTCTTCCTAAACTAATGAAATCATCTTTATTTATGATCATTAGTTTCTTCCACACTATATCCTCTATACTACACTGAAAAATACTCAAATCTAACCATGGCTTATGATATCTAGCTCCTTCTTATGTTTTCTCCTGCATTCCCACAACCTAGACCTACTTGTGGCTCCAAACCCTAAGTTCAACAAATCCTTAAAAAAAACCAATTTTTCACAAAACTTCAAACAAATACACATATCTAGCCTAAAATTCATTTTCTTTAAATTCATATCATTGATAAGAGACTTAGATAGATCCCTCTCATGCTCAGTAGGGCTAGCTACTGAGCTAAAGTGGTTTGAGGTTACCCTTGTCGATTTCCTTTTCAGCCTAGGAGATTGTAAGGACTAACAGTATCAATGGTTTTTTTCTCTTGGACCACTTGTCACTTGGTCAATTTTTATGGAGGAAATAATAGAAAATTATGAGGATACAAAGAGCAACACCTTCTTTATAAAATTGATAAAACTCCAACAAAATGGTTCAATGGCGGAGCACATTGAGGACTTCCAAAACTTGAACATCAGGGTAAATCATATTCTAGAGAAGCATATGGTTGATTTCTTCATAGGGGCTTGAAAGGATAGAATCCAACATGAGGTTCACCTTTGGGAACCTAATTCACTGGGGAAGGAATTCAGGGTGGCAAGAAACGTTGAAAGAAAAATTATGGCAACAAGGAAGTCTACCACTCACAACTACAAATATGGAAGTGTTTATGCTCCTAGCCTTCCACATCCTACAAGGTTGACGCAACAACAATTAGAGGAAAAAAGAGAAAATAGATTTGTTACAGTTGTGATAGAAAATACACTAAATGTCATAAGTTTGTTGAGAAGAAATTATTTTACATAGATTGTGAAGAGGAGGAAGAAAATGAACACGAAACATCAAAAGAAGAGGATATACACTAGGAATCAACCCTATAGAAAGAAGAAATGAATCCAAACATATATTTTAATGCATTGGAGACAATTAACGCTCCTCAAACTCTCAATATAGAAGGACATATCAATAATAAAAATATAATACTATTGATTGATTCGAGTAGTACCCATAATTTATTCATTGTAAGATAGCCAAGAAATTGAATTGCTTCCTACATACGGCACTAGAGTGTAAAGTGATGGTTTCAAATGGAGGAACTATAAATTTGTTTGGAAAGTACCATAATATCAATCTATCCATGGGGTAATATGTATTGAACAGTCCAATGCTTTCTATTCCAATGGGTGGTGTTGATGTTGTACTGGGAGTCAATTGGTTGCAATATATGGGGATGATAGCATTTAATTTTCAAGAACTTTTATTGAATTTCTTTTGGGAAGGAGAGAAAGTTGAATTAAGGGGTATTGTAGGAAAACCAAGAAATATAATCAGCTCTAATGACATGACAAAGCTTATAAATAAAGAACAAAGAGGATTAATTTCACAATTATGCTCATTAGAGGTTCAAACATCGAAATCATATATTTCTCTAGATCTCCCAAAAGCCTTGGAAAGCTATTCCAAGTTATGTGAGACTCCCAAAGGCCTCCCAGCTATTTGTAATCATGATCATGTTATTTATTTGCTTCCAGGAAGAGTTCCTCTATACATCATGCCTTATATATATCCCTATGCCTAAAAGAGTGAAATTCAACATATGGTTGCAGAAATGCTAGAAGCTGGCATAATTCGACCTAGTCAAAGTTCTTTCTCTGCTCCAACAATATTGGTGCACAAGAAGGATGGATCATGGCACATATGTTTGGATTATATGGATCTCAACAAGCTCACTCTTAAAGATTGATTTCTCATTCCTATCATTGATTAATTGTTGGATGAATTACATGGAGATATTTACTTCACCAAGTTGGATCTTCGTTTAGGATATCATCAAATTAGAATAAAGAATGAAGACACTCCAAAAACAACATTCAAAACTCATGAGGGTCATTATGAATTTTTGATCATGCCTTTTGGCCTTACTAATGCACATTCCACATTTCAAGGTTTGATCAATTCCATTTTCAAACCCTTAGAAAAAGTGTTTTAGTAATTTTTGATGATATACTAATCTACAACAAGTCTTGTTAGAATGTTGATAGGGTGATCAAACTATTGGAGGAGAAACAATTATATGAAAAATCCTCCAAATGTTTCTTTGGAGTACATGAGGTGGAATATTTGGGTCATATTATATCTCATGAGGGTGTTAAGATAGACCCTAACAAAATTAAATCCATTAAGGAATGGAAAAACCCCATAACCATAAGCATCTTTGAGGATTTCTTGGGTTGACATGGTATTATAGAAACTTTGTTAAGAACTATGGGAGAATTGTGGCACCTGTAACATAATTACCAAAGAAAGATGCATTTTCTTGGACTCCAGAAGCAACTAAATATTTTGAACATATTAAAGAGGAAATGTGCCAGGCGTCGGTCTTCGCTACACTAGACTTCACAAAAACCTTTATTGTGGAATGTGATGCCTTAGGAAATGGAATTGGTGTTTTTTTAATGCAAGAAGGAAGACCCATTTCTTTTGAAAGTTGTACAATCAAAAGAAAGTATTTACACAAACCTATTTATGAGAAGGTAATGAGCCTTGGAAATGGGTAACTATATGGGCTCATTTTGCCTAATATTCTCATTTAATCCACCATTCTCCATAGTTTTATGCATGCTTTTGAATATATTTATGTTAATTGTGTGAATGGGAATAGTCACTTTACCACAAGGTCTAATACGTGCTTATTGCAGATTTTTGGACATTTTTGGACCAAGATCAGGGATTTATGAGTATATTGGCAGCCAAATACGAGGAAACAAGGTTGAGGATTTGTAGGAGGGATGTCTACTGCACTAAGTGACCCCTTCCTCGAGTTCTCCACCATCAGCTCGGAGTTCTATAGCCCACCAAATATGATTTCAAGGGATAGCCGAGCAGGTCTAGTGAAGTGGCTGATTAACTATAGCTTTGGGCAGCCAAGCTCCTAAAGTTAAGGAGGACTGTTGGGGGTCCTCATTTGCATAAGTAGGAAGGCTTTAGTAGTTTAGTCATTTGTTAGTCTATTTTTCGCACTTTAGTGCAGCCCTATATCAACACATTTTCGAGCTTCTTCTTGTAGACAGTTTTTGGGATGTAACTATTATTTTTTATCAATGAAGACGAATCCAATTTTGCCCCAACTCTGATATTTCTGAGGAGGTTATAGCTCTTGGGGTTGGGCCCAACCCAAGTGCCAGTACCTCCTTTGTGTACTTTTATGTGTTTTTCTTTCATTCATAGAATAATTTTTGTTATTTAGGTTAAAATCTTGCTTTAGTACTTAGGTTGTTTTTGATGATTAAGATAGCTATTCATGCTTCAGGTTGATTTGGCAGTTTGGTAATAGAAAAGATCCACAAAAAAGCTACCAAGCAGTCCTTGATCTCAGCTCTCCCTCCTTGGGACCATGAATTGAGACCAAAGTACACTTGCTGCCACAAAACACTGTTTTTGCCTTCCAATGCAATTGCTAGTGTTAGATTTTGAGTTGGAAAAGTTGATGTTAGTTGTGTTTCCATGTTTATATCTGTTCTTGCTCAGTTTCCATAGCTCTCTTGCATGATTTTCTGTCTATAAACTTTTGTCCATCATATTTCTGGTTTTTAAGAGCAGATTAGGTCAAAATAGATAGATCTCTGTTTTTTTAGTCTTTGTTTGGATCAGTTTTGGAAAGTAGTATGCAGAACACCTGTAATCCATTCCTACTTACTCTTCCTCCATCATACAACCCACTCTAGTCCCTCACTCAAGATTTCTTCCCTTCATTCTCCACACTTTCCTAACTTGCCCTAATTTCTCCATTTTTGTGCAACATTTCTCTCTTTATTCTTAAACAAATCCAACCATCTTCATCACTCCTGAGCTTCATTCACCAGGTCCTACACCTCTTAAAATCCTTATCCATCCTTCATTTCCACTTTCCCACCATTTTTCCACCATCAATCCTTTAAAACCACATTCGGCCTGTTCCTGTAGAAGTTCCTGTAGAAGATAACGCGAGTGATTTTTCGAGATCTGAGCACGGTGGAAATCTCCAGAAGGGTGATAGGGACCCCTTAGGTCCTCTCCACACCATCCTAACCCCTTGCAAGCACCCACTCCATTTTCTTTCGCCAATAAACCTCTGCACAGCAAAAAATAGTTAAAACACATGCATAATAATTCTGCATAAAATTGTTCAAAAATACAAAAAGATGATTTTTCCATATTTTTTCTTTAGAAGTAGCTTAAACACATGTATTTTACCTCTACAATAGTCCATGGCATCCATTTTAGTAGTTGTACATCTCTTTTCTTGCACAAGTAGGGTTAGTTAGTAAAGTTAGGGTTTGCTAGGGTTTGCATTTACTTTCAGCTTTAATCATTCTTCCTCCAAGTAGACTAGCCTCTTTTGAGTTAGCTTCCATCCATCACAGTTAAAAGCTTCTTCTAAGAACTCATAGAAGTTGGCTTAAGCTCCTAGCGAACTTGTGCCAGTTGATCAAGTGATAGCCTGCAGTAAGAGCTAGTACTTGTGCATACAACACCATCGCTTCCAAGTTTGTTACGAACTACCGGGTTGAGAAAAGTAAAGTAGGGAGTCCCAGGAGTTGCAGCATCATTACTGCAATACTGAAGCTCACCATATTTTTGGTGTCGTTGTCGGGGAAGCGTTAGAGTATTTTGTGATTACTGCTTTTATTCTATTTTCTACTGCAAACATTTTGCTAAGTAGTTTATTCCAGCAAGAGTAGAGTAGTTGTTTCCTTTCAATTTTGCAATTTCAATTCAGCAAGAGTAGATTAGACATTTCCTGCTTTCATTTCAATTCCACAATTTCAATTCAGCAAGCGTAGATTAGACATTTCCTGCTTTCATTTCAATTCCACAATTTCAATTCAGCAAGCGTAGATTAGACATTTCCTGCTTTCATTTCAATTCCGCAATTTCATTTCAGCAAGTGTAGATTAGTATTTCCTACTTTCATTTCAATTCTGCAATTTCATTTCAGCAACATAGATTAGTCCTTTCTTGCTTTCATTTCAATTCTGCATTTTCATTTCAACAAGATAGATTTCAGTTAGTTGCAGTTCAATCTATTTCAGTTTTTGCAGGTACAAGCAGAAAAAACAACAAAAATCACCCAAAAAAAGAGATTTCATTTCATGCCTCGTAGGAACAGAGACAATTCAGGAAAATTCCTACCCAACACCCCCACCACATCACTGAGTCACCCTTCTCTCTTTTTTGGTGGCAGTGATCTTGAAGAACCTATAGGTGAACCTCCAGAGATATACGAAGATCTTATAACAGAAGAAGAGCAAGAAACCATTCCTCCTGAGACCATGGCTGAAAATAGAAATGGTAGAGGGAATGGGGAGAGAGTAGAAGGTACCTTTCCCATCCAAGAGACCAATGGGGACACAAAAATGAAAAACATCAGTCCCTCAGCCTTACCTCAATTCCATGGATTGACTACTGAAGACCCTGATACCTTCTTGTTTGAGTTTGTTGTCCTTTTTCGAACTTATGACTATGCAGAAGATGAGAAAAAGTTGAAACTCTTTCCTTCTACCCTCAAGGATGCAACACTCCGCTGGTTCATGGGGCTACCTGGAAACAGTATCACAACTTGGGCTCAAATGCAGCAAGCCTTTAACAACAAATACCAGGACTACTCTAGGTCAAAGGATACAAAGGAAGAAATCTTCCGAATGACCATGGGAAGTGATGAATCTTTAGAAGACTATGAAGAGAGATCTCAACTCAGTTATAAAAGGGCCAGGTGCACACTTGACCCCGAATCTGTGAAGTTGGTTCTGCTCAGAGGAGTTCCTAAAGACCTTCTAGATACCCTCCATTTGCTGGGCGGGGGAGACATCTACCAGCTACTTTATAATGACATAAAGACTGTATTTAGAAACCATTCTAGGGTAGCCAGAAAGAGAGGTAGGGGAAGTCAACTTTTAGCGAGTACCCCCTTATCTAGTTCATTCCTTAAAAACGAGTTTGCAAATCAGATGGAAGATTTCAAGAATGAGATGAGACAGACCATTGCCATGCAAATGGATACCTTGCAAATCCAAAAGAAGCAAGAGGAAGTTGAGAGAGCTTTGGCCATCTTTTGTCCCAGGTGCACCAGAAAGCATCCTAGGAGCGAATGTCCATTGCACTCTGTAGAAGTGTGTTTTGTTTGTGAAGAAGACCATCTGACAAATTAGTGCCCTTCCTTGCCCGAATTTAAAGCTATGTACCAAGGGGTTGAAGGAGCCACTGAACCACTCTACTTCATGAACCAAAGGAGGCCACATGGACCCAGGCCTTACTAGTAGGGAATGCAAGGGACATCCCAGACTTAGTACAACCCCAATCAAGCCACTTCCATGCCTTCTTGGGGTCCCCCTGCGCATCCTTCTTGGTCCACATCCCCTCCTTGGTCATATCCTCCTCAATACCATACTCGACCAGCTGCTCACTCATTTCATTCTCACACTCAACCACAACCTCAGTGGAATGCACCTCATCAGGGGTGGAGGCCCCAATACAACTCTCCTCTCGCTCTTTTGCCTCCACTACCTACTCGACCACAACCATTACCTCCTGCTCCTCCAAGACAACCCCAGATACCTGCTCAACCGAACCCGAACCCCAATAATAGACAGGCCCATCAAGTATATACTAGAGAAACCATATGCCCTACCTATGCTGTGGAGATTTAGGAGATCAACCTATGATCTGGGAAGGTCCTCCCAGATAGCCAACCTCCTCCTAATGAGGACAAGGAAGAGAAACAGGAAAGTGAACCCAAAGCCATTCCACCCTTTCCTGAGAGACTAACTGGAACCACACAACCAAACCTAGAAGAAACTGAACTTTTGGGAGGACTTAAATAGTTATGTGTGAAAATACCACTTCTCCAGGCCATAAAAGATGTACCAATCTACAATAATTTGATCAAAGGGAAGTGTTTCAGGCACCCAGGCAAGTGCAAGAGAGATGCCCCAACTATCAATGTCATAGGAAAACTGTATGACCTGATGTTGGGACAGATAATCTATCCAAAATATCTGGACCATGGGAGTCCTATAGTCGATGTCCACATAAATGGCACCATAATCCCCCACACTTTGATTGATCTAGGGGCTACCATTAATGTAATGACCAGGGACACTATGCTCAAACTCAACCTTCAAAGTTCCCTAAGAAAGACCTCAATAGTACTGCAGTTGGTAGATCACTCCACTGCGACTCCTGAGGGGATTGTGGAAGATGTCATGGTCTCCATTGATTCCTCGGAGTACCCTGCTGACTTCTTGGTCCTTCAGCCAAAGGACCAAGAAGTCAGTAGGGTATCCCCTCATCTTGGGAAGGCCTTAGTTAGCTACTATAGATGCTTACATGAGTTGTCGAGCTGGGAGCATGACCATCAAGAATGGGCATATGTCCAAACAGCTAGTCCTATATCCTCCTGCCCAACCTCTGCTTGAACATGACTTACCTATCTAGTTGGAAGAGGAAGATGAGGGTGAAGTTTACTCTACCCCATTATGCATAGTGGAAGCCACCAGGGGAGGTCCTCAAACCGAGGATGATCTTATTGAGAAATTGATTCAAAATCCATCCCCAAGTGTGCTGCCATTAGAAGAGTTGGTGGAAGAAACACAAGCCAGTGCTTTAGTTGATCTCTGTGTGGCTGATTCGACCTTTCTCCGAGTTAAGAATGTGGAATTTGGCCTTGAAAGAACCTTGAAGATCAACTCATCCCTATCCACCTCTCAGGAGAAAGAGTTGTGTAGCTTATTGAACAACCATTTGGATGCTTTTTCTTGGAGCTATAAGGAGATGAAAGGAGTCCATCCTTCAATCTCTACCCATCACATCTACATTAAAGAGGATTTTAAACCAGTCAGGCAGCCTCAAAGGAGGATGAATCCAGCCCTTAAGGACATTGTCAAAGAAGAACTGCAGAAGTTGCTGGATGCAGGATTCATCTACCCCATCTCTGACAGTGAGTGGGTTTATCCTTTGGTGCTTGTGCCTAAGAAAAAGGGGAAGTGGAGAATCTATGTAAATTATCGAGAACTTAACAAAGCCACCAAGAAGGACCATTTCTATTTGCCTTTCATAGGTCAAGTGTTAGATGGCCTGGCAGGGAAGAAGTTCTTTTCCTTCCTAGATGGGTTTAGCGGTACAATCAGATCCAAATCAGCCCGAAAGACCAAGATAAGACCACTTTCACTTGTCCATGGGGTAACTTTGCCTACTAGGTCCTTTCCTTCGGGTTATGCAACAATCCTGCCACTTTCCAGAGAGCAGTACTGAGTATATTCACTGAGCTGGTTCATGATTCAGTGGAGATTTATATGGATGACTTTACCCCTTATGGTTCTAACTTCCAAGAAGCTCTGACTAACTTGAGGAAAGTTTTAGCCAAGTGTATTGAGATGAACCTGTCCCTCAGTCCCAATAAATGTGAATTCCTAATCACTGAAGGGACCGTGCTAGGTCATACAATCTCTCAGCAAGGTTTACAGGTGGATCCCAACAAAATTTCTATCATCCAAAGGGTCCCGCCTCCTCAAAAAGTAAGAGATGTTCGGAGTTTTCTAGGCTTAGTAGGATATTATAGAAGATTCATTAAAGATTTCAGTAAGCTATCCTCTCCATTGTTTGGTCTTTTGGGAAAAGATGCTGAGTTCATATGGACTGACAACTGTCAAGAGGCTCTGGATGCTTTGAAAGGTAAGTTGATAACTGCCCCAATCTTGAAAGGTCCAAACTGGGCCCTACCTTTCCAAATTCACACAGATGTCTCGAACAAAGCCATAGGAGTAGCCTTGGGACAAGTTGAGGAGAAGCTACCGTATGCTATATATTTTATTAGTAAAAACCTGTCCAAGGCAGAGTTAAACTATACTGTAACTGAGAAAGAGCTCCTGGCTGTAGTCCATTCCCTAAACAAGTTCAGACACTACATCACTGGCTATCAAACATTCGTGCATACTGATTATGCTGCAATTAGGTATTTGATGAACAAACCTGATGTAACGCTCGTATCATTAGATGGTTATCTTTATTGCAGCAATTTGATTTGACCATTGTTGATAAGCCAAGTAAGGAAAATGTTGTTGCTGATTTTCTATCTAGACTAGATTTGCATGTAGGTGAATAAGGGATGGTGGATGATCAAATTCCAGATGAGCACTTGTTTGCTATTTCAATACTCTCTCCATGGTTTTCTGATATAGCAAATTATTTGGTTTCAGCACAGTTTCCACCATACCTGTTCTCGAAAGAGAAGAGCAAGATCGTGAAGAAAAGTGCCCCATTCACTTGGATTGGGGGCAATCTTTTTAAACTTGGCCCAGATCAGATTTTGAGGCGGTGTGTCAGGGAGGAGGAATTTTTTGACATCCTCCTAATTTTTTTACATTCAAAATTCTCCAGGCAGGATACTATTGGCCCACTCTTCATCAGGATGTCAGAAGATACATCAACCAACGTGACAGATGTCAAAGGATGGGGAAACCTACTCCAAAGGATGAGATGCCCTTGCAACCTCAGGTGAATTTCGAGGCATTTGAGAAGTGGGGCATGGACTTTGTGGATCCTAACAACCCTCCTTCAAAATAGAGGTCCTACATCATTGTGTGCACATATTACCTGACAATTGGGCAGAAACAAAGGCAATCAAAGCAGCAACAGAAGAAAAGGTAGCTGATTTTTTGAGGGAAAATATCTTCTACAAGTTTGGCTACCCAATAGAATTAGTTAGAGATCAGGGAAGTTAGTTTAACTCTAATCTGATTGAAGACCTACTCGCTCATCACAAGATTAAGCACAGAACTTTCACCCCTTATCATCCACAAGAAAATGGACAGGTGGAAGTTACTAATATAGCTTTGGAAGGGATTTTGACTAAGGTAGTGAGCAGCAGCAGAAAAGATTGGACAGATCACCTGGTTGAGGCCACCTGGGCCTATAACTACTTGGAAAACTACAATAGGTTTCACACCCTATGAGCTGGTCTACGGGAAGAAGGCTTTGTTGTCCATAGAATTTGAATATAACACATTGAGGTTGGCAGCTCAGCTGGACCTAGATATCAGCCATGCACAAAAGGAAAGATTGCTTCAGCTGAATGGATTAGATGAACAAAGAATGCAGGCCCTTCTCCACTCGGAGGTAATCCAACTTCAGAGAAAAATATGGCATGACCGACACCTCAAAGAAAAGAAATTTCAGCTAGGGGATTGGGTGCTGTTATATGATTCAAGGTACAAGGATTTAAAGGGCAAGCTGAGGACAAGATGGTTGGGACCATATATAGTGGAAACATGCAAAGACAATGGTTCAGTCCTTATCGGACCATTGATAAAGAAGCCACCCCCATGCTCGTCAATGGGCATAGATTGAAAATCTACAAGAAGCCCCTTTCTAAGCAAGAGTTCACTGAGACTCTTGGAAAATCAGTATTGGTAATGGAGCAGGTCCCTGTCTCCACTCTACCTACATCATGAAGAAAAAAAAACACAAAAAAAAGAAAGAAAAAAGAAAAGAAAAAAACACAGAAAAAAGAAAAAATAATAAAATATCCTTGGGTGAAAACCTTTTGGAGGTGCCCAGGGCATACAGTGAGGGTGAAAACCTCCTGGAGGCGCCCCAGCTGTCTCAGAAAAAAAAAAAACAAAAAAAAAAAAGAAAAATAAATCTAGTTTCTGTTGAATAAATTGCAGGTTGCAGGAAGGTCATTACAGGTTTTGGGAGAATCGCACAAGTCAAAGACAGAGGACATGACCAGGATGCATGCATCCCTCACAATCCATTCCTCCATCATCATTACCCTTTCCCAAGATCTAGTCTCATTTGGTCCGAAATTCCACATCCTACAGGAAGCTCTGTATCTTCTACAGGAGGATCCTGTAGAAAATACAGACAAGCCAAAACCGATCTTAGAAGAGAACTCGAGGGTTTGAAACCTATCTATGAGGCCTATAAACCTCCCTGCCTTCATCCCTCACCATATGTCACCTTTTTCCATCTTTGTACACCTCCATTCCACTCGTTTCCATGTCCCTGCACAGTCACACACAAAAATCTTGTTTTTCATGTTGCAAACAAAATTTTAAAGACAAATCAAAACAATAGGTTTTTCACTCACCATACCTGATACCCTCCATCTAAGATTCCTTGCCAACCGAGACCCTCGTCAACAGTTGTAGCCCTACTCATTTTAGCTTGAATCTCAGAAGGAGAAGCTGCTACAAGAAATCCTACAGGATTCCTGTAGCAGCGAACCCCCCTAAAAAACATACTACAGAGCCAGGGACAACAAAGTATAGCCTATGAAACATGCATGAGCTCTGTTTGAACGTGTAAACATCAGCAACAGTCCGAGGTTGAGCATGCAGAATGAAAGCAACAACAACAATGAAGAAATGGGTTCCAAAATATGAAATGTGCATAACACAACCGCGACTGCGCAGGTAAGTGCCTAAACCTATTATGCAATTACATGAATCATATTTCAAGGCTGCGTGACTATGGGAATGGTTCAGATTGAATGAAATTGGTGGCTAGTTAACTAGCCACCCTCGGTCAGTTACACGTCCTCGTGGAATCCAAACGAGCCCCGTCAAGTTCAAAACTACTGATCAGATACGCAACCAGCACGTGTGGAATGTCCATTCAAGACGACATATTTGGGACTGGTGATGGTGGCGGTGGATAACGGGAGTAAGGGAGGTGATGGTGGTTAGACGGCATGTAGAAACATTATGGCCATGTCCTAGAATCAATGGTTGGGTCCGGACACCTCATCACCTCACCACGAATCATGCCTGCGGATAAAAAACAACTCAGTTAAGACATTCACCACCCTTTGTTCATTCTGCACTCACAACGTTTTCGACTGGAGTATGCATCTACCACTTCCAGAGTAGCTAACCAGTCGTCCTCCGCCAAATTTCTTCCTGTTTTTTGAAAATCTCCTGCCTATCAGACTCTACAGGAAGTACAATTTCATTCTACAGGAGCTGGGTGACTTCTATAGGAAGGGTTCTACAGGAAAAGCAGAGAACAACTCTGCAGAAAGAAAACCCAGAACTTTCATCGAATTTCAAACTCAAAACGAGGTAGCCTTGGGAAAACTTCTTTGTGCATGATTTGTGAGTGCAAGGTGGTGAATTGAGCATGGAATTAGATTAAAAAATGAGAGTAAAAGTCTGCCTGTGCATTGGAAAAAAGTGAAAGTCTGCCTACATATTTCACTGGGTTTACCCATTTTTTTTTCTTTGCATTCGAAATCTCCTCATCATTTTTAATTTTCTCCTATAAGGAAGATACATGCAGCAGTAGAGGCCAGCCTGTGTGTGTGAAAAAACCTGAATTTACATATCTATCTATGTGCTGAGAAAAGACCCTGTGTCCTTATGCTCTGTTCTGTAAAAAAAAATTTCTTTTCATAAACAGACAATCAAATTCTGGGTGATAGTACTTTCAAACAGGGGAATTATTGCCATTTGATATTGTAAGGAGCACATGAGAAATTCCTTCTTGGGTTAAGAAAAAAACGAATTCAGCCATCCTCTGTCTCAGTGATTGATTGTGTTTTTTTCCCACCAGAGCATTTTCTTTTCTGGTTAAATCCCAAAATCAACACCATGCCAGGAGGATTCACGAGGAAAGAACCCTTAAACTCTATCAAATTGTATGAGAACCCTGAGGTGGTGGACCTTTTCACCAGGGCAAACTGGATATCATTCTTTGACAGAATTCAGGGTTATGATGAGGAGGTGACTGAAGAATTTTTGATATCCCTGAGACCACATTCGAAGACACATGCCATAGTTAGTTTTAGGGGTTTGACCCTAGAACTTACCCCTAATTTCATCAGTAGAATTACCAGTTTACCATTGGGGCTCCCTTGGAGCAAAGAGGAGAAGTCATTGGGACAAGTGGCTAAGAAAACATTTTTTCTGCCTGAGGAGCATCTTGTAGAAGACAAAAATGGGGTTAGAAGGACAAGCTTGCCTCCTCTCTGGAGTGAAGTTAGTTATCAAATCATGAAGTATATCACATGTGAAGGGAGGTTTAGCATCATTTATGGTTATCATTTCATGTTGCTACATGAATTGAGGTATGGGATGGACTTGCCACCAGCTAAGAAACTGAGCATCCCATATTTCCTCCTTCGGTCTTTAATTGAATGTGGTACAAAACTAAATGCAAGAGTCCCAGATCAGTTAGCCCACCATGGACTCATCAAACTATTGGTGGAAGATGCTTTACACACCTATATTGTCCCCATAGCTTGGGAAATCTTCAGAAATATGTCCAGTGATGATAACATTAGAACTTTGGCTGAGAACATCAGCCCATCCAGCAGCGATGAGGGGGAGCGGACTGAAGAAATTGAGAATAACATTGATGATGGAGTACAGGACACTCAAGCAGAGGGCAAAACAGAGGAAGAACATAAGGAAAAAGAGGAATTTGACAAGACTAGTGAACCTAAGACAGAAAAGGAGAAAAAAAAAACAAAGAAAGGAAACAAGACAAAGATTGGAAAGAAAAAGGTCAAGAAGGCCCAAAAGAAGGCTGTCACAGCCAAGGCAGGCACCCAGCAAGAGAAAGAAGAGACACATCCTGAGATATCAGGGACACAAGCAGAAACAGGGGGCATAGAGATTCCTACAGGAAGTGAAGAAAAAGAATAGTAGAAAGAGAAATCCCCTGAAATGTTGGCAAGGGTAGCAGCAGCTATGCTTGCTACATTAATCACACCTATAAAAAAAAAAAAGGCAAAATAAAAAGGCAGACCTCCATGTACTTTAAATCCAGAAAAAACACAAGGAGTCTGAAAATAAGAGAATACCACTCCCTAACCAGAATGAGGGAGGCCATGAGAAGAGTACCCCTATACAAACAATTAATGCAGAACTTGAAAGCCAATTGGATTGGCCTTAAGTTCAGCGCTCCACTACTACTAGGGCTATTAGAAGGGGTCAAGGAAGAAGATTAGCAAAGACAATGGGAGGAGGTAGATAGAAAGGCAAGATTTCATGATAGGGAAGAGGACATCACCTCAGAGGCCTGGGATGTTAGAGAGGTAGTCAAAGCAATCAAAGATGATGAACTGGATTAATTACTCAGAAGATGAGCAACACATTCAGCAGGGGGGTGATGATGAGCCTCGGAAATGGGTAACTATATGGGCTCATTCTACCTAATATTCTCATTTAATCCACCATTCTCCATATATTTATGCATGCTTTTGAATATATTTATGTTAATTGTGTGAATGGGAATAGTCACTTTACCACAAGGTTTAATACGTGCTTATTGCAGATTTTTGGACATTTTTGGACCAAGATTAGGCATTTATGAGTATATCGGCAGCCAAATACGAGGAAACAAGGTTGAGGATTTGTAGGAGGGATTTCTACTGCACTAAATGACCCCTTCCTCGAGTTCTCCACCATTAGCTCGGAATTCTACAGTCCACCAAAGATGATTTCAAGGGGCAGCTGAGCAGGTCTAGTGAAGTGGCTGATTAACTGCAGTTTTGGGCAGCCAAGCTCCTAAAGTTAAGGAGGACTATTGGGGGTCCTCATTTGCATAAGTAGGAAGGCTTCAAGCCTTAGTCATTTAATCATTTTCTAGTCTATCTTTTGCACTTTAGTGCAGCCCTGTATCAACACATTTTCGAGCTTCTTCTTGTAGACAATTTTTGGGATGTAACTATTATTTTTTATCAATGAAGATGAATCTAGTTTTGCACCAGATCTGATCTTTCTTAGGAGGCTATAGCTCTTAGGGTTGGGCCCAACCCAAGTGCCAGTACCTCCTTTGTGTACTTTTATGTGTTTTTCTTGCATTCATAGAATAATTTCTGTTATTTAGGTTAAAATCTTGCTTTAGTACTTAGGTTGTTTTTTATGATTAAGATAGTTGTTCATGCTTCAGGTTGATTTGACAGTTTGGTAACAGAAAAGATCCACAAAAAGGCTACCAAGTAGTCCTTGATCTCAGTTCTCCCTCCTTGGGACCATGAATTGAGACCAAAGTACACTTGCTGCCACAAAAACACTGTTTTTGCCTTCCAATGCAATTGCTAGTGTTAGATTTTGAGTTGGAAAAGTTGATATCAGTTGTGTTTCCATGTTTAGATATGTTCTTGCTCAGTTTCCATAGCTCTCTTGCATGATTTTTTGTCTATAAAATTCTGTTCATCATATTTCTGGTTTTTAAGAGCAGATTAGGTCAAAATAGATAGATCTCTGTTTTTTAAGTCTTTGTTTGGATCAGTTTTGGAAAGTAGTGTGTAGAACACCTGTAATCCATTCCTACCTACCCTTCCTCCATCATACAACCCACTCCAGTTCCTCACTCAATATTTCTTCCCTTCATTCGCCACACTTTCCCAACTTGCCCTAATTTCTACATTTTTGTGCAACATTGCTCTCTTTATCCTTAAAAAAATCCAACCATCTTCATCACTCTTGAGCTTAATTCACCAGGTCCTACACCTCTTAACATCCTTATCCATCCTTCATTTCCAATTTCCCATCGTTTTTCCACCATTAGTCCTTTAAAAACCAATTTCGGTCTGTTCCTGTAGAACTTCCTGTAGATCTCCTGTAGCCTCCTGTAGAAGATAACGCGAGCGATTTTTCGAGATCTAAGTGCGGTGGAAATCTCCAAAATGGTTCTAGGGACCCCTTAGGTCCTCTCCACACCATTCTAACCCCATGCAAACACCCACTCCATTTTCTTTTGCCAATAAACCTTTGCACAACCAAAAATAGTTAAAACACATGCATAATAATTCTGCATAAAATTGCTCAAAAATACAAAAAGATGATTTTTCCATACTTTTCTTCAGAAGTAGCTTAAACACATGTATTTTACCTCTACAATAGTCCATGGCATCCATTTCAGTAGTTGTACATCTCTTTTCTTGCACAAGTAGGGTTAGTCGGTAAAGTTAGGGTTTGCTAGGGTTTGCATTTCCTTTCACCTTTCATCATTATTCCTGCAAGTAGACTAGCCTCTTTTGAGCTAGCTTCCATCCATCACAATTAAAATCTTCTTCTAAGAACTCATAGAATTTGGCTTAAGCTCCTAGCGAACTTGTGCCAGTTGATCAAGTGACAGTGTGCAGTAAGAGCTAGTACTTGTGCATACAACATCGTCGCTTCCAAGTTTGTTACGAACTACCGGGTTGATAAAAGCGAAGTAGGGAGTCCCAAGAGTTGCAGCATCATTGCTGCAATACTGGAGCTCACCAGAAGGAAATGTTGGAAATACTACATGAACTAAAGAAATGGGGACCTCGCCTAATGGGAAGACACTTCAAGGTAAAAACAGATCATTATAGTCTTAAATAATTTTTGGAACAAATACTATCTTCAGAAGAGCATAAAAAATGGGTCACAAAGATGTTGGGTAATGAATTTGAAATCATCTACAAAAAAGGGAAGAATTTCTTTGTTGTAGATGCACTCTCAAGAAAGTATGAGGATGTGGAAGAATTTCCTTGTGCCATTTTTATTATCCTACCCGAGTGGATAATAGAAGCAAGGGATGAATGGAAGAATGATCAAGATGTATGAACATTGATTCAAAAGTTGCAGCAAGATCCCAATACATTTGGTACATTTAGCTAGAAAAATGATTCATTATGGTAGAAAGATCGCTTATATCTTTGTAAGAATTCCCAAATCAAACAAGAAATTCTTTTGGAATTGCACACCTCCCCCTTAGGAGGGTATTAAGGATTTTTAAAAACTTACCACAAGGTCAAGAAGGAATTTTTTTGGGATGGCCTTAAATATGATATTGAGAAGCTTGTGGCAAAATGTTTGGTTTTCCAGCAAAATAAAGTTGAGACAATTAAGACCTCAGGTCTATTACAAACTTTATCCATTCCAAGTTAGCATTGGGAGGAGGTATCAATGGATTTTATCACAGGTTTACCCATGTTTGAAGGAAATACTGTCATCATGGTGGTAGTTGATAGAATTATGAAGTATCCACACTTTTGTGGATTACCTCATCCTTTTAAAGCAAGTACAAATGCTACTGAATTTATGGAAACATTTAAAAAGCTTCATGGAAACCCAAAGATTTTTTAAGTGACAGAGATCCCATTTTCACTGGAAATTTTTGGATGGAATTATTTTCTTGCCTTGGTACTCAATTAGCTCATAGATCATCTTATGATCCTCAATCTCATAGGAAAACTGAGATAATACACAAACGTTTGGAAGGATATATTCTTTGTTTTGTATCTAATAAACAAACATAATTGGTCAAGTGGTTACCCCTACGTGAATGGTGGTATAACACTTCCTTCCATACTATTGCAAAAATTGCCCCATTTATGGATATCATCCACCATCCATCACATAATCTTTAAGAGAAAATTCTAAGGTTCAAGTAGAGGGACATCGCATCTAACATCAACAACAAGTTCTCCAACTCTTAAAGGATAACCTCAATCTAGCACATAATCAAATGAAACAACAGGCGGGTCAACATCGCGGTGAAAGAAGTTTTGAGGTAGGAAATTGGGTATTTCTATAGCTACAACCATACAAACAAATATCCCTCAAGCAAGCTAAGAAGGATAATTAATGATTACCCAAGTAATACGTTCCTTACAAGGTGTTGCAAAATATTAGTACTATGGCCTACAAATTGGAGTTTCCTACATCTTCACGAGTACACCCAATTTTTCATGTCTCATGCTTAAATAAGGTTATCAGTGACAAGATTCTCATTCAAACATTGTTGCCAAAACTTGACGAAGAAGGAAAAATCATATTTGAGCCTAAAGTAGTCATAGAAATAAGAACCAAAAGCTATGGAATCAATCAATTTTAGAGTAGCTCATTAAGTGGAAGAACTTAGCAACTGAAGATTCCACATGGGAGGATGATAATTTTATACAGAAGCATCCAGAACTACTCAAGCATTGAAGACAACACTGTTTTGAAGGAGAGGGGGATGTTAGGTCCCCCTAATACTAGTGTAGCCCCATTATTTTTATTGTTAGTGTATCCCCATTATTGTTATTATTGTGCCCTTACATTATTATTTTTATGTAGGATTTGGTTATATTATGCCCCCCTAGCCTCCTATATATAAAAAAGAGGTATTTTCATTTGTATCATCCAAGAATTGTTCATTTATGTAATGTAAAGGAAGTTTCCCCCTTGAAGATGATATTTTCTTCTATTTTATGAGCTGGTTGAATAACATAGCACAAGCTATTGAAGACCGACCAAGAATCTCCGTCCAGAGGGATATGCAGAAGTATAGTTAGATTTTATGGAAGATTATTCACTTCCCTAAATGAATTCTCAAATGTAACCTATCCTTCAAATTTACATATAAATTTTATAGTATTAAACATCATCTCTTGTGCCGCATAACTAACTCATATGTTTTGATCTATTCATTTTGGCATGATAATGTGTGGAACATTACATTGTTGGTTATAATCGATCCAATTTAACATGAACCTCGCCCTTGGAAAATGTCCCTTCGCAGTGCAATTGACAAAAGTGGTTTTTATATCTCTGTTTTGGTGCATTATATGATCATACCCGTAGCATTGAGGGTGTACTCTCTTGACGTGTCATTCATGGGCCACAAGACTTGATAATATCCCTTTAGTTTTATAGTTGTCTTCATAGTTATTGAAATTATTGTTGTACTACTACCTCGAAAACATTTTCCATTGAACAAAATTGAAAATGAATGTAGATCAATCATTGAAACCTACCATCCCATCTTCATAAGCAATGCATGCTTGAGTTTCATTTTTGAATGCAAAGGAACAAATTGGAGATTGTTGAACAATAAAGACAACAGCACATTGGAAAAAATTCCCAAATGTAGAACATGGACATGCTTTCTAGCTTCTGTAACAACAAGACAACTCACTTCACTAGATTTGGCATTGAGCTTGTAAGTCCACACCAAACCTTGCTCATCTGAAATAGCCAAAATATTTGAAATTGGGAAAAAGTCCAACGTTGATATTGGTGCATTATTCCCCATCAAATTTACTTTGTACCTCATCATCTACACTGCGAAGAAGACCTAAAAGAAAGAACTAGTGCATCCCATACTTTAAAAACACTATTTTCATGCCCATTTATGTAAATAACTTCCACATTGGAACTCTTATTAATTACATTGAACTATGACTCTACCAGTGGCATCCCACTTCGTGCTAGATTATATATTGGATGGTGCAATATATTTTAATGCACAAGGTAGATGTTATAATATTTTAGAAGCATTCATATTTTAGGAAGAAGCACAAGTTTTGTCACAGTTAAACACATGATTCAACCAAAGGTGATTGTATGGGAATATGCATAAGAGAAATGGGAGACCTCTCCTCTTTTATACTCAGAAAGGATTGTGATATACTAGCCCCATTATATGCATGTAAATATCCTAGATTTGTGAGTACAAGAAATGAAGCAGACGAATGGTTCCAAATGCTTCGTGCACTTGGTAACAATATCATGTCTACAAAGGATCCATGAAGCTCAAGATCTAAGTGTGAAATACAAGTCAAGTTTTTCAGCCCATTAAATAATTTCAAGCCCAAAACGTCTAGAACTTTAGAGCTTCCTATTTCATTGCCACCATATATAAGAAGTTGTCACCCTCCTCCTACAATGTTCTTTCCTCTTGCACACCATCGTAATACTATTACATGGATTCTTCTTTTGCTAGAGGACAACTATATCTTGGAAAAAGTTTTCTTGAAGAAGTTTCAATGCCTTTGTAACAACCCCAATTTAAAATTTCATGTAATAAGGCTAATAAAGGAAAAATAATAAGACCAAGGTCATGGGACATGTATTCCAAGCTAAATGTTGAGAAAAACATCCTAGTGGGTGTCATTTCGGTTTATTATGGCTACGAAAATTGGCAAAGGCAAAGAGGTATTAATTGGCATTTATTTATGAAAATAAAGAAAATAGGAGAAATGGGAGATGAAGGGTCACAAATTTTCATGAGTGGGAAATTGAAGGAAAAATGGAGGAAAAAGAAGAAAATAAAGGCCTTAATGATAAAAGGGATTTTGAGGATTAGTTCACAACCTTTTGTCAGTTTTTCTTTGGAATTAGTTTCAGAGAGAGAAGAACATGGAGAGGAGAAAGCAAGTAAGAAAGTAAAGGAAAGAAAAGGAAGGATAAGAAAGCAAAGGACAAGCAAGGAAGGTTGGATTAAACAAATTCACTAGGAGGATTTACAGGTAATAGGTTGCATGTGAAATTTCCCAGCTAGTTTGTGAATGCATGGTACATGCATTTGTGAGTTTGGTTTTTTTGCTGTCATTGGCATGGATTTTTCTTGGTGTAACAGTGGTTTCAACCTTTCCTTACCATTTCCTAGATAGCCATGGTGTGATGGGATTATTTTCTTAGTTGAGCTTTGGATTTACGGAAGGTTTTGCAATCAGGTGAGGTGGTCTTAGGAAAATTCCCAATGGTTGGTTTTAATCTCTGAGAATCCCTCGACAGGTGGGTGGAGATAGGTAAATTACTCAAGGTATTGGTGAAGAAACTTTGAGGCATCCAAGCTTGTTATAGGCATTGTGATATCTTTACCGATTTTGGTGAGATCATGGTAGCCCTGGTTATTTATATATTTAGATCCCGCGTTCATGATTGGAATATGGCACAAGGGTGATTGGATGAAAGAGATATTTGATTCAACCCAATATATGGTCGGGTGGTACATGGAAGTCCCTCACTTGGTTGGATTTTGCATAAGTTAATAGGAGTTATTTTCAAATAGTAAGCTATGAGCACTTGAACTTGTTATTATGATGATTTTATGGTTGTTATGTCATGGTTAATAATTTGGTTATTTGTTGGTTATAAGAATGGATTTACAGCCTAGTCTAGCCATGTTTTGTTTAGTATTTGATAAGTATTTGATGGTTAATAAATAAACGGGATAACAAATGTTATTGCAACTATTATGAGAGGGCTCTGGAAATTCTTGGTGATTCTTAGATAATTTTTATACTCCTATGTTCAGATATGTATTCATTACTTGTAGATTACATGTTCACCATATATTTGAGGAAATGACTATCATGGTTAGGCCTGGTTAGGTCAAGTCCTTGTTCAAGTTTTGTATGATGTAGATGATTCTGATTCACCTGTTGATATGGATGTTTCTTATGCTTGTGAACTGAATTTGTCTACATATTTTGAACCAACTTATTCAAAGAAGTCGCTTCTCATGATGAATGGAAAGAAGCGATGCAGAAATAATATGATGCCTTGATAAAGAATGGCACCTGGAAGATGGTTGATCCTCCATTGGGAACCAAACCAATAGGCAGCAAGTGGGTCTTCAAGAAAAAGTATAAAGCAGATGGCTCACTTGACAATCACAAAGCCAGGCTTGTGAAAAAATGTTTTGCACAAAATGAAGGGATTGATTGTAAAGAGAATTACCCCCTGTTATCACTCAGGTTGTCCCTTTTGACTCCTAAAGGGATACGGCCGAGGTAACCACAAACCAACTTTGGACTGCAGGCCCTAGCCTGCCTGCAGTCAGAGAGGGCTCTCTCTTTATGATTTAGCTTTGTTGAAGGGGTGATTTTAGGCTAGTTATGATGCACAGGGGTTTTGATTGAGTTTTGGTGGGAAAACTGACACCTTCAAGTAGAGAGGCTGAGTATAGTCTGAATGTTTCAAACCATTGGGCATGGAGTCGAGGAGGGGAACTACTGGTGTTTTTCCTTAATAATAGTGAGGGGAAAATGGAGCAAGATAACTGAAGCAGAAGCAACTTTCAGGTTCAAGGGATGGCAAGAATGCTAAAGAAAGAGAGGCAGTTAAGAATCTCTCCAACAGATTAGCAGAGGAAACAACAAGGCGCTACCTAGGAGCAGTTAAGAATCCCTATATAATTGGCCGGCACAGACGAAATGGGGTAAACATGAGCCAGAAGGAATTCAATGTTCATAACCAATTCATTTAGAAGAAAACATCAAGAAACAGCAGGAATTGAGCATAGAGAGTAATTAACTAATTCTAGGCTATTCTTTCTTCCTGCTATTTAGATAATGGCAAACACATAAACAGAGATAAGAGGCACTTATTGCTTCAGGCCGCAGTGCAGGAATTCCATCTCCAACTCTTCAACACATTCATCAACAACAAACAGTTCGCTCTCCAAGCTTTAAGCAATCTTTGATTACAGAAAAGTTCAGGTATACACAGCGAGTCTCTAGTGAAAATTATCAATTTACCAACCCTTAAAACTATACAGAGGGTGGTATATATAGGGAAAAACTCTCTGCAGAGTTTCCTTTATTACATCTTGACCTAATTAGGTCATAAAAATGACTACTTGACCTAATCCTATCTAGAAATAAATGCAAAGAATGTCTCGGGCCGTGCTCAGGGCCGATGTGTCAAAATTGAATGAATGATGCTGTCCTCGGTGGCTTGCTGCAGTGCTTTCTGCAATAAATGGGTATGGGTTCATGCTTTCTTGCTGTCCTGGTGCCTTAAATGTTTTGACGGTGATTTGAAGGCAAGGATGGGCTGATGCTTATTGATTTGATTTTCTGGGGGCTTCATCAATGTTCAGGTGCCTCGAGCCCCTAAAAAATCATGACTGAATCTTTCTGGCGTCCTTTCTTCCACTAATACTCTCTGACAAAATCTGGGCTGCTGATTTGCTGTGCTGCGTGTCTAATCACCAGTAAATGGCCACTGTTCGGCCTCTGTATCATCTGGAATTGTCTTCTAATCATTTTGGTATGCTCTGTGAAGGAAACTGATCATTTCTGTGCCTTTTCGGGCTTCCTGGGGCTGCATGGAGCGAAGATTCCTTAAAGATTCCTTGAAGATTCTCCATTTTGGCCCAAAAATCCTGCGATGAGCGATTTGCGCTAGGTGCAAATCGCTCATCAAAAACTGCCTCAGAATTCGATTCCCGGGCTCCGAAGTGCGATTTTCGCGCCTCTGCATCCAAAAAGGGCTGATGACGTCAGCATTGTATGGCGGGTGACGTCAGCATGACATCAGCATGGCGACGTGGCGGGATGACGTCAGCATGACGTCATCACGTACGGTCGATGACGTGGCAGGTACGGTGGCGGGACACGTGGCAGTGACGTGGCAGGAGGCCACGCAGGCGGGTGACTGTACAGGGGGGTGACGTGGGCTGTTGACTGTGCAGGGGGTGACGTGGGCTGGTGACGTCACCGGGCGGTAAGCGGTATGTGGCGCACCGCTTATGGAGGATGGTGGTTTCGGGGGGAGGGGCTCCGCCACAGCCCGGCGTCTGACGCGTGGCGGGAGTACGGCGGCAAAACCGCCGAACTCCCGGACGTTAAAGGCCGGGCGCGTTGGAGATAAGGGTGCCCGCCAGCCGTAGATCTGCGGGGCTGTGGATCGGACAGCTGGCGGCGGACGCGACGGGATAGGGGGTTAGTGGGCAGGAATATTCGCAGGAATATTCCAAATTTAATATGCGCGGCGGATGGGTAAGAACTTAGGGAAATGGATTTACGGGGTTAAATAAAGGCGCGGGTTAATAATTATGCACAGGAACTTTGGGTTAGGGGCGGAATGTGGGTTTTTACAGCGGTGGGGTGAATTTTTACAAGGGGGAAGGTGAAAATATGGGTTTTTTGGGGGTCTTTTTGGGGTTAAGGGAGAGGTTACTAGCTGACCAGATGTCAAACTAGCTCCTTAATGACGCGGATGGGCTAAAAACAGTCCCAGATGGGCTGAGATTTCCCGGACTTAGTAGAATTATGGCTATAGTGCTAGGGAGGGGTACTTACATAGGGGGATTTATATACATGATGTTAATAGGGGAAGGGAAAAACTAATAGGGAGTTATATAATAAGGGTGATGAGAAAAAGAGAGATGTTAGTGAACTCCAGCCTGGGTACCTCCAACTGAAAAAAAACTGCCTCAAACCAAAATAGATTGCTTTATCAAAATTGGAACACAGTAGTAGCCCTTAGACCAGCCTACTCTTATGGATACTCTTTGGCCATCTGTAGCAAATATGGAGCATTGCAGCATGCATAGCACGACATATTTGGCATGTAAAACTGTCGATCATGAAAGATGATTAACCTGCTGCAGCAGGAGGCTAACAGTGGCTCCACTTGGGGATGGATTTTCCTTGTGAAAAGTCAAGAACAGCAGGTCAGACTGCCTTGTATTCAATTGTTACTGTGTTCTGCAAATCTCTCCTGGTTGGCTGCCTTATTGATCCTACCTACCTACCTACCCTAACCAGCACTTACTTTGCTGTTAGGTGAAATGAAATAACCAATGTAGCCACTTAAGTAATAATAACATGAGTGGGCTTTGCTGCTTGTGCTTGCTAGTGACACCATCTGAGATTTTACAATTTGTTATGGCTTTATCAATCTTTGAGAAGATCAGGAAGCTACTGACCTCCTTTGCGGTGTTTAAATACTGTACAAAGCTGTCCTGCAACGTATATATACAATTTTTTGGTCGAATTAAAGAAATGTACAAAGGTTCAGGAACACTACCATGCCTTGGAGTCGGGAGATCATTGACAACTTGATACTGAGCCTTGCAGCCTGCTGATGGCGATGTGCACTGATTTCTTTCATTATTCTGCCTGCCAGCAGATAGGTCATTCAGTACTTGCAGAGGTGCTTGTAATCCATTACAATCTGGCTCGAATAGGGCCTGACTGATCTGTGCGGGCTGCAAAACTAAAGGCGATACCTTTGGAACAGTATCTTGATTAACCTCCAGGTGGCCAATAGCAACAGGTGGTGGCACTTGATCATATATAGTATGATAGTTATCCTTGATAAATTGAAAAGATTCAAAACAAAACGGTAAAGTTCCTTCACTGAAATCGGCACACTCTACGTTTTCCTCCTTTTCTTCATAGCTGAGATGGGCACGCTGATCATTGGGTTCAGGTTGCTGAACCTGAACACTGCTTCCTGCCAAAATAGGCTGATTTGGTTGTTAGGCTCATAATCATCATCATACAGATCGTACTTGGGCAGACAGTTGAAAGAAGAGAAGCTATTATATTCACACAGTATATCAGGAGACTGCTCCATCATGTATGGCTGGATGAATATGTCATATGTTTTGTGGCAGGTTTGTTCGTGAATGTCACTACTTTCCTGATGTGAAACAGATCTGTTCTAGTGCTCTGAACTTTCTACTTTCATTGTGATCAGCTGCATCATTTCCTCTGTCTTCTGTAACACGCTATGAAATCTTTCTTCTTGCTCTGCTTTGCGCTGTTCCTCCCTTTTTTTTAGATTTGCCTCTACGTCCACAGCTATGTCCTGCATCTGTTTCAAAGTGGACGGGCATCTTTCTCTTAAACATAACTCCATTTCTGCGTCAAACGCTCTAGGATATTGAAATAGAGCTAAATCAAGGGGAGGTCTTATATTTAGAGGCATGGCTTGATAAACTTGATTGAATCTGTCTGAAAACTGCTGAAAAGATTCATCTGGATGCCTTTCTAAATGATTGTATTCTTCGATGAGCAAGAAGAGCTTACCTCTGATCATCCATTTATCAAGGAAAAGCTTAGCACACTGCTGAAACTTAGAGATGCTCGCCTCAGGCAACGCTTTAAACCAAGTCCTAGCTTCGCTTTGCAAAGAAAGGGCAAATAGTCTAAGACTGAGATCTTCATCTTCCACTTCGAATGTATTAAGATAGTCTTCAAAAGCCTGGATATGTTTCTGGGCAGTAGTGCCATTCTCTCCATCAAATCTAGGGAGATGTTCAGGATGATTTGCCGGCAGGGGACCAAGCACAGGAGGCAAAATGAGCGGCTTATATCTTTCAGGAACTTTACGAGGCACGGGAGTATGTACAGGAACTAGAAGACTGGACTCTATTTTTGGTTCCTCCTTGACTGTATGATGCTCTTCAACAGCATTTGAAAATTGCTGCTTTGATGTGCAAGGAGGCTTTTCAACAATATTTTCCAAAGGAAAAACACAAAAATCTGACAAAAAATCACTTTTAAAGTACAATATGCACAGCAAAATTTGGTGCAAGAGAAAGAACATGGTCTCTTGGATGATCATCCAAATCAAGAGCCTGATCTGCTTATATAATTCCTTCGGGTTCATTTCTCCAGCGGAGTCTTTATTATGAAGGTGATGTGGAGTCGCCAGGTGGATGATGTAACCTTAAAGTGTCTGATCTCTGTCCACCATCACAGATCAGAGCTGAACATGAAAAACCCTGAAGAAAAGGAACACTTTCTCCAGAAAACGAGGCGAACTGGTCAAAATTGAGGATTTGCACTAATAAACACATGATTCATGTCCCCAGTGGAGTCGCCATTATGTTATCACTCAGGTTGTCCCTTTTGACTCCTAAAGGGATACGGCCGAGGTAACCACAAACCAACTTTGGACTGCAGGCCCTAGCCTGCCTGCAGTCAGAGAGGGCTCTCTCTTTATGATTTAGCTTTGTTGAAGGGGTGATTTTAGGCTAGTTATGATGCACAGGGGTTTTGATTGAGTTTTGGTGGGAAAACTGACACCTTCAGGTAGAGAGGCTGAGTATAGTCTGAATGTTTCAAACCATTGGGCGTGGAGTCGAGGAGGGGAACTGCTGGTGTTTTTCCTTAATAACAGTGAGGGGAAAATGGAGCAAGATAACTGAAGCAGAAGCAACTTTCAGGTTCAAGGGATGGCAAGAATGCTAAAGAAAGAGAGGCAGTTAAGAATCTCTCCAACAGATTAGCAGAGGAAACAACAAGGCGCTACCTAGGAGCAGTTAAGAATCCCTAGATATTTGGCCGGCACAGACGAATTGGGGTAAACATGAGCCAGAAGGAATTCAATGTTCATAACCAATTCATTTAGAAGAAAACATCAAGAAACAGCAGGAATTGAGCATAGAGAGTAATTAACTAATTCTAGGCTATTCTTTCTTCCTGCTATTTAGATAATGGCAAACACATAAACAGAGATAAGAGGCACTTATTGCTTCAGGCCGCAGCGCAGGAATTCCATCTCCAACTCTTCAACACATTCATCAACAACAGACAGTTCGCTCTCCAAGCTTTAAGCAATCTTTGATTACAGAAAAGTTCAGGTATACACAGCGAGTCTCTAGTGAAAATTATCAATTGGCCAACCCTTAAAACTATACAGAGGGTGGTATATATAGGGAAAAACTCTCTGCAGAGTTTCCTTTATTACATCTTGACCTAATTAGGTCATAAAAATGACTACTTGACCTAATCCTATCTAGAAATAAATGCAAAGAATGTCTCGGGCCGTGCTCAGGGCCGATGTGTCAAAACTGAATGAATGATGCTGTCCTCAGTGGCTTGCTGCAGTGCTTTCTGCAATAAATGGGTATGGGTTCATGCTTTCTTGCTGTCCTGGTGCCTTAAATGTTTTGACGGTGATTTGAAGGCAAGGATGGCCTGATGCTTATTGATTTGATTTTCTGGGGGCTTCATCAATGTTCAGGTGCCTCGAGCCCCTAAAAAATCATGACTGAATCTTTATGGCGTCCTTTCTTCCATTGATACTCTCTGATAAAATCTGGGCTACTGATTTGCTGTGCTACGTGTCTAATCATCAGTAAATGGCCGCTGTTCGGCCTCTGTATCATCTGGAATTGTCTTCTGATCATTTTGGTATGCACTGTGAAGGAAACTGATCATTTCTGCGCCTTTTCGGGCTTCCTGGGGCTGCATGGAGCAAAGATTCCTTAAAGATTCCCTAAAGATTCTCCATTTTGGCCCAAAAAATGTGCAAATCGCTCATCAAAAACTGCCTTAGAATTCGATTCCGGGGCTCCAAAGTGCGATTTTCGCGCCTCTGCATCCAAAAAGGGCTGATGACGTCAGCATGGTGACGGGGCGGGATGACGTCAGCATGACGTCATCACGTACGGTCAATGACGTGGCAGGTATGGTGGTGGGACACGTGGCAGTGACGTGGCAGGAGGCCACGCAGGTGGGTGACTGTACAGGGTGGTGACGTGGGCTGGTGACGTCACTAGGCGGTAAGCGGTATGTGGCGCACCGCTTATGGAGGATGGTGGTTTCGGGGGGAGGGGCTCCGCCACAGCCTGACGTCTGACGCGTGGCGGGAGTACGGCGGCAAAACTGCCGGACTCCTGGACGTTAAAGGCCGGGCGCGTCGGAGATAAGGGTGCCCGCCAGCCGTAGATCTGCGGGGCTGTGGATCGGACGGCTGGCGGAGGACGCGACGGGATAGGGGGTTAGTGGGCGGGAATATTCGCAGGAATATTCCAAATTTAATATGCGCGGCGGATGGGTAAGAACTTAGGGAAACGGGTTTACGGGGTTAAATAAAGGTGCGGGTTAATAATTATGCACAGGAACTTTGGGTTAGGGGCGGAATGTGGATTTTTACAGCGGTGGGGTGAATTTTTACAAGGGGGAAGGTGAAAATATGGGTTTTTTGGGGGTTTTTTTGGGGTTAAGGGAGAGGTTACTAACTGACCAGATGTCAAACTAGCTCCTTAATGACGCGGATGGGCTAAAAACAGTCCCAGATGGACTGAGATTTCCCGGACTTAGTAGAATTATGGCTATAGTGCCAGGGAGGGGTACTTACATAGGGGGATTTATATACATGATGTTAATAGGGGAAGGGAAAAACTAATAGGGAGTTATATAATAAGGGTGATGAGAAAAAGAGAGATGTTAGTGAACTTCAGCCTGGGTACCTCCAACGAAAAAAACAATTCCTCAAACCAAAATGGATTGCTTTATCAAAATTGGAACACAGCAGTGGCCCTTAGACCAGCCTACTCTTATGGATACTCTTTGGCCATCTGTAGCAAATATGGAGCATTGCAGCATGCATAGCACGACATATTTGGCATGTAAAACTATCGATCATGAAAGATGATTAACCTGCTGCAGCAGGAGGCTAACACCCCCATAACCAAATGGGCTACCATCTGGACACTCTTTTCCTTGGAAGCTCAGAACAATTGGAAGGTCCATCAAATGGATGTAAAAATTTGTTTATTGAATGGAGATTTGAAAGAGAATGTTTTTTTGTCCCAACCAAAAGGATTTGTTGTGAAGGGTCAGGAACATAAAGTATGCAAGGCTGTAAAATCCTTGTATGGCCTCAAGCAAGCATCACAAGCCTGGTATGAGAAGTTAATTGAGCATCTTCTGAAACTCAACTTCAAACATTATGATCTTGATGATTCAAGTTTGTTTGTCAAGAAAGTTAGAAAAAAAATTGTATATCTTGTGGTGTATGTAGATGATATTCTGATGTAGGGAACAATGAGAGCTACATTGCATCCGTAGGAGGAATTGAGGAAAGGTTTTGATATGACAAATTTGGGGTATGTTCACTACTATCTTGGTATTGAAGTAACTCAACATCATAATTTTATATTTCTCTCTCAGAAGAAGTACACTAGAGATCTGTTGAACAAGTTTGGCATGGCTGAGTGCAATCCTTTGACTACTCCAATGGAACAACACTTAAATCTCAAATCCACTAAAGGGAAAGAATTTGAGGATGCAACAAAGTATAGACAATTCATAGGAAGTATCAACTAATTGACTACTACAAGATAGGACATTTCATTTTCTATTGGAATCCTCTCTAGGTTTATGGAAAATCCTTGTGAGGGTCATTGGTCTGCTACAAAAAGAGTTCTAAAGTACTTGAAGGGAACTTAGGACTTTGGACTTAAGTATACACATGTGGGTGACTTCAGCTTTATTAGATACTTTGATTCAAACTTCAATGGGGATAAAAAGATTGGGGTATCTACTTCAGGTTATGTTATGAGTCTTGGATTAGGAGTGGTCTTGTGGAGGTCACACAAACAGTCAGTTCTAACAGAGTCCACAATTGAGGTTGAATATGTGGTAGCAGCTGAAGCAACGAAGGAGATTATGTGGCTCAAGAAAGTTTTGCAGGAGAAACAAGTGCATTCAACTCCTCTTTTGATTGACAACACTTCTACAATAAATTTTGACAAGAAACCAAAGTTCCATGATCAAACAAAGCACATCAATACAATACCACCTGGTTCGACATCATGTTGAGGCCAAGACAATCCACCTATGCCATTATTCCACAAATAAGCAGACTGCAGACATATTCACCAAAGCTCTTGGAAGAAAAAAGTTTGAAAGATTTCGAATGATGTTTGGACTCACCAACATCCATTTAGATTGAGGGGGGGAATGTTGACCAAGGAAAATTTTAAGGATGGAAAATTTTCTTGAAGTTTAAAACATTGGCGAATCTCACTAATCCCTAATATGCAAATTATAAATGTTTATTGATATATTTGTAAAATTAATCAAATTTATAATTATTTTATATATAGTCTCTCTATAATGTTGGCGATTTTTAAGGTAAAATAATTTTATATTCTAAAATTTGGGCGAATCGTCTTTTATAAAATTGGAAATTGGCGAATCTTTTTTGTGGAAAAATCATGGAAAATTAGCCCACTGGGCGAACATTAGCCCCTAAAATTTTCCATGATGTTGACACCTAATCCAAAAGGATCACTGTAAATATTGTAAATTTTGTCAGTTATGCATTTGAGAAAACCAAGAGACCTTTGAATTGGAATCCTATGAGTCTCTCCACTCATGTATAAATTCATGATACGGATAATGCAGTAAAAAATTCAATACGTGGAGTTACCTCTTAGTGTGACATGATCAACATCAACAATAACTTTCCTTGATTACATGAGTGTCATAACTCCCCATGGAAAAAACCCATCTAGGGCAACAAATATCATAATTAAGTATCAAATTTCGTTATATGTGGCTGATTTTTGTTGTATTTGTCAATGAACTTATTGATGACATTATCGCTTGCTACCCTACCAAATGTTGTCAGTCTGTTGAAGTGACACGTTTAAAATTAGTTGCGCAGAATCAGGAGTTGCAGGATATTATGAATACCCTTTCTCTGGGTGACCCATATTCCTAGTACCTAGAGAAGGTTGATCAACAAATCACTGTCGTTTTAGAAGTTAAGAAGAATCTTCCCCAACTTCGTAGGACTCCCAGGATATTTTTACTCAAGTCTCTGACTGGAGCAACGTTCTTGCCAAAAAAAATCAACTCGTATATTTTCTCTGGGAGAATGTTAAGAAGCTCTTTGTGTAGGAAATGAGCACTTTAGATTTGGAGTAGAAGAAAAGACCATTGGCCTAGGCAGATACACTTGACGCCCGGATTAATTAGATAGATTGTGCCTTGTAAGACACCAAGCAAGTGCTTCATGACCTTCTTCCAACTGCGCAATTCCACTTTATTACATTGAGCACTCTCATTGCAAGCGGTAATGAACAATTTTAGAAGCTCATCCAGTCTCGACCCACTGAATTTATTGCCGACACCTCTGCACATTTTTCAAGACACGTTTCTGCAATGTTGGACACACGAAATGATGATGTTTCCACATATACTAGCTTTAAGGATAACATGTTTCAGGTAGTGCCAGAGTTGGGTTCTTCGTTTGAAGGTGGAACAACTACATCCAGTGAAACAAAATCAAATCTAGAGCCAGATCCACAAACAATGCGTTGACTTGAGGGCAAGTGAATGGATTGTGGTTGGGGCCTGTTGGGTCCTTAGGTTTTTGGAAAAATATGATGAACAACAATTGTAGAAGTTAAATGGCTAAATATATTGAAAGAAGGTAACCATAATTTTGAACGTGGCAAATAATTAAAACATTGGGACCTGTGTGGCCCTCAAAAACAAAAAAATGGTCTCAATTTTGAATGAATCAATAGGAAAAAGGGAAACGAATCCATGATTTTGTCAAAGAGGAAGAAATCAAAGGCAGGATCAAGCAACCTCTGTGAGGACTAGATAAAGTGATTGATGCTATAAAATAAACCATAAAGGGATGAATCAAGTAACTTTTCTATATACTAAGCTTCTTCTCTAAGTTTTTTTTATCAAAATTGGGTGCTGCAGAAATCTGTGTCTACGCAGAAGTTCTATTTTATGCACTCTAAATTTCAATGTAATGTTTTAGTTGAAAGTCCCCGCCGATCTATTTGATCTATGTTGTAATGGTTGGAAATATTAATAAAATGGATTTTGAGAATTCCTATGTGTTTGATCCAATGAATGTGTAACCCATTTGAATCTTTTTTGCTTCTTTTACATGAATGACATATCTGTTTATTATGTGATGAATTCATGTCTTTGTCATAATACATTTGTGTAGAAAGTAAAAGGTGAATGGTACAAATAAAATTATGGTATTAATCTAGATCCATTAATTATTTAAAGGTTCTGGCTCGCCTTAGGTGAGATGCTATATAAAAAGGGAGTGAAAATGCTGGTGAAAAGATAGACTACGATGCCCTATTTTGTTGGCAACTCAGGATGAAATTGGGTCACTATCACTTCAAAATTTTCTGCCAATAAATTTCGTCCAAGGTTGTGTAAGGAAATAGGAGCAATTTTGGGCCTTGAATTGGCTAAGTGTGGGCCAAAGCAGGATAGTCAGCTCGAGAACATGTTTACAATGTAGGGTGTGCTTCAAAGTTGAAGCAAGTCATTATAATAGTTTCTCATTCTCATCTAATTAATGAAAAATAGCAGAGGGGTTTTTCCCAGTTAGGTTCCCCTATAAATCATTTTGTTCTTGTGGTACTTTAATTGTTGCATGTCATTTCATGTGTTTTTAAGTTGTGATCTCCATTTCGTAGAACAGTAGAGGAAATTTGTAATCTCTTGTTTTTAGTTTCAATACATTAGTAGTAGAAAATTTCTATTAATTTCTACATGGTATCGAACAACAAATCACACTAGAAACAAGTATATATAGCCTCTCCTTCAGAGATTTCATGCAGATTTAGTGAAGTAGTTTTCTTTTATGCGGGAAATGTCTTTCAACACAACAATGCATCTGAAATCTCCAACCAGTGGAATCACCATATAGACAAAGTGGATATGCCAGATGAAGGAAATTCAATCAATATCAAATTTCTAATCTTTGTTCACCAAAAAAGAATAGATATAATCAATTATCATTCTGCAGGGATAGATATCTTTGTTACTTTGAACCTAGGAAATGGTTCCAAATGTTGTATCTGATTCTCAAAGGAAGTTTTTGGTTGTAAAATTGCACCAAGAAACCAACTCGACCAATCTTTAGGTTCAAGATGGCACTCGAACCAAAGGGGGCTCTATCAAGTTTTACGAGTCTTTTTGTTGTTCACTGTCACTAGACAGTAGGATATGAAGAACAATGGCTAGATCTAGGATTTGTTGTATAGGTGGTTTTCGATGAGTCACAAATCCTTGATTAACAAATAAAGCCCTCTCTTGCATAAGCCTATTCAAAGTGCCAACATTTAGCTATGGTAGAAAAACATATCTTGAAATGTTTTGATAAAGGAATATAAGAGAAATTAGATAATCAAGTATCATCCCTAAATCCTTAATCATCTAACAAGAGTAGATGTGTATAGAAGAATCTATATATCCCACATAAATACATTTAAGAGACTAAAGAAGGCAATAAATTAATGATGTTGAGGTACTAATTTAAACAACCTATTCAATAAGCTATTCTCAGTAATGGTTATAAATTTGTAGTGGGTTTTAAGTGAAGCCAATCTTCAACTTAGCCTTACCCTGTAATTCTATGTTACCTTAAACATATGCAGAAATAGATTATGAAGACCATGGAAAATACATACATCATACACATATTTTGTCATAAAAGTGAAGCCATAAGCACTTTATTAAAAATTATGCAATAGGAGATTTTACAAAAAATGGTGAGGGTTTTGGCATCAAAATCCAACCATTTCTCATTCAAAATCAAAGAATATATAGATATTACAACTTATGAAGTTGTTACAAGCTTCTAGGGATAAAATTCTAACAATATACTAAAGATAAAAAAACAATTTCTGAATATCTGGAGGAAGTTTGGAGTTGTTTGAAAATTCTATTCCTCAAAATCTGGATAGGATTGACTATTGATCTTCCTCCTTCCGATGATAAAATCATGTCCATTGCTCGAGTATAAGAGTCAAATACATTATATGTGGAGCTAAATTTTATTTAATAGATTTATTTATTAATTTACATTATTATTTTATTAATTTTATTTTACGTTTATTTTAAATATGTGCATTTTATTTTAAAACTATAGTTCTATCACAAATTACTAAAGTTGTTAAACTAACAATTATGATTATTCATTAAAATATAATATTTTAAATAAAATATAATTCCTGATCCCTATATGAAAATATGTGGCTAAAATTAATTGTGGGAGGGGGGGGGAGGATTCTACTGACCAATATTTAAGGAGGGGGGTGGGTCCTCAAATTTTACCACCGGTTTTTACTTAAAGTTACATGTCATTCTCTCATTAATCACACATGCCCCCCTTCATGGTTTTCAAAACAACTAGGGGGGAGGGGGTCCGTAATCCACTTTTGTTGCACCAAGTTTAACAAAAATATATTAATATTAAAATTTTGGTGGGCTACAAAAATTGGTGGGCGGGACATTTAACTTGAATTTTTATTAATTGATTTTTAATTATTCTTAAGCCTAATTAGTTTCTTAACTTTAATTAACATCAATCAACATATATATACATATATACATATATATACATATACATATACATATACATATACATATACATATACATCTATCTATCTATATATATATATATATATATATATATATACTATAAAATTTAATTAATCTACCTTGATTAATTATCTTTTATTACTTAATTAATAATTAATATTATCATTGTATACATATATTCATTGATTTATTTTTATTTTATTTTATTTTTAAATTTTATTTGAAATTTTTTGTCACTTTTCTTGAACAAGAAAAAGGTACAACACTTATGAAGACATCAATGCTATGCTCCTATGGAATATCATTTACCTTGATATTCAATCTTTGGAAGTCCTCATTGTGCTCTGCCATTGAACCCTTTTGTTTGAGATTTATCAATTCGCTAAAGACGGTATTTCTCTTTGTATCCTCATAATGTGCTACCAATTCTTTTGTGAAAATTGTCCAAGTGATAGTGGATTTAGGAGAACAAAGCCATCGTTACCACACAAACTATTTTTTTTCTAAACATAATGATGCAATGCACACCTTTTTTGTATGCGACACATCATATTATATATTAAAGAATTGATCCATTAGTAGTATCCATGTTACCAGATCCTTTCCATCAAACTTCCACATATAAATATTTGAAATATGATTGATCTTCATCCCAAATTTGGAGTCTCTAAAACCATGATTTGCATTCTATTTTTTTATGATTTAATGAAATAGGTCCTCGTGACCACTAGGAAGCCTTTCCTATAACAAATTTTCCAAACCTTCATTCAAACCTTCCATGTCTACCTTTAAACCATTCATGCCACTTTTTATATCATCCATGTCACCTTTTATTTATGATTTTAAACACTCCATGTCCCATTTTAGTTTGTCTTTGGTTTCTCTTTGTGAGAGCGAAATTTGTAACACTTGGCCCTGTAATTTTAATATATCATGTTTCAATTCTTCTTCTTCATGCATGACAATAGACATTTCTGAGGGTTCAATGGGGGTAGGATTCTTTTGTTTGAGAATAATTTTAGAACCAAATAGTAATATCTATGCTTCAGTATTCCCTTTAAATCACTTCATACTAATTTTTCGAACAAAAGTTCTGCAGTTAAAAGAAAATACACCTTTTTCTTTCTTTTAGGAGCTCAATTGAAATTGTTGTATCTCTATATTTCAACTCTCCAAGGTCTAAAATCTGTCTTTTGGTATCCCTCTTAGTATTATTTCCAATGCCACAAGTCAAACCGAGATTAGATTCCTCAATTTAAATTTATGCCCATTCTCTCACGATGTCCTTGTTATGGAATGATTGAATAGAGAAAACTTGTACGGAATAGCATATTTCATTGTTTCAAGCTTCAACCTTGAAAATGATTCAAGATAAAATATAGTGTGTTTGATTTCATCCAATTTTTACAAAATTCAAATCTGGTGCTTGTAGAGAAAGTTATGATGATTTTCCCTAGGTCACCTGTTTGAGACTCAATTCTACACCATGCAAAAACCCTAACTTCTTCTAACTATATCTTAGAAAATATAGAGAACCAAGGTCTATAATTTTTACACAAATTTCACTAAGATTTCTTCTCCACGTGGTTAATATTTCATCTTTTGAATCCTCATATCGAAAAAATTATAGTGATAATTCCTAGATGACCTATTTGAAGTAGCAAAACCGTAGAATCCAAAGCTGTGATACCAATTGTTATGTAACCATATCACAACGCAGAAGAAAAGGTAGATCAATGACTTGAAAATTAACCTCTTTGAGGGGGAAACCTTCTTTATATCACATAAATAAACAATTCTTGGATGATTGAAATGAAAAGACCTCCTTGGTATATACATGAGTCTAAAGGGTCACAATATAATGAGAGCCTACATAACAATAATAATGTAAGGGAACAACAATAGCAATAGTGGGCCTATATGGGGAAAAACAATAACAATATGGGGATACATGGGAACAACAATAATAATAAGGGGGATACACTAACAATAACAATAACAATAACGAGTCTACAATAGTGTTATAGGGACCTAAGAGATTTATTCCATGTCTACTTATAAGTTGTCCCAAATATTCAATCTTCATTTGTTTAGTTTTGATTGTAATGTTTTCTTCATTTAACTGATTTGCAACCTTTTTGAGTGTTGATTCCAACTTGGAGATATTTAAAGTAGTATCAGTTATAATTTTTAAAATCATTTATCTAGTATGTATATGCAAATCAATCTCACCCACTAGATGAATTTTCTTCAAATCAATGTTGCCTTGTAATCTTCTATAATTTTGATAGTTTGGGCCTTTGGTTCCAGGACTACTATATTTGAATATCCTTTTTCATAATCCAAGGTAGAAAGTAACCTTTTATTCGATGAGCTTAAACCTTGATTCCATAATTCTATATATGAATCTGGTTTCATCTCTAGATCCTTGCTTGTTATTTCCATAAATTGAGAGTAAATAACGTTTTTCTTTCCTATTGAATGTAATTCACCAGATGATGATGGTTCTTGAATAATGGTTTTTGTTGGTAGGATATCCCACTAGAATGCAGAATCTATTGTTGTAGCATCCTTGGTGTTTTAAATGTAACTAAATTCTCCTCCTCCTGAGCTCTTTGTCTCTTCTATGATAATTTCCCTTCATCTTCTGTACCTAAGACTGAACAAGACTATGGTATATCCTAAAATTCTCTCTTGAGTTCCTTCACTTTTGATTGTGGTGTTTCAAAATTCACTACTTGTGAAGTATGATCTATTTCCTAGATGTTTGGTTCAGTGTGAACTAGATCTTTCTCCCAAACCTCTCTATTTGCAAACTACTTTATTTTTGGTTTCAGAACATTTTATATGGGGTTGATCCATACTTTATTCTTCTTTTGATATGATCTTTTGATTATCATATTTATAGACTTCTTGAGTAAATTTCAATAGTTTTAACATTTCCTCAAGCTTTCAGTGTTGTCCTTGTGTTAACTAATAAAGGTCCAACATCATTCTTCAATTTGAAAAAGGTTGGGAACGTTTAGAAAAAAAATAAACGTGATTTGAATCGAGGATTTGTCTAATAAATTCAAATGAAAAAAATCCTCATAGGAAAGAAAAGTGGAAGTTTGTAAGGAGGTAATTCACAACCATAAATTATGATCTATGTTAAGTATTTAAATAAATTTCAGTCACCTACTCTAGTATATGGGCCGAGCTATAGAATCTTTTTAAGTTCTCGAAACATTCTTGGAGGGAGCTCATTAAATAATAAACCATATGCAACTCAAAAGAACTAATTAACAAGGTCTACGAATCCATAATCTTGAGAATTATTCCTCACCATTGATGCTGAATGAATTATAGAGATGTCATTGCCAATCTGATCTTGAATACACAAATGAAGAACTAAAAATTTGTTCACCAGAAATACAAAAGAAGATATACATGGACTGATTGATACCTAAAGGACTTACTAAGACCATAATGAGTTAATTGGACATTGATAACATTGGTTAAATAATGATTGAAATGAAACCTAACGAAGGAATTTTTGGTCAATGAAAAAGAGGTTAAGAACCCTAAGATATTGTCATCTAGAGTCTAGTCACCATCAAACCCCAAAAAAAAACAAACCAATGACATATTTTTTGTTGAAATTTCAGGGAACATACTAGAGGGATAAGGGAAAACACTTTGTGGTAACTAAGAATTCAAAGGTAAAAATGACTCTAGGACAAGGGAAATTTCTTGAAAATTTAACTCATTGTAGGATTGACATAGAAAATATTCATTGATAGGTTTGGTTTGGTTTAATAAAACTATTAAGGATTTACTAGATAAATGCGAAATTAATACAATATAGATCAACTCCATTATTCTTTGACATAATTGCTTGCTTACTAGTAAGATATTTTTTACCACACCAAGAGATGAATTCTAGATAAGGATGTGTTTGAGGGAATATGAACTATGCTAAGTAAGAATCCAAAGTTAAAGCAATATAATGCTAATCCTTAAAGCATTGAAAATCCCACTCTATGAGTTCATAAAGATCCAATTCACAATAGGTTTCATGTGAATCTTCCTCCTAGTCTATTAATGGCAAATCCTCAAAGTTCATAGGGTAAGAATAATTTGAAGTTTTAGGTTTCATAACTTTAATCTCCATCTTGAATTTGAAATAAGAGGTGAACTTGAAAAATACCTCATTAATAGTTGTAGTTTCCTAAGTAAACTCTGCACCATCCACAATTTCTCTATTGCATTCCATCAATGTTAAAGAGATAAAAACCCATCTTCCCCAATTGTTGATACATGTGGAAAGAATTTATTGGAATAAATATTTATTATTTGAAAGCAATAATGGATTCTAGCTTATTCATGAGATGACACCATCCTTACACTTCTAACACATGGATCATTATTTTTGTGCCATTTGGATGCAACTTGGATTCCACCTGTATGTTGACTATATGCCAAATATATGTTGATTGTAGGTTAACTATCCACCATTAAGCACCACCTACACACCATCAATTAATGTGACAACTTACTAACCATGGGGTCCACTAGTAATGTCATATGGGCAATATTGAGGGGGGAAAGGTTGACATAACTTATTGTGTGATGTGTTTACCACTGAGACATGATTTCGGAGCCCCTCTCCCTTGTTCATGGCTCAACATGGCTCCTTCACCATTCATTTGATCAAATACTATATTGTGTTACCAAATCTACACAAGAGTTAAACTCACTCGTCTGTTTAGAAAAAAACAGTTATTTCAAAAAATAATTTATTTGTTTTAATAAATGAATAGTACATGTTGCAAACTGTATGTTGTGGATGTTGTTATAACACATGCTCTATGTTTTCTTGAATTACCTTTAACTATGTTTTGAGTTTCTAGACTTACCATGAACCATGCTCTAGGTTTTTTTTGGCTTATCCTCAACTGTGTTTGTAACCCTCATGCATCAAATTCCCAAGGAATTAAGACTCCACAAGAATCCCAGTCCATATGTTCCATGTCTCTCACAAACTTATGTTTCTTCATCCTCACTTGGTTTCTTCTTACCAAAAAGAACACATCAAGTGGTTTCTTACTTACAACAAACAACATATCAAATGGTTTCAGATGACCACAAACCATTACACCATGTGGTTTATAGCTAACAAAAAACTTTCCTTTGTTATGTGGTTTCTACCTTACCACAAACATGCACTACAAACTTGTTTTAAAATTACCATGAACTTTTGAGGGGTATAGATTTCTCATGAGGATTACATCACCATTAAGTCCAATACATACAATCACTAACTCCAATCATGGAGATACGAGATACATACATTCTCTAAGACCAGTAAACTCACTCAAACATGACATTATAGACTTGCTTACAAACATAATATAATGATCATATACAATGTCTTTAAATTGTGATATTCTTATCTAAGATGATGCTTATTGTAACTTTATGAGCTTTGATCATCAATCATATCATGCCATTCATACAATGACTCTAAATTGCAATATCTTACTATGTGTTAACACGACATTCAAAGATTAAAGGTTGCCAAACTCTTCTAGCACAATCACATATTTGATCATGTCTTGTCCTTCTAAATTCTAATGTCTCTCTAAGATGGCACCAGAAGGTAACATAATGTATTACATCAAAATTGTTTACTATAATCGTAAATCGAGTATAGTGTAGTGTGCATAACATGTTTTTAACCTTTAGCTTAAAGGAAAATTGTATTATGTACATAATTTTTTTGAAGATGGTAAAATTTATTACAATTTAATTATTAATCATTGTTGAGGAAAATTATTATTGTTCATGAATATGGATCAATTCATCATAATTATTAAAGGAAACCATGTGCTGTATGAAATAACCCATTGTTGGTCTATAAATGGGCATACCTTCACTCATGCCACATATATTGATATATTGGGTTATTAATCTATTTCTTTAGGTTCAAGGATAATAAACCTTTAGTCAATTAAAAATAGCTTTAGGTTATATTTCAAAATCAAAAAATACTTTTAACTTAAGTAATATTATAAATAAATACATGTAATAGAATCATATGTCTTTTAATAATGTCTAACTATAATGTCATATAGAAGACTAGATTCTATACTTAATCATAATTTAACCTCTTATCTAAACAAACTATTAAATACATACTAAATAAAATTTATACTTAACCTTTTTATTACTATTATTTAAATTTAAATCTTTTAATAACCAAAAACATTATATTAATGTCTCACATAAAAGGGATAATAATCACTAAATAAGATTTATACTTAATCTTTTTATTACTATTATTTAAATTTAAATATTTTAATAACAAGAAACTTTATATTAATGTCTTACATAAAAGGGATAATAATCACTAGGTGTGGTTTATGGTTTATTTAGAAATCAAGTTTCTAGAATTTCCATTCCTTAAAAAATAAAAAATTATGGATGAATTAGATTTACTAGTTTGAGAATATTTTTTTGTCCCATATACAATTCAATAGATAAAAAATCAAGTTTTGACAATTAACTTTTTCATTTCAACTTCCACTATCCATTTTTATTAGCCATTCAATTTATATTACTATAATAGTATATTTATAAATAGACACCTTTTGGACCATTAATTCCTATTAATGGATTAGTCAAAACACATAATAATATTTCAAAACATATAACAAATTTTCATAAAACTATTGGTTTGGGATTTTGAATGTATCTTAATTATAACATAAAATATTAGTAATAAGTTTAGAGCTCTCTCGTCACTAATAACAAAATATTGTTCTTTTACCATAGGACCACTTGATTAACTAATGCCAACCTAATCCTAGAAGAATTAGATTGGTTAAGAATTTAGTGTTGCTTTTATATAAACACTGATACCTCTATTTGTACTAATATCTAAAAATATCCCTTGAAAATTTTAATAGGTAACTCTATTCGTTGAAGCCTCTGACAAATCTTTGACTCTCTGTCATAAAAAAAAATAGATTCAATTCTTCTTAGTTCATTATATTGAATCAGTAAACTTATGGAACTTCCAAGGATTATTACCGAGAGCAGTAGGAGAATCCAATAAAACCTTACAAAAGCGAATACAATCAACAGAGAAAAATTAATATTTTATTGTTATAAAGCGAATAAAGCAAATACAATGAATATACAAAAAAATAATATTTTAATGTTATATAACGTCCATTGACAGCGACATTAAATCGTGGCGTGGAAAAACTTGTGATCGAAACGGTCATTTGAGTCACGACGTTTTAATCCATAAAAAAGCTTTTGTCCCCCCGTAACATTAATATTTTGTGAACTGAAATATTGAAGTCACATGTATCATCATCAGCGTAAAGAGAAGTGATATGTATGATACTAATTACCCCATATATATATATACTTAAACCTGAAGTCATTCTAAAGCCAATAATTTGTTGTGATCACCTACTAGCACTTGTCTGATTTTATTATGAGTTAATATATATGGGTATAATAATGATGATTTTGGCCGTATATAATATTAAGCGTATTTTTAATTGTGTGTAATTTAGATATATCAAGAATTTATGATTTAATAAGACAGGAGATTTTATGAGGTAGTAAAATATGAGACTCCATTAGGGCAGGGGAGCCTATTTTTTAAGCTTTATTACAATCAGGTAAAGAAAGAGTTAAGAATGGAACTAATTGTGGAGATAAAAACTATCTTAAAGAGTATAGAATAGATGTTCCATAGTGATAACAACATTTTGTAATTGAACATTTGAGAGATGGTTCCTCCATTTAATAAGTAAATGTTATATGTCAATTTGATGTCTTGGAAACCTGCTATCGATCCACTAGCTTTACTCTTCTTCTCCTTATGGTGGTTCTCTCATTTTCCTCCTTATGGGCTTCCCTTTTTTCTTTGATCCATCAATTATAGTTTGTAATCATTTTTTGATTTCATAGTTCTAATTTTATTCCGTGGGTCCCTCACACTGTTATCTTTTTAATCTTCCCCTCCTCCCTATATTCTAACCTTATATATATATATATATATATATATATTTTTTCATAGATTTATTTTTCCTTATTCCCTTTTCATTTTCTTATTCATATTCATTCATATTTATATGTTAACGATGGTATTCAATAGATTATTTAAATATATTTCTTACTTTAATTAGTTCTAGTCTATTCCTTTGGTTCCTTAATTTTTCCTCTTAATCTCTAATTCACTTCACTATTTTATTGTTATCTTGAATTTCTTATTTTTTGTGCTCATTTCTTTTGTTATTTATATATTTCAATCTTTTGACTTGAGTTTTTCTCTTAAACCTTACATTATTAAACTATATTAATCTTTAACAATTAATTGGTATGCTTCCCTCTATTAAAAATTTTGAAGCACAAATTTGTAATCATTTAAGTATGATATGATAAGTGAAGTGCCCACCCTAAATATTAAACAAAATTAAAAATCCTCTACACAATTTACCCTGAAAATTTGTTAAATAAAAACAAGTATAAAACTAAATATATTGTCAATAATTATTAAAAAATAAATTTCATAATTAAACACAACATTTTTTGAAACTCTCAATATGCATTCAAAAATACATATAAGTAATAATTTAAAAACAATTTCATAAAAATTGTATAACTAAATTCCTATAAAAGAGAAAAACATATAAAATAATTACACTTTACGCATGTCCATTCCATTGTGAGTAGACAAGTTCTAGAAAAGAAATTAAGGTATAGAGCGGAACTCTGCGCTGATTTAATTACTGTTCTCACTGTTTTTTACGATTAGAGGTTCAGCTGAAACAAAGTTGCGTTAAATTATTTTTTTTATTTTTATTTTTTATTTATTTATTTATTATTTATTTATTTATTTATTTTGCACGTGAGTGCATGATGTAATGGTCCGGGTGGTCGGTTTACACGCCCCCCAGCTAGTATCGAGTCCTGCAGAGCTGCGCTGCAGCATATTTGAGCCATGGCCAGTGATGTATGTACTATGTATAGAATGTATTTGACAATATATAGCTTCTTCAACGGGGCCCCGCCCCCCCTGAAAAAAAAAGTTGCGTTAAATGAATTGAAAAGGTAAAGCATTTACTTTAAAGGATTTGAGGAATATCAACAAGATTATTCGAAAATACATTTTATGGAATTCAGTATTTTTATTTACCCTCATTGTTCATGGTGTTTAGGTTTTTAATAGACCATTTTTTTTTTCAATACTAAAAAAGCTTTATTTGTATTATCAGAAAGTTCATGTATATTATATCTATTTCATGTACCCGTATTATCATAGAAATCATGTGGGTTAGGTGGTCATGCCAACTCCATCAAAGAGATGGGATAACCAAATATGCATATAGAGTATATAAACATAAAAGTTTTGGGTACATTTAGTATCTGATATAGGAGAGAGCATAAGAAAAATACATCTATCATATTGATTTTGAAAAGAAACAAGTTCATCTCTATTACTTTATGTACCATTGAAAGAACCATTCTCTAGAAGATTTTTGTTTTGTCTACATGTTACATGAAAAATTATGAGACAAAATTATACAAAAAAAAAAATCAAAAAGTAAATGTGCAATTAGGGAGGGAATTAGAACTCCACAGCCCTTAGAACATTGCCCTCGAGAGTTATATCCATGTGCACTTCTCCTAGTGTTCCTTGTAGCCCCTTTTTTCACCACTACACCAATGGCACTTTTTGTAGGAATTTACAGGGTAAGTTCCTTAGACAAAACACCAAAGGACACTGCTCACAAACAGATCACAGATCAATACATCAATATTGTTGACTTGGTTAAAACCCTCAAAGAGGGAAAAAGTCCATGACTTGAGCCAACGTGGCCACTTTACGTAATTTAATAATAAAAGAATAAAAATTTACAAAAGCTTCTCTCATGAATGGACCCTACAAATGACCCTCCATGCTCTTTAAATAGAGATCATGGACCAATCGGGTGTTAAGCCACGGATCAAGTGTCGGTAATACTGAGGAGAGAATGAATTGTCGGATAACTACATATTGTGACTGTCGGATTGTAGGTTACAAAAGTACATAGTAAAGAAACACACTTTACCTAACTCTACACTAGACCAAGTTATACTTAACTATTTCCTATGTGTTGGAATATCCTAACATCCCCCCTTAAGAACAACTTGGGATAGGATTGAAGGATGTACATATATGATACAATAGGAGAAGGAAGGAGGCATTAGAGCCTATTCCCCCTTAATGACAACTTCCTGAACTCCAACTATAAATCAAAGTTTAGTAAACTTTGCCTCTATGAGAGCCTTTGTAAAGATGTTTGCAACTTGATCATCTAATGAACAATATTGCACTTCAAGAACATGGTCGTGAATGAGCTTTCTCATGAAGTGCATGTGCAATTCAATGTGTTTGTTGTGCTGATGTTAGACTCGATCCTTGCATAGTTGAATGGCATTTTGATTATCACACCAAAGTGTAGTCGGATGCTGTTGCTGAAAGCCAAACTCTGACATGATTTGATGAAGCCACAGGTCTTCCTTACTAGCTTCTACGACACCACGATACTCTGCTTCTGCTGAAGAAAGAGAAATGGCACTTTGTTTCCTGCAATCCCATGTAATAGTGATCTGATAATCATCTTATGAGTGACCTCAGCTGAATATTTATTAAACAAAAGGTATTACAGACCCATGTGCTGGTGTGTGTGTTCTATGCTATTGAAGCAACGGATCGATCAGATTGCTAATACACAGAAAATAAATAGAAAGATAGCAGAGAAATACAGTAAGCAACACAAAGACACAAGCAGTTTTTAATAAGGAGTTCACCTTATTCTCCAGGGCTACGTCTCTGGTCCAGCTTCAGTGCTGGCCTTATTTTATTGTGTCTTACAGCAGAGAAATTACAATACAGGGACTCAAGGTGAGTTCTCCTAAAGCAGATTTTGCTTGGCAGGGTGGTTCTTGGATTCCCCAAGCCACTCGGAGTACACAGACTCTTGTTCTTCCTACCAGCTCTGTGACCCTCGGTCTACAGTGGAAAGAGCCAACTATGATGCTCAATCCGGATAGATTCCTCTATGGGAAGGCTTGATTCTTCAAGCTCTCTGGTGCTCAATGCTGCCTGTGGTCAACTCGGCCCTCTATCTCCTCTGCTTGCCTTTACTACTCTCTGTGCTCAGTCCTCCTCTCAGGGTTCATTGTGCACTGTCCCTCTTGGTCGCTTAGACTCTTCTCTATTCCTCCTCTCTCTATCTCTGTTCAACTGTCTCTGTTCACGGCTTTAGTCATTCGGTCTCCATGCCTGTTCGGTTCCTCTCCTGCCTGCGTCGATTCTCCTTCCGCCTTTGTGCTTGGAGTTCCTTGTTTGGCATTAGCATGAACGCTCAGGAAGTAGCCACGTGTCCTCATTGGAACAGTACTAGCCTATTCGTCTATTCATTTCTTCGGTTATGTTGTGGATACGTTCTTTCTCCACTGTGGCAGTCAACAGATTCCAAATCCCCTTAAATCGCAACTTAATTACCGATCGATTCCACTTCTGTCTATCGGACGTAATCTCAGCCATCCGATCTGGGCTCCTCCAGATCCAACGTCATACGCACGTCGAGCGCGGTTGACTTGCTTGACCGATAATGCACGATCACAACGGTTTTTCTCTCACCTCTACTGCCACGCGTCGATCGCTGAGTGCGATCACTCCGCTCTCCTCCAAAACCTCTTACCGTTCAAGGGCGCCCCTATCAATATCGCTGGTTTCCAGGTTGTGGGTCCCACCTTCGTACGTTGGCGCTTTTTTTTCTCTGCCCACGGTTCTCTGGCTCCCAACATGACCAAGGGCTTAAGGCCTCTCCATTTCAGCCCTGTTTTCCCAACGATGTCAAAATCAGCTCATTTTCCCGTTTCGGGGCTCCCAGGGGCTACATCGACCTCCTGCGCAGTCTCCATGGGCCTCAGTCAGCGCGCTTTGACCGAGGTCCTCGTCGTTCCGCGTCGGCTGCCATGGCCACTAGTTCAGGGTGTTTTCGATTGCTGTTTTGGATTCTTCAAGGATTTGTTTCGTCCTGATATAGTCAGGGTTCTTGACAGTTGTTTATGGATCTGATTTGGATCACGGCCTCCCTACTGAAAATATTTTGGACCACCAAAAGTTGGTTTTATTCAAGAATCGACTAAGTGAGGAAACTGTTGTCTCACTTGTCCAATCTCAATCCACTTCGCACTGCTTGGCTTCGAACCTTTAAACCCAATCTTGAGGTATTCCACCTGTCCACTGCGCGTCGTCGTTACCTTCCTGTCCAGCACTGTATCTTCCTGCAACTCATTAATATATTCAGGTAGTAGGTGTGGAGCACTGGAAAGGTATGTTTTTGACGAACAATTTAGTGACTTTTCAGTAACAATTGTAACCCTTTCTGCATAATGAACTTAAAGAAATAAAGAATTTTAATAGAATGTGTGAGAATTAGTATGGAAAGCTTAATCGCTGATAATTGTTATTTTTCCATGCAGGAAAAGGTGGAAACGAAGAGCTGCCGTTCGAAAGGAAAAGACAAAGGAGGAATAACTGCTGTCCCTTTAGAAGGGAACCGGATGCGAACGAGATCGAACAGATCGAAGCAGAACGACCCAGGAAAGAAAGAAGGGTTATCAATTTGGCGGAACAGGGAAAGAAAAGTAAAGGATTAGCGGCTTGGCGAATCCCTCAGGATCTTTGATCCTGAGGGATCGCTGTTTTGCTTATTTTTGCTACCTAGATACCTCCGCCGTTACTTTTATAAAAAGGAACGGCATCGTTAAGCAAAGGGACTTTTTTTTATATATGTAACTGTGAATTTCAGACTCAACTTTGATCATCGACTCTCACTAAGACTTGGTTTGTTGTACATTTGTTGATGCATTAATATAAAGGACTTGGTGTTTATTTCATCTCTGCGTCTGGAGTAATCTAAGGCGGTGTACCGTTGGAAGCTAAGGGCCCGGCTCCGAAGGACACTTGCTTTTGTATCATTATAATTTGGTTTCTGCGTGGTTTGTTTATCTTTATAGTTCGGTAATCTGATATGTTTTTCATATGTTATTCCATGCTCTGTTACGATTAATTCATTAATGGTTTCTTCAAGAGATTTATGTAGTGACTCTGTATTGTATGAGTGAATCTTTTCAGAGTTGATCGCATGTTATCAATCTAAGCCAACTATTTCTGTTACAGAGCCTTTATATTGAATATTGCTGTATTGGATTCATTTGAAATTTCAATTATTGGAATTCGGAAGTAATGTTATTCTATTTGGAAACATAGTCATATTCTCTTTAATCGTCAGATTGCTATATTAAGCGTGTTGTGAATATATGGTTGATGATTGTTGTTCCATAATTCATCTGTGAGTGTTGTTCCATAAAGTACATTCCATCGAAGTTGCTTTAAGAGAGGAGACTGCTATTTTATTACAGAGTGTGAGTTTGGTTCAATAGAACAAGTTTAGTTTGGACTCGCGAGGCTTAGTTCTATTTATTGCTGTTCCAATTCAGATTTGCTGTTCCATTTTACTTTCTGTCATTCCATTTACTTGCATTTGTTGTTTTGGTGTGAGAGAAGGTCTAAGGCTGTAGTGAGCCTCAGCAGTCGCTGCCTAGCTCCCAGACCTATGGTCCATGCTCTAATTTCCTTTCCATCAGTTTCTAGAGGGATGGGTTATCGCTTCCGCACCCTTGACTGATAAGCTGCCTTGTGTGATTTTATTCTTTTAGAGCAATTTAGTCATAGTTTAGCATCCGTTTACCCTTGTATTTTCTGAACACTGTACTACTAAGCATTACTCTGACGAATAGCCTCGGATTGAGATACTCTTTGCAATAACAAAGCGTTCCCGGATTGACTTATTAATGTGGCATAACTAGAGGTGAAAGAGACCCTTGTTACAGCTCTACATTTTGGCGCCGTTGCCGGGGAAAGAGTATAGCCATTTGTCTTTTACAGAGTAGTGTACGAGTCTGCTAGGGGAGAGTTGGATTTTAAAAACGAAAGGTAAGAACCTGCGTACTGAGCATGTAAAAGCCCTGCTCCACCGTCTGCTTTCCTGGCAGAATTGTGGGTTGAATAGAATCTGGTAGTTTATAGAGTGCATGACTAAGCAGAAAAAGCCAGAAAAAATTATCAAACCTCCGTTCAAACCCGAAAAAGCCAAAGGGCCGGTGACCCTTGGCCGAACAACCTTCATAGACGAAATCTATAAGAAAACTGAATCTCAGCCATCAGTAGGGTTCAGGAAAACCAATTCTAAACAACCTACTAGCTCCCTTCAGGCCGCAAGATCACCATCTGTAGCCTTCGCTGAGGTGCATAGTCAGACTGATGAACAGGATTTTCAAGAAATTGAAAATTCTATTCCAGAACGACTGCAGGAAGGGAATCTAAGCAATCTTTGTGAAGGAGAAGGGGAAACAGGAGAAGTTGAGGAGCCAAGATCTCCTCCTAGGATAATTCAGCCATTAAAAAGCCCAGATAAAGGAAGCGCTGCAAAAATCATTGTTGAAGGGATTTAATCTCCTCAAGCAACAGGGACTCTCGTTATTCCAGACGGAGGGATTCAATCACTACCTCTGCCTGATAATGTGTTAAAAACAACATTGATTAGAGGCATGAAGGAACAATGGATTGAAACATTAAATATCATGGGAAAAGGGGATATTTATCAAGAGAATTTTGCTGACATCATTGATTTATGTATCAGGAGCTCGAGAGGTAGCACAAGGATAAAACCAGCAGAATATGATCGATTTGTCAGAGATAACAAAATATCAACAGAAGGAGTAACACATGTAGAACTTGGAAATTTATTAGAAAATTTTAAAACTGATATCCTGGGGACATTGACTACACAACTTGATATTGTGCAGGCTAAACAGAAGCAGATAGAGGCAGAACATAATTTGGCGATCTTCTGCCCCCGATGTAGAAGAAAACATAGCCACAAGGAATGTCCACTGGATGTAGTTCAAACATGTGCTATCTGTACAAAAGATCACCTTACTGAGAGTTGCCCCTCACTTCCTGGATTGAAGGCAGTATATAAGGAAGCAGAAGAAGAGCCAGAATCAGCATACTTCGTTAACCAGCGTCGCCAATGGCAACCAAGGCAATCGGGTATGTTTTCAGACCCAACTTCTTCTTTTCAGCCTCCACAGTATAACGCTCAGCAATATAGTATGTGGCAAAACCAATCTCAACCCCCATTTCCGAACTAGTCATCACAACCGTTTCCTTCTCCAAATCCATGGATGAATCAGCCAAGCCAATTTGGTTGGCCGAATTTTCCTTACACCCCACCATATTGGCAGAATAGCTCATATCCTCCACAATGGACCCCCCCTACTTCACAAGGTTCACCCTGGCAGACAAATTGGCCAAGATCGACATATCAGCCAACAGGAACTATTCCGCTCCCTCAACCGACTCTGCCAGCTTTGCAACAAAATCCCCAGTCTAATCTGAGACCGCAACTCCCAACCCAATCCAATCCTAATCCTAATAATAGGCCGGTCCAATCCCTCCAAATCATAGAATCATCAGAAATCGGACCTGAACTGAGGGAGTGCAATGATCTTCAGTTAAGATCTGGACGTATAATAGAAACAGAGGGAGATAAAACAGTTCACATTGAAGATCAGTTACCAATAGAACATCCGTTACAACAAGAGGGTGAAAATAAGGAGCAGACTCATCATCAAGCGAATACACCCTCTCCTCCCTTCCCAGAACGATTAGTCATACCACGACCTGTACAATATCCAGACTTTGACATTCTGGGAGAATTACAAAACCTGTACATAAGAATTCCTTTCCTCCAAGCCATTCAAGACATCCCTATATATGCAAAAACTATAAAAGAATTGTGCATAAAAAAACCAAGGAGGAATGTAACCACTAACCCAAGAGTCCAAGTAGTCGTTACTTTATCTGCCCTATTATCAGGAACACCCATTAAATATGAAGATCCAGGAAATCCAATCGTAACTGTTCAAATCTATGGTCAGACTCTGACTAATGCTTTAGTTGATTTAGGAGCTGCAATTAATATTTTGACAACTTCTACTTGCCAAAAGCTCGGCATTACATCGGTAGAACCCACTTCTACTTTGTTAGAATTGGCTGACCGATTTTTAGTTCGACCAGAAGGAACTCTATACGATGTCATGGTCTCTATAGATTCTTGGGAATACCCAACTGATTTCCTGGTAATTAATCCAAAAACCCGACTAGATGGACACCCGCTAATTTTAGGTAGACCTTGGCTTGCTACCGCCGATGCTTACATTGGTTGCCGGCAGGGGAATATGACCATAACCAGAGGACCAGATATTAAAAATCTAGTTCTATACCCTCCAGCACAGCCAAGTCTTACAATGATAAAAACTAACCAGCACCCTGTATCATACCTTACTGACAATATAAGATCACCATTGACTATACAGAAGGCCCTAGACTTTAAAGACCAAACAGAAGACGATGCTATCAATAACTTCATTAGTCAAACTGAATCTAGACCTCACACACAGTGTTTCATGATAGAAGCTGCATTTGATAGCGAACTAGAAGAAGATCCCTTGAAAGACACACATGACCAAACGATACCTGTGACTTCTGTTGCCAATAGTAACGTAGTGGAAATTGAACCGGGAAAAACTCTAAATATCAATGCCAATCTTACACCGGACCAAGAAATAAAACTCATCCATCTGTTACGAAAGTATCAAGAAGCATTTGCGTGGGATTACCCTGATATGAAAGGGATTGATCCCCAAATGTGCACCCACCATATTTATATAGAAAAAGATGCAAGGCCTGTCCATCAACCGCAAAGAAGACTCAACCCTCATCTAAAAGATGTTGTAAAAGCTGAACTTCAGAAACTTTTAGATGTTAATTTTATTTACCCTATTTCTGATAGTAAATGGGTCTCTCCGCTTGTGGTTGTACCCAAGAAGAATGGGAAATGGAGGATTTGTGTGGATTATAGGGAGTTAAACAAAGCCACACAAAAAGATCACTTCCCTCTCCCATTCATAGACCAAGTGTTGGAAACTTTAGCAGGAAAGAAATTATTTTCTTTCCTTGATGGCTTCAGTGGATACAATCAGATTCAGATTGCCACTGAGGACCAGGATAAGACTACCTTTACTTGTCCTTGGGGAACGTTTGCCTATAGAGTTCTACCCTTTGGCCTATGTAATGCTCCTGCCACATTCCAAAGGGCTGTTCTTAGCATCTTTGCAGATTTAATAAATGATGGACTTGAAGTGTACATGGACGACTTTACACCATATGGAGATGATTTTGATCCAGCTTTAGACACTCTAGAAAAAGTCCTACAGCGTTGCATTGCTACCAGGCTTTGTTTAAGCCACGAAAAATGTTATATGATGATGACTGAAGGGCTTATTCTAGGACACTTTGTCTCAGCAGCTGGCATTCAGGTAGATCCGGCCAAAATTCAAATACTTTTGCTTATCCCCACCCCCACTACTCAGACAGAGGTACGCAGCTTTCTTGGATTTTCTGGGTATTATAGACGATTTATAGAACATTATTCACACATTGCTGCACCTCTATATGCACTAACTGGTAATGTTGATTTCATGTGGACAGAGAAATGCGACCGCGCTTTCCAGGAATTAAAGAAGCTTGTATCAACAGCTCCAGTCCTTCGAGGACCAGACTGGAATTTACCATTCCAAATCTCGTCTGATGCCTCAGATACAGCAATCGGTGCAGTCCTTGGGCAAGAAGAGGATAAAAAACCATATGCTATTTATTATATCAGCAAAAATTTATCCCCTGCTGAATTGAATTACACTGTCACTGAGAAAGAATTCCTCGCTGTGATACATGCTGTCAATAAGTTTAGACATTATATTACAGGCTATCCCGTTGTTTTATATACAGATCATTCTGCTATTAAATATTTAGCAAATAAGCCTGTTACAAATGCTAGAATAACTAGATGGTTGATCTTATTGCAGGAGTTCGATATCATAATCAAGGATCGACCCGGCAAGGAAAACCCTGTAGCTGATTTTCTCTCTCGAATACCAAAATCAATTGAGGCAGCAGCAGTGGAAGACCAATTTTCGAATGAGCACCTGTTTGCTGTTGCTATTCAAACACCCTGGTATGCTAATGTTGCCAATTACCTTGCAGTAGGTAAGCTACCAAAACACTTAACCCCTAATGAACGTAAGCAAATTGTTCAGAAGAGTACTCGGTTTTCGTGGATCGGGGGTTATTTGTTCCACACAAGGGCAGACATGCAAATTAGGAGATGTATTCGAGAAGATGAAATTTTCGACATCTTAAAAGCTTGTCATGACGGACCATGTGGGGGACACTTTGCCGAAAAAAGAACAGCACATAAAGTATTGCAGACGGGATACTACTGGCCTACAATTTTTAAGGATTCAAAGAAATTCGTTCAAGCCTGTGACAGCTGCCAGCGAGTAGGACGACCTGGTCAAGCCGACGAAATGCCTCTGAGGCCACAATTAGTCATTGAACCATTTGAACGATGGGCTCTTGATTTCGTTGGACCCATCAACCCATCATCAAATCAGAGAACATATATCTTGGTAGCCACAGAATATGTCACCAAATGGGTTGAGGCCGAAGCATTGCCTAGAGCTACAGAAGATTCAGTAATACAGTTCATGTTCCATTTGTTTGTATGTTATGGCCTTCCGAGAGAAATAATTACAGATGGAGGACCACAATTTGCCGGAAACAAATTAGCTGCAACACTTAACAATTATCACGTCCAGCATAAAATTACTACCCCATATCACCCCCAGGTGAATGGGCAAGTAGAAAGTAGCAATAAGGTGATAGAATCAATTTTAACAAAAACCATTGCTTCACATAGGCGTGATTGGGCTGCCCGACTACCTGAAGCACTCTGGGCTTATAGAACCACATGGAGAAGTACCACTGGTTATTCACCCTATCAATTAGTGTTTGGGAAACAACCTATTTTCCCCATAGAATTCGAAATCCAAACACTACGAACTGCACAGGAAGTTGGCCTAGATTTAAGTGAGGCACAAATCAATCGACTACAGCAGATTAATGAATTGGACGAAATAAGGCTCTCTGCATTACAGAATACAACACTTATTCAACAGCAGCGAGCTAAATGGCATGATGCACTTATCAAGAACAAAGTCTTTCACGAAGGAGACTGGGCTCTGTTATATGACTCTCGGTTTCAGGATTTCCCTGGGAAACTGCAGACTCGTTGGTTGGGGCCATACGAAATCCAGAAAGTACATGATAATGGGACCCTTACTCTGATCACAATCGATGGTTCTGGATATGCATTCAAGGTAAATGGCCACCGAGTTCGTCTCTATCGCAGGCCACTCACTCGGGAATCCTTCTGTCAGCAGCTACGTCAAGACACTGACATGGAAATTTTAGGAGAGGAAGTAAAATTTTCCTCACCTATAATTCAGTAAGGAACGCATTTTTTTATGACTTGTACATAAGTTCTTGTATATACGTTTTCTTAACATTTCTTTGATCTTTCTTTTTTAATTTTGCTTTTTACATTCAGCGTGTCTTTGTTGTTCCTTTTTCAAAAGGAACAAGATTTGCTTGTTTTTGTGTTTTCGTTGTTCCTTTTCAAAAGGAACAGCATTTGTGAGTTTTTGCTGTTCCTTTTCAAAAGGAACAGCATTTGTGAGTTTTTGCTGTTCCTTTTCAAAAGGAACAACATTTGTGAGTTTTTTCTGTTCCTTTTCAAAAGGAACAACATTTGTGCGTTTTTGCTGTTCCTTTTCAAAAGGAACAACATTTGTGAGTTTTTGCCATTCCTTTTCAAAAGGAACAACATTTTGGGTTTTTTCTGTTCCTTTTCAAAAGGAACAGTATTTGTGAGTTTTTGCTGTTCCTTTTCAAAAGGAACAACATTTGTGAGTTTTTTACTGTTCCTTTTCAAAAGGAACAACATTTTTGGGTTTTTGCTGTTCCTTTTCAAAAGGAATAGCATTTGTGAGTTTTTGCTATTCCTTTTCAAAAGGAACAACATTTGTGAGTTTTTACTGTTCCTTTTCAAAAGGAACAGCAGTTGAGAATTTTTGTTGTTCCTTTTTTTCAAAGGAGACAACATTCATGATCTTCGGTTGTTCCCTCTCAAAGAACGACATCTCAACTATTTGTTTGCATGGATTCTTCTTTGCTGTTCCTTTTTTTCAAAAGGAACACCATAGCCATGTTTTTGCTCTCTGTGATGATTCATATTGAGGATGCTTTTCGCCCATGTTCTCTCCAGTCTTTAAGATACAGCTATGCACTTATGCAATGAACATAAATGATGACATACCGAAGTCAACAGATCATAAGACCATTATCTTTATAGAGCCTAGTATTGATAAGAGGACAAGAGGAGGAACATACTTACTTCTCATCTCCGTTGTCATTGACTTATTCCCATTGTTTTGGTTGGTTATCTTTATCATGGCGATTTCCTTAAAAATTTTCTCTGATTATTACTCAGGAATAAGAACAGAGGATTTATATCTTCCTGTTGGGATGATAAGACTTCTTCCACCATTCCCACTCTTAAGGAGTGCTGAACCACCCTTATGTGTAAATAAATAAGAAAAAGTGCTTTGCAAAGAGAAAAGAAAAATGATGAATATGGATTATTAATTGTCAAAGGCAGGATAGGGGGTCTCATCAAGAGCCAGCCTACCATGATCATTAGGTTGGAAGCGAAGTGGCATTTCCAGTATGGCCACCACACCAGGGATATGGTCCAGAAGGTACACTAAATAAACAGACCTTGGAACAGGGGGTCTCATCACGAGCCGGCCTGTCCACGTTTCGCACCTTCCTTGTGAATGGCATTATGGCTACCTGGTTACCAAGCCAGCATAATGGCCTGCATTTTGACAAAATACTTTTTATACACACAAAGGATCATGGTTCCGGGGGTGAAATAAACAACTCTGCCAAGGTTATGAACACCTGTCGGCAAAAGAGCTCTGTTAATGGTATCAAAGTCATAATGGTTACACCAACAGGGATGATATTAATACCTCTTTGTCTCTTCTATCCTATGCATAATTCATATTTTATTTCCCGATGAACATATCGCATGAACACTCATTACCATCAATCATGGCAAAGGAAATGACAATGACCTCTGGGGATTTCGTACGATTGACAGACGTCCCATCCCCTGGCCTCGCATCATATTACGCAGGCTCTTATGTAAAACACGATCCACCTTTTTTCCTCGATTTCGGTATTTCGTTGTCCATCTAAAACATGGCGTAATTTTATATGCTGTTCCTTTATGACTGGTTACACGATGGCTGCTGCTCCTCTATTTGACGGCTGGGGCAGCCTATCACATTGCGGGGGGGGGGAAGGTAATCTCATTACTCCACGAGTTACGTGTCAGCACACCATTCGGGGTAGATAGTGTACGAAGGTATGGCATGGTTTAACGGTATGATAATTCTATTTTATGCAAAGTTGCCATCCACAATCCATTTTTGTTGCATACTCTGTTTTTTTCGCGACGATCACCTTCTCTGCGTCTCAAAACAACACAGGTAGTTGCTGTTCCATTAGAAATCCTTAGTGGAACCATGGGAGGAAAGGCAATCCGAAGCGAACCTTAGGAATTGACAGTCTCTACTGCTGCCCGGGTGTTGTGGGGAAAAGTATCCGATGCGGATGACCCTATCCCTACTCTAAAGGTGACAGTCTTTAGCAACAACTGAAAGTAAAGTTTTGATGATTTCCTTTATGAAAGTACAGAGAGAATGAAGAAAGATTAACCAACCTGGTGTCTTTCGCTTAGTCGATCCTTGTCCTCTCTCTTTGTCTCTTGTTCCCAGCTCTTTGCTCTCTTTGCCGGTCCAGCTACACACAGATCCTGCACAAAACAAGAGAGCAAACTACAAGATACATGTACTCATAACTGAAGCATGGATTAGGATGAATCAAATATACATGTAAATACAATACATCAATGCAATACAAGTATATAGGAGAACATGCAAAACTTTATTGATAGAAGTAACAGGGTTCTGAGAAGGTTACAACCAATGATGGCTCCAATCCAGCAGCACCTCCCCAGCAGCAAGAACTCTCCTCTTCACCTCTAGTAAAACAATCACCCAATAGCTCTAACTGTAAACCAACAACACCTCCTTGCTTTACACCAAATTCCAACCTCCTTAGACCTCATAGAAGAGCTCTATATATAGGAGAGAAGAAGAGAGGATGAGTCAGCTTGAGACTGACATGAAGCTGCCTTGTGTCCTCTCCCTCTTCAGTTAAACTTCAGTCCTTGAGTCCACTTGGAGATCCTTGCTTACACATGGTGATCAAGTACCTCTTACTCATCACAGGGCGAATCTCATGAACCAAGTGTCAGTTTGGAAGCTTCCTGGGCAGTTGACACCTTGCAGAATGACTGTGCCACTTGGCCAATCTCGCCCAGCGCAGGTAGCCTTCATTAAATTTGACTTCCAGCGCAGGTACAAGGAGGGACAGTTGCATTCCAGCGCAGAAGCTCAGTGGAGCAGCTGACATGATCCAAAATAAGCCTGTTTTGAAGTGTTTTCAGGTGGAGAACTGATTGGAAGTGCTGTTGTTTGATGACCTTGTTCTTTTAGGGGTAAGAACAACATGTTTAGGGACTGAGGATCCCTGTGATTATTGACATTTCATGCTCCATGATGCGAGGCACAAAAATGTCTATAACAGTTGCCCCCTAAAGTATGAGGCCGTTTATCGGGTGAAATGCTTTATCTAGAGGGTCCGAAGTTCATTCCAGTGCTGAGGAGGCGCCCTGTAATACAATACAATACAATACATTATTTTTCATTCTATTTTCATGATCTAGCTGAGGCGGGCATTCCCATGCTCAGCTTTTATAAATACATTTTGGTACATATGACAGACGATCGTCTGAAGGTAGACTGATAATTTTCTGCTGAAATTATCATCCTTTGAATAGGATGATCATCTGTTGCAATGATGTACATGACAAATGCTTTTATATTTCCTGAATATATATCGCAGCCCGGATGGATGAAACTAGATCCGGGGTCTTCAAACTCGTTCGATCTTCACTCTAAGTACAAGTTGATCCATGTGAGAATTGCGCTGAAGTCGAACATGGAAAGACATCGCTTGATTACCGGTCAATAATAAAAACTGTTAACAAGCGCGAGAGGAATCACCAATAATGACGATGACCCTCAAGGTACTGCAGTACAATTCACGTGGCGTGAATAAAGGACTTGGCGTCGAACGCCACGCAAAATCTTCTGGTCGAAGGTCATTGATGTATACCTGTCGCCGGAAGTGAGAAACTTGCCATTGAGGCATGCAAGCTTCAAAGTACTGATGGGGGTGTTCCTAGATCAACTTCTTGGATAATGAGCTGAAGTCGACAAGAAGCGATCCGTCAAAGGAGGGCCTTAATGAATCCCACATCAATGACACGGAACGGAGCTAATGACTTTAGTGGAGGTGAAAACAAACTGTGACATATGATTCAGGGTGGCGATCATGAATGGATGAAGGATAATGTATGGCAGTGGATGGGACACAGTTGACACTTTCAGAATGACCCCTCTTGAACATATAACGACACTGATGCGATGGATCGGTAGCATTACCCCAAATGTGGATGGTTTGGCGAGGACCATGGTGATGAGACCGGTAAATGAGACAACCCAACCCGATGTGGTACGGAGGAAAAGTGTCATGTTCAAGAGTGACTTGCTACCATTAAACTTTGATGTTCTCCCAATTTTTCCCCAGTCATTTCTGACCAGTACCTCTTTATTTTTGTCAAGCTTGAGGAGGATAACATATGCTTGTTCTATAACCTGCCCTTCAGGCAAGCCCATCGCTATGATTTAACGAGCCTAGCGATAGGGAAACTCGTTCTCATCTAAAGACAAGTTTGTCGCTATTTAATCATTTTAACGAGTCTAACGACAAGGAAAACTCGGTCCTTTTCATTTTTAGAGAGTCTGAAAAGGTACAGAAAGTCAACTCCATGATTCCTTTTTCGTCAGCAAATCCCTTAAGTCCGAAAAAGTATAAAACAATACAGAAGGGATGGCTGTTCGGTACTTTTAACGAGCCGAACAAGACAAGCGCTCGATCCTTTTGTGCAATAATCCCTCAGGTCCAAAAAGATTAAAATTTAGAGGAGGGATAGCGTTCCGGTCATTTAACGAGCTGGAAGGCCAAAACTCGGCAAACTTTTCATATTTTACGAGTCAGTGAAAAGAGCTGAAAGAAGACTCGTCTTTTGAGGAACGAGTGATAAACAGGGATAGCTACAGATTCCAGGTACAGGTTGGAATTTTCCAATCACGGCAGTGTTACGAGGATGGCTAGGTGGAATCACTCTTCGCAGCTGTTTCTCAAAAGAGGTAAACACACATATGGAGATGAACGATTGGCCAAATGAACAGATGGAGGTGACGGTGCACAAAACACGACCAAGGCTTTAATATGGCTGTCAAAGGTTACATTTACCACGGTTATTTACCGGTTCATTTTTTCTGGATGAGCTTGAACTCTAGGGGAAGATTGCTCACAACTTATGTTTATTTTTTAACGAGCATGAACTATGTGCTAAAACTGCTCGGATCTTGCGTTTATTTTTTAACGAGCATGAACTATGTGCTAAAACTGCTCGATATACCAGTCATAAAAAGAACGCCTCCCGTAAGGACCAATTTTTATAGAGCTTATGCCTTACCACAGCTATGCTCACTTTTGGCAAATTTTACTTTTGCCCCACAGGCTTCTTTCATGCAAGTTTGGAAACGGCTAATCTTAAAACCAGATAAATAACCGCCCCTAGCTTGCACTCCAGAAGGTTTGCATGCCCCCAGGTATAGGATAGAATTTCGAGGCTGCCCCTCCTCTCCCCTACCTCTGCTTTTCTTTGGGTGTTCACAATTACTTGTCATCTTGCCAATCTAATGTTAACGATACTTGTCTTCTCGTTATTCTAAGGGGTCTTACGCAGTACTCAGGCTTCCCGTCGGCCCACTTTTAACAAACAGCTATTTGTGACAATAGAAGAACACCACTCAAAGATAAAACATTGGCATTATTGAGGGAGGCTTGCCTCTTTCTTATTATTCCAAAGACGGTTCGATTTGCTGCCGCAAATCAATCTCTTTCTTCGGCGGTGTCTATCATTGGGTTGTCCAAAGATGGTTACCCTCTGTCACAACAATACGGTCTCCTTCTTCGTAGACTGCCCCTGCTTATCCTTCAAAACATATGTTTCGATGGGCGAGGCTTGAATTCAAAGATGGTTACTACTTGTTGCAATAAGGGAATTCCTACTTGGGCATTGCCCACTTTTTTAGACAAAGGTGAATGATTTTTGTCAAACACATAACTTTAACAAAAGATTACTATTCTAGAACAACCCCACTTCCTTCGGACGGGGTACGGACTAGTCATATTCTTCTGCGGAAATTCTTTCTTATACCCGGGGTTTCTTCTGCCCGAAGCAGACCAGGGTGCATGCCCCCTGGGTCCTAGTCTTTCTTTCCGAATCACTCGCGCTCATCGGGAAGGAGGACCGGGGGTGGAGGCGAATCTTGAGTGAACAGACCATTTAGGAATGGTATTTGACTATTTGCGATGCGAGATCCCGGAAACGAAAGTTGGTCTACGAGCTTGACCACCCTTCCTTCGTGTGGAAAACACATTACTCTAAAGAGTGAGGAGACTATCGCTCCCATGCAATAAATATAGTCCCGCCCAAGGAGTAGGTTATAATCCAAAGGTCCTTGGACGACCATCACGTTCATCTCGACGGTCTTCCCTTTCAATGTAACAGGTACATTGGGGAGGATCCCTAATGGTCGACTGGTTCCTTTATCAAAACCTGAGAGATTTCTCAACTCAGGTAAAAGCGCTGGGGAACCCAGTGCTTTCCAAGCAACAGAGGAAAGGATACTCACAGACGCCCCTTCATCAATGATAGTACCAGCCATGATCATTCTATAGATCTGGACAATGATTCTGAATGGTACACTGGCTGGTAACCGGGGTCTGCCTAGTTGATTCCAATCAAAGGATACAACCAGGTTGCTTGGTGGTGGGACCGAATATACGGCCGGATATGACTCTGATGATGTTCCTTCCTGCGATAAAGGAATGGGCACATTGCCCTGACGCTCATCGGAGTCGGTGCTGATGAAAAGAACCTGGATGGTGTCATCCTTATTCTCTTCAGTGAGGGTGTCGCATGAAGATGACTCTTCGGCGACGGTGTCATTTGAAGACGGATCTTCAATGACGGAGTCATTGGACGATAGAACCTCTGAAGGAAGAACCGGGTCAACTGCCGTTTCGACCTTTAGACTTTCGTCTGGTCTAGATTCAGTAGGTTCATTCTCAATGACCGACACTTCAGCTGACCACTTGAGCGGGCCAGCTGGATTTTCAACTATCGAGGGATTAGGCACGAGTTTTTGGTATCCAGGGGGAAGTCGCAACGGTGAAACCGGGCGATCTTCCAAAACTCTCTTGGCCTCATTTAAGAATGGACATTTGTGGATGGCATGATTGCCTTCACACAATAGACAGGGTGATCTTGGTCCCCTTCTTCGTCCTTCACTCTCGTTAGTTGACGGATTGCAATCAACATGACAACCAGAGGTTGATGCTACCGGATTGTGCAACCTTGGGGACCAGTCCCTTAGTATCCGGGGAATACAAGGACAATCACGATGGAAGTGGGTCCCTTTGCAAATGACACATGGCGATTTAGGCCCGGTCGGTGCAGTGTGTGGGTTTTTGTCAGCTTTCTTCTGCTTGCCCCCAGTCGCCTTCGCCAGAGGCTCCTTCTGCTTCTTTTCTCTCTTCTTCTTTTCTTTCTTCTCCTTGGGAGGCTGACTTTTGCCAGCTCTACCTTGTGAAGATGAAGGATCAGAGGAAGTGTCATAAGAAGTGGAAGGCTGGTGGGTAGTTCTAGATTGTTCTGACTGTTGATTCGACTGCTCAGGATTAGTGGCGATCTGGACTACATTAGTTGAAAAGAGCCATACAGGGAGGCCAATTGTCAATCCTGGAAGTGACAATGTAGCCATATGAGGCGCACCAACATCTCCCCAAGAGGAGAAGGGGTTTGGACTTTCGCCAAGGTTACTTCCTTGGTTGGTGGGCTCCATACTTTTCAACTGAAAGATCAACGTGGGAATAATAGGTGATTATGTTCCGCTTAAAATAAATTTTATTAACGACGCTTTTAGACACAAACTTGCTTTTTCATGTTTTAAGAGTCGAGAAAAAGCTAAAGATGACTCTAGTCACCTTCGATGTATTAACGAGCCCGAAGTGACAAATGCTCGGTTGGACTTTTTCAGTTATAGAGTTTGAAAAAGGCCAAAAGAAACTGCTCTGGAGATCTAGGCAGAGGGTGTGCCAAACCTTTCGCGAAACCACAGAATACGTTTTACGGTACGGGTGGTCGATCTTCGTGAATGCTGTGTTCACTGCATCGCGATCAGTAGGGCGGCCGACACGGTTTCCTAAGGATAAAGGATAAAAGCCTATAGGGGTCTCCCAATATACGCGACGGTACGCAGGAGCTCAAGTCCGTGTTAGTGCCACCGACTCTCAGGAGGAATCACCCACCTTCGTAGAGATCGACAGTCACTATGTTTAACGACGCCGGAACACGTCTCTACCTAGACCTCTAGATGTTTGCGTTAAATTCCAAAGCGTTGTTATGTAAATTGAGTTTATTTTAATGTTGATCTTTCTTAACAGTTTGCCTTTCAGGTTCGCCACGAGATGTATATATACAACTTCCTATATGCAATCTAAGAATGAGAAGCAAATCTTTTCAATCTTTCAACTTTGAAAACCTTAATCTACTTGAGGGAAAAGAAAGACACAACTTTTTCCACAGATCAAAGAACACACACTAAAATGCACATCTTCCTAAATCGTCAAGCATACAGTCAAATGCAAAATGCACAATGCATGTATTTCTTTTCGTTATCCTTAATGTTGATGCTAGACAGAAAGGAAACTGTTGTATAATTTTGAATCTAATTTCAAGTAGAAATAAACAAGCTTGTCCACAATCAAAAAGACACCTTATGATAGACTTGTTTAAAACACAGGAAATGTATAGATCCAAACCATAAAATGAAAAACAAACAAACTCAAACAGCCATGAACAGTAATAAAACTAGCTCATAAGATCACAAAGACACTTTTACAGTTCAGGATCTAAGAGGCCACAGCTATACTGGTTCGCTTTTCACAATGGGAAACTGTAACTGAAACAAGAAATACTGAAAGAACATTCACAGTTTCATCACACAACTGAGGCGGAATAATGTCAAGGAGAATGGTTTACAGCCAGTACAATGACCAGTAAGCAATCAGCAAAAAATCAGTGAAAAAAGGGCTAAGACACAGTGGGAAAACTGAGCAAGACAATGGCTAACTGGACCAGCGCAGGCTCTGGTCTGTCAGTTTGACTCTCAGCGCAGTTCCCGAAGGGAGCACCTGCGCTGTAATGCAGACTGCCTGTGGACAGCCTGCTCTGGGACACGAGAGTTGCGTCTACAAAGTTTTCCGGGTCATAAAAAGCTCAAAAATGCAATGTTTTTGCTGAAATAAAAAGCTATAGGTCAAGTACAGGCTAAGAGATGATCAAGAGGATGAAGATCTATCACAAAGAGTAAAGAGTCTTTTGTAGATAAGCTCTTCAAATCTTGAATTTGCTCAGCAAATGAGCAAGAGTAACAGTCCCTCTACTTCGCTTTTGATATAGTCAAAAGCTTTTCGATTTGGTACTCTTTTCTTCAAGAAATGAATAGCAAAATACTACAAACACCAACAAGATACTAGGCTCCCCAGTGGAGTCGCCAGTTTGTTGTGGGGAAAAGTATCCGATGCGGATGACCCTATCCCTACTCTAAAGGTGACAGTCTTTAGCAACAACTGAAAGTAAAGTTTTGATGATTTCCTTTATGAAAGTACAGAGAGAATGAAGAAAGATTAACCAACCTGGTGTCTTTCGCTTAGTCGATCCTTGTCCTCTCTCTTTGTCTCTTGTTCCCAGCTCTTTGCTCTCTTTGCCGGTCCAGCTACACACAGATCCTGCACAAAACAAGAGAGCAAACTACAAGATACATGTACTCATAACTGAAGCATGGATTAGGATGAATCAAATATACATGTAAATACAATACATCAATGCAATACAAGTATATAGGAGAACATGCAAAACTTTATTGATAGAAGTAACAGGGTTCTGAGAAGGTTACAACCAATGATGGCTCCAATCCAGCAGCACCTCCCCAGCAGCAAGAACTCTCCTCTTCACCTCTAGTAAAACAATCACCCAATAGCTCTAACTGTAAACCAATAGCACCTCCTTGCTTTACACCAAATTCCAGCCTCCTTAGACCTCATAGAAGAGCTCTATATATAGGAGAGAAGAAGAGAGGATGAGTCAGCTTGAGACTGACATGAAGCTGCCTTGTGTCCTCTCCCTCTTCAGTTAAACTTCAGTCCTTGAGTCCACTTGGAGATCCTTGCTTACACATGGTGATCAAGTACCTCTTACTCATCACAGGGCGAATCTCATGAACCAAGTGTCAGTTTGGAAGCTTCCTGGGCAGTTGACACCTTGCAGAATGACTGTGCCACTTGGCCAATCTCGCCCAGCGCAGGTAGCCTTCATTAAATTTGACTTCCAGCGCAGGTACAAGGAGGGACAGTTGCATTCCAGCGCAGAAGCTCAGTGGAGCAGCTGACATGATCCAAAATAAGCCTGTTTTGAAGTGTTTTCAGGTGGAGAACTGATTGGAAGTGCTGTTGTTTGATGACCTTGTTCTTTTAGGGGTAAGAACAACATGTTTAGGGACTGAGGATCCCTGTGATTATTGACATTTCATGCTCCATGATGCGAGGCACAAAAATGTCTATAACACCGGGAGATCCTGGAAAAGGCTGGATGGCTGAATTATTTCAGTCGCCTGCAAGAATCTAACGAGACAGTGGCGTTGGAATTTCTGCAAAACTTGCAGGAGGACTACTCCATAGTAAGAGAAAGGCGGATAGCGGTCACTAACGATGTAATTGTAGAAGTCTCAGGACTACCAGCCACCGGACCTGTATGGACGCTGAGGAAAGAGAGACTACAAAAGATTATGGAGATTTTTCAGGATGAAGGCCAAAGCTTGACAGTGAAGGGGAAGGGAGTTCTACCAGCAACGTTAGGAGAACCCTGGACCGAACTAGCAAAGATAGTACAGAGCTACATTACTTGAGAAGGAAGGAAAGATGTGGTAAGACCACGTCATCTTAAACTCTTAGCTGTTTTGAAAGAAAAATGTTCTGTAAATCTGCCTGCACTTTTAAATTCACTATTGCATGATGCGGCCCGAAGCCTGGAAACGGCAAAGCATGTAGAAACAGTTGTTAGCCACCATGGATTGATTCGATTGATAGTGAACCATAGTCTCACTCAACAGCAGAGCAGCTGGGAGGAGCTCATTGCATTGATTGAGCGGGGATTGGCTGCACCATCCCCAAAACCTAAACATTCCTCTAGCACACCAGAACGATCAGAGAAACGCAGAGAATTGGCAGCAGGAAAACGTGTTTCTCCAAAACGTAAGCATTCTTCAAGTACACCGGAGCGACCAGAAAAACGCAGAGAAGTGATAGCCGAAAAACCTGTTGCTTGTACATCTGAACAACCTGAGAAACCAAGAAAATCAGCCCGGCTAGCTCGAATACGAGGGAGGCTGGAAAAGATTGGGGAAAGCACCAGCCAACCAATTGAGATTATAGACGAACCTCCAGAACCAGAAGGAGGACCTTCCGAAGAAAATGCTGGACAATCTGGGGGTGAGGCTGAGTAAGCCGGAGAAGGAGGTGAGGAGGGAGAAGTGCACTCTGAAACAGAAACAGAAGTTGAACACTCCAAGGCAGTCACTGAGCAGGACAATCGGGAGGAGGAAGTAGTACAGCCAGAAAGCATCCCGCTGCAAGACCCTGTGGGCGAAGATGAATTGGCCGCAATCTTGGCCAATATGGGGGAATATGGCCAACCCTCCAGCCCAGCAGGTCCTCCCGATGGACCTCCAGAGGAAGACATACCTGAGAATTCACATGCAGAAAAGGAAGGAGGAGAAAACCCGCCCATTCATGAGGAAGAAATAAGGGACACCAACCGGGAACAATCTGTTCCCGAGGCACCAGAAGAAATTCTAGACAAAGTAGGAGTAGATTTAAGGGCCAGTCGTAAACCCTCTGCTGAGGCAAGGGAAATCAAGAAATTAAGGAGGAAACAGCAGAGGCTGCTGAACACTATAGCCCGGCTCCGACAGAAAATTCGGATTCTGAAAGCCAGTTTGAGGATACGAAGGACCACAAGGAAAAGAAAGAGGACCACTGCAGCAAAATCCCGTAGAACAAGAAGACGAAGGACTTATAGTCGCCCTGTTGGTCAAAACCTGGCTGGAAGACCTGCTGCTGTTCCAATTGTCACTGAAGAACAGACTGTTGTTCCAAATGATGCTAAGGAACAAACTGTTGTTCCAATTGTCACTGAAGAACAGACTGCTGTTCCAAATGACGGTGAGGAACAGACTGCTGTTCCAATTGATAATGAAGAACAGACTGCCGTTCCAATTGGGGCAGAGGGACAGGATGATGTTCCATTAACAGAGGGACCACAGCAACCTTTCATTCGTGTTAAGAAAGAAAAGGAGAATAAGGAGATCCAAACAGAGGCACCGCCCTCAGGGGTGATCCGGGTTCTTAACTCCAAACAGTATAACAAAAAGGTTCAAGTAAAACTCCCGGCCTCTACGGCCCTATGGAAAAAGGATCCAAAAACAAGAACCTTGCACAAGATGATGAAGCAAGCTCAGCAAGAAGCTGAACAGCTGAGGGAACAAACAATCCCCCGGGAGAAATATGAAGAATTGCAACAGCAACTTCGGGATATTAGTCAGTCCGAGAGCCAGGCCTTCGAAGGCTGGAAAAAGGAGCAAGAAAAGGTTGCAAAGGTAACTCGTCGATTAGATATTGTTGTTGGGCAGATGGACACTGTGTGTTCTTTGTATAATGACGTTCTGGCCTGTAGGGCCCCTGCTAAAAACTATGCTTTATTTTTGCTTGAACGATATTTACGATTAAAGATAAAAGCTGTCAGGGCAGGTGCCCCTATACAAATCAATACTGTTAATGATTTCATAGATTGTTGCAAGCATTATGGAATTAAGGTTCAAAGGTTATTGTGTGAATTTTACTTGCATAACCTCGTGCTAGACCAGGAAACTGATTTAAATCCTAACCCTTTTGTTGGGGACATACAATTGCAAGCCTTCGTTTCATTCGGGGTTAATCAGCTAAAATGGCTCAGGGCTTATAACACTTTTCAGAGACAGGAAAATAGCCTAGACTTGTGGGTAAGAGCTGAGCCTAGAGACCCAGTGCTGTTATGGAGAGCACATAGGAACCTTATGAGAACCCCGGGTGTTATGGAGACATTAGGACCCATGCACGAGGACCTAATCCGACAAAGTCTGGAATATTTTCTGACTATTAAAGACCTCGCCATCGATGCTGCAAAATTCCGATACCGGACTTCTAACCCAAACATCCAGCTCAGGGAACCGTTCAAATATGAAAATTTTGAGCTAGCTGCCAGCCGATTGAACCTTTATGGCGAGCGTATTTTGCAAGCAGGGCCATCCTGGTTAGGGTATCGATTTCGTAGTCCAATCATTTGGCACCCTGCACCCAGATATCAGGCCTTGTATGAAATGCCTGAAGGTCAAACAAATCAGTTCTTTGATGATCTAGTTGCTCATCACGGTTGTAGGCCTCCACACGAGGTTCCCTCTCTAGCCTATTCTCTTATCGCCTTGCATGTCAACTATAATGTTTTCATGAGGGCATGAAACAGGGTAAGCAGGGGGGTTTGTGGAGCACTGGAAAGGTATGTTTTTGACGAACAATTTAGTGACTTTTCAGTAACAATTGTAACCCTTTCTGCATAATGAACTTAAAGAAATAAAGAATTTTAATAGAATGTGTGAGAATTAGTATGGAAAGCTTAATCGCTGATAATTGTTATTTTTCCATGCAGGAAAAGGTGGAAACGAAGAGCTGTCGTTCGAAAGGAAAAGACAAAGGAGGAATAACTGTTGTCCCTTTAGAAGGGAACCGGATGCGAACAAGATCGAACAGATCGAAGCAGAATGACCCAGGAAAGAAAGAAGGGTTATCAATTCGGTTGAACAGGGAAAGAAAAGTAAATGATTAGCGGCTTGGCGAATCCCTCAGGATCTTTGATCCTGAGGGATCGCTGTTTTGCTTATTTTTGCTACCTAGATACCTCCGCCATTACTTTTATAAAAAGGAACGGCATCGTTAAGAAAAGGGACTTTTTTTTATATATGTAACTGTGAATTTCAGACTCAACTTTGATCATCGACTCTCACTAAGACTTGGTTTGCTGTACATTTGTTGATGCATTAATATAAAGGACTTGGTGTTTATTTCATCTCTGCGTTTGGAGTAATCTAAGGCGGTGTACCGTTGGAAGCTAAGGGCCCGGCTCCGAAGGACACTTGCTTTTGTATCATTATAATTTGGTTTCTGTGTGGTTTGTTTATCTTTATAGTTCGGTAATCTGATATGTTTTTCATATGTTATTCCATGCTCTGTTACGATTAATTCATTAATGGTTTCTTCAAGAGATTTATGTAGTGACTCTGTATTGTATGAGTGAATCTTTTCAGAGTTGATCGCATGTTATCAATCTAAGCCAACTATTTCTGTTACAGAGCCTTTATATTGAATATTGCTGTATTGGATTCATTTGAAATCTCAATTATTGGAATCCGGAAGTAATGTTATTCTATTTGGAAACATAGTCATATTCTCTTTAATCATCAGATTGCTATATTAAGCGTGTTGTGAATATATGGTTGATGATTGCTGTTCCATAATTCATCTGTGAGTGCTGTTCCATAAAGTACATTCCATCGAAGTTGCTTTAAGAGAGGAGACTGCTATTTTATTACAGAGTGTGAGTTTGGTTCAATAGAACAAGTTTAGTTCGGACTCGCGAGGCTTAGTTCCATTTATTGCTGTTCCATTTACTGTTGTTCCAATTCAGATTTACTGTTCCATTTCCTGTTTGTTGTTCCATTTTACTTTCTGCCGTTCCATTTACTTGCATTTGCTGTTTTGGTGTGAGAGAAGGTCTAAGGTTGTAGTGAGCCTCAGCAGTCGCTGCCTAGCTCCTAGACCTATCGTCCATGCTCTAATTTCCTTTCCATCAGTTTCTAGAGGGATGGGTTATCGCTTCCGCACCCTTGACTGATAAGCTGCCTTGTGTGATTTTATTCTTTTAGAGAAATTTAGTCATAGTTTAGCATCCATTTACCCTTGTATTTTCTGAACACTGTACTACTAAGCATTACTCTGATGAATAGCCTCGGATTGAGATACTCTTTGCAATAACAAAGCGTTCCCAGATTGACTTATTAATGTGGCATAACTAGAGGTGAAAGAGACCCTTGTTACAGCTCTACAGTAGGTCATCAACAGAAGGAAATTGACTCTGCTCTTCAGGGTCCTCAATCATTGAAGGTTCAAACAACCTCAACCAATCTGCGTTCACGACTGAGTAGATGTGCATGTAAGCTAGTAGATCAAGGCGAAAGGCATTTTCACCAATCTTCTCAAGTATCCTGAAGGGACCATACCTGATAGGTTTTAGCTTTTTGCCTTCACCTTGCATCCTGTCCTTGCTGATATACAACCAAACTTGGTCTCCAACTTGAAAACTATGCTCCATTTGATGCTTATCATGCCTAGACCTGTACTTGGCCTGGCTCTTTTCCAGCTGTTCCTGTACTGCCTAGTGGATCTCCTGGATCTGTTCAATGAACCTAGTTTCCATATCCACATCACTGTGTCCATCAACCATGGTATCTTTACCAAAGACAAAATCCAAGGGAGGCCATGGTATGAAACCAAAGTAGGTCTCAAAAGGAGATCTCTGGGTAGAAGAGTCTTTGGCTCTGTTGTAAGCATGTTGCACATAACACAAGTGTTCATCCCAAAGATTAGGGTGTTTGTTGCAATATCCTCTTAGTAACTGGATCACAGTCCTGTTAACTACTTTTGTCTGGCCAACTGTTTGTGGATGAAAAGTTGTGCTTTTCTTTAATTTGGTGTCCATTAGTTCCCACACACTGGACTAAAACTTTCCCACAAATCGAGTGTCTCAATCAGATATAATAGAAGTGGGTAATCCAAAATGAACCCATACATGTTCAAAGAATAAATTTGTAGTTTGTTCAGCTGTAATCTGTTTACTACAGGGTATCAAAATACACATTTTGTTGAACCTATCCACAACAACATATAGATAATCATGACCTTTCCTAGATTTAGGCAGTCCTCCAACAAAATCCATGGAAATGCTTTCCCAAGGGTGAGAAGGAATTGGCAATGGGGTGTACAAGCCTAGTTTTTTGTTGCTGGGCTTGCTTTTAGCATGTCACATAGCACATCCCTTTACATATATAGAAACTGTCTCACTCATTCTTGGCCAATAGCAGAACCTTTGCAGTTGTGCAACTGTTTTACTTACCCCAAAGTGACCTGATATCAGAGAAGTGTGTGCTTCCCTAATTATCTTTTCTCTCTCAGTTTGTGGAATGCAGAGTTTCCCACATTGATATAAGAGTCGGTCCTTCACATGATAGTCCAATTCTTCTACTCTTTTTCCTTGACTCAAAGTTGCATATACATCTTTAAAGTCCATGTCCTGAGCATATTGTTCTATGTAGCTTTCATGCAGCACATAATTATGCTTAAGTATGGTAGATGCATTTATAATGGGTCTAGATAAAATGTTTGCAACCTTGTTATGTATGCCCTTTTTATATCTGATGACTAAATGAAACTGTTGTAGAAAACCCATCCATCTATAATGTCTTGATTGTTGCAACTTAGTTTGGGAGTGTAGGTGTTGAAGTGGCTGATGATCAGTATGTATTACTGTTTCTTTGCCCATTAAGTAATGTTTCCACTTTTTCACACTCTGAACTAATGCATACAATTCCTTATCATATGTAGGATAGTTGACTACTGCAAGATTAATAGTCTCAGAATGATAACATATGGGTTTACCGTGCTGTGTCAACAATGTTCCCATGGCATAGTCACTGGCATCAGTTTTGATCTCAAATGGTATTTGTAGATCTAGCAGTGCTAGTACAGGTGCTGTACTAATTTTTTCTTTCAAAGTGTCGAAGGCTTTCTGCTGTTTTCCTCCCCACTAAAACACCTTGTTCAATCTTATCAAAGCATGTAAGGGAGTTGCAATTGAGGAAAAATTTGAAATGAACTTCCTCTAATACTGTGCTGCTCCTAAGAAACTTCTCTCTTATGTAGCAGACTTGGGTTTAGGCCAGTTTACAATGACTGCCACTTTAGAGGGATCTATTTTCAATTCACCTCCCCCTACTATATGACCCAAATAATTTAGAGAGGTTTTTCCAAATTCACATTTGGAGAGTTTAACATAAAGTTTTTCTCTTTTCAAAATATCTAATGTCTGCTTAACATGCTTTAAATGTTCTTCCCATGTTTTACTAAAAATCAAATGTCATCCAGATACACAATAACAAAATCATCAAGAAAAGGTCCGAGTATATCATTCATTAATCTCATGAAAGTAGCAGGGGCATTGGTCAAGCCAAAAGGCATAACCAGCCATTCATACAATCCCTGCTTTGTTTTGAAAGCAGTCTTCCATGCATCTTGTTCTGCAACTCTGACCTAATGGTATCCACTGTGAAAATCCAGCTTGGTGAAATAAACAACTTCCTTCAATTGATCTAAAAGATCATCTATGCAAGGAAGGGGATAACGATTTTTTATTGTTATCTTATTTAGTGCTCGATAATCAATGCACATTCTCCACGAGCCATCTTTCTTTCTCACCAAAACGATTGGTGACCCACATGGTGATGTGCTAGGCCTGATGAACCCTTTCTCGAGAAACTCTTGCACCTGATTCTTGATTTCAGCATTCTCTAAAGCAGATAACCCGTACATCCCAATGTTAGGCAAAGGAACATCTTGCCACAAAATAATATCATGTACTATTCCCTTTTTGGGTGGCAGACCTTGAGGTTCTTGAAATAAGACATCATACTCTGAAACAATCTTTTCTATATTAGCTTGCTGATCAGAATTATAGCCCTCAAATACATTGGTTTTATCAGTTTTCTTTTCCTTTACAACCATTAGTAAGAATTGTTTGCATGAATTTATCATTCTTTTCATCTGTCCCGAGTTTATGAGAGTACAATCATTCTTGAGCTTATGAGCTCTTACTAAGTATTTGATTCCATCTTTAACAAGTAGATACTTGTTCTCGGCTCTATAGAAAATAGCCCTTCTATCATACAAGTAAGGACTTCCTAAGACAATTCCACATATATCCAAAGGAATTATATCTAACTCAACCTCATCTACAAAGGCTGACCCAAAAGAAAACTTGAATTTTGCACTGTCTAGTCACTTGTAGTTGTGCTTTATCATTCAACCATCCTAATGGGTATGGCTTCTTATGAGGTGTAGTTGCTAATCCCAATCTCTTTACAATTGCTTCAGAAATCAGATTTACTTGTGAGCCACTATCAAACAAAGTATCAATCTTTTTATTTTTGGAAAAAACTCGAATATGAAAAAGCTATGCCTTTTTCTCTCATGTTCTTCATCAATAACATATTGAGTAGAATTACTAGTAGATGCTTTAGAATTCTTACCTTTTATACCTGTGGCTACAATGATTGTTTCATCTCCCGAGTCTGACCCCAAATCTTTCTGAATAGCTACAATAGTCTTCTTCTTCTTGCCCTCAGACTTCTTAGGTCTCAGCTCTGGATGCAGAATCCAACAGTGCTCATCATCATGCCCCTCCTTTTTACAGTGAGTTCATGGAGCTTTGCCTTTCTGTACAGTGTTAGCCTTCCTTGCTTTCCACTTCTACTTTCTTTTCTCCTTTCTCTTGCTTACAGTGGGTTGGGATGGTCCCCCAACTTCTGTATTTCCATTCTTTCCTCTAGCTTCTAGATGAGTAGCTTGTACAGATACCTCATCTATACTAGTGGGATTAAACATGAGGATGGTATGCCTCATGTAGCTATGTAGACCACCAATGTACTTCAAAAGAGTTTCTGGTGAGTCTAATGAAATACCCAACATCAATGCTCTCTTTCTGAACTCTTGAGTATACCCTTGTACACTTTTCCCTTTCAACTGCCGAAGAGTTTTCCAACTCATCATGGTTTGTTGCATGTAGGCCAATGGATAGAACTGATTTTTGATTGCAATAACAAATTCACTCCAGACAGAGATGGTCTTACCATGCTTCCTGATATCAGCTTGGGTTCTGCCTTCCCACCAAACCAAGGCAGTGCCCCCTAGGCGAAGGCTTGCCAGCTGAATCTTGCTCTTGTCTGAGTCTATATTTTGTACTCTGCAATACACATCAATTTATCTAATCCAATTGTCCAACTTTTTAGCATTTAGCTCTCCATCATATATAGGCAAATCAAATTTAACCTCTAACTTAATCAAAGATGCTTTCTTATTATGCACATGGCTACTAGGAGGTGTAGGGAAGCTTTCTTCTTTTCCCTTTTCTTTTGAGTGGTCATGGGAACGAGATTCATTTTCTTCTTTATCTTGCTTAGAGCCTGATGAATCTTCACCCTTATGCTTTCTAAAGTCCCTATACATTTCTTCTACCATAGACTTTATAGATAGGAAACTTTCTATGAATTGAGGGTCTGGCCCCATAGAACCTTCTTCTGACATTGTCTTCCGATAATAGACTCTCCCAATTTCAGGATTAGTTTCCACCAACTCTCCTTCTCCTAATTTGAGCTTTGATCTAGTGAGCATTCACAGCTAAACCAACACAAGCTTGTCTAACCTTACAGCCTAGAGCTTTGATACTACTTGATCTGATAATCACCCTATGAGTGACCTCAACTGAAGATTTATTAAACAAAAGGTATTACAGACCCATGTGCTAGTGTGTGTATTCTATGCTATTGAGGCAAAAAATCGATCAGATTGCCAATACACAAAAAATAAATAGAAAGACAATAGAGAAATACAGTAAGCAACACAAAGACACGAGAAATTTTTAATAAGGAGTTCACCCTATTCTCCAAGGCTACGTCTCCGGTCTAGCTTCAGTGCTAGCCTTATTTTATTGTGTCTTATAGCAGAGAAATTACAATACAGGGACTCAAGGTGAGTTCTCCTGAAGCAGATTTTTCTTGGCAGGGTGGTTCTTGGATTCCCCAAGCCACTCGGAGTACATAAACTCTTGTTCTTCCTACCAACTCTGTGACCCTCGGTCTACAGTGGAAAGAGCCAACTATGATGCTCAATCTGGATAGATTCCTCTATGGGAAGGCTTGATTATTCAAGCTCTCTGGTGCTCGATGTTGCCTGTGGTCAACTCAGCCCTCTGTCTCCTCTGCTTGGCTTTACTGCTCTTTGTGCTTAGTCCTCCTCTCAGGGTTCACTATGCATTGTCCCTCTTGGTTTCTTAGACTCTTCTCTATTCCTCCTCTCTCTATCTCTGTTCAACTGTCTCTGTTCATGGCTTTAGCCATTCGGTCTCCATGCCTATTTGGTTCCTCTCTTGCCTGTGTCGATTCTCGTTCCGCTTGTGTGCTTGGAGTTCCCTATTCGGCGTCAACATAAATGCTAAGGAAGTAGCCACGTGTCCTCATTGGAACAATGCCAGCCTATTTGTCGATTCATTTCTTTAGTTATGTCGTGGATATGTTCTTTCTCCACCGTGGCGGTCAACGGATTCCAAATCCCCTTAAATCGTGGCTTAATTCCCAGTTGATTCCACTTCTGTCTATCAGGCGCAATCTCAGTTGTCTGATCTAGGCTCCTCCAGATCCAATGTCATACGCACGTCGAGCACGGTTGACTTGCTCGACCGATAATGCACGATTATGGTGGTTTTTCTCTCACCTCCGCTGCCACATGTCGATCGCTGAGTGAGATCGCTCCGCTCTCCTCCAAAACCTCTTACCGTTCAAGGGTGCCCCGATCAATACCGCTGGTTTCTAGGTTGTGCGTCCCACCTTCGTACGTTGGCGCTTTTTGTTTCTCTGCCCGTGGTTCTCCGGCTCCCAACGTGACCAAGGGCTTAAGGCCCCTCCATTTCGGCCTTGTTTGCCCAGTGATGTCGAAAATAAGCTCATTTTCCCGTTCCGCAGCTCCCAAGGGCTACATTGACCTCCTGCGTAGTCTCCATGGGCCTTGGTCAGCGCGCTTTGACCGAGGTCCTTGTCGTTCCATGTCGGCTGCCATGGCCACTAGTTCAGGGTGTTTCTGATTGCTGTTTTGGATTCTTCAAGGATTTGTTTCGTCCCGATATAGTTAGGGTTCTTGACAGTCGTTTATGGATCCGATTTGGATCAAATAGGTCTTGAACCAAGAGTGAACACATAACCTGCAATAGACTTCCAATCATCAGGGTCATGAGCCCAATCAGAATCAGTGAAACCAACCAATAGAGGAGATGCTTCTGCACTGTAATGGATCCCAACCTGAAGTGTACCTCGAACATAACGAAGTATTCTTTTAGTTTCTTTCCAATGGCTTTCATGTGGGTTTTGCATAAACCGAGCAATAAGGCCAACAACAAAGGAAAGGTCAGGATGAGTATGGGTTAGATACAAATGTTTTCCTACAAGTTTAAGGTATAAGGTTGCATCAACTTTAGGGGAAGTACAAGTGACTAAAAGTTTCGCTCCAGATTGAAAGGGAGAAGGGGCTGGCTTACAGTCTTCCATGTGAAAATGGCATAGAAGATCACAGACATACTTGGACTAGGAAAGGGAAATACCTTCCTTGGATTGCAAGACTTGAAGACCAAGAAAATAATGCAAGTGTCCTAAGTCTGTCATTTCAAACATTTTTTTAAGGCTGGACTTCACATGGTTTATAAGGTTGGGATCACTACTAGTAAGGATAAGATCATCAACATAAAGAACAAGAATGATAAGGGACTTTCCCACTTTCTTGGTGTAGACAGTATTGTTAGAATGACACCTAGAAAAGCCAATTTCTAAAAGAATGCTATCCATTTTGGCATACCAAACCCGAGGAGCTTGCTTGAGACCATAAAGGGATTTCTTAAGCCAACATACAAGGCTGGAGTTTGTTTGAATAAAGCTAGTAGGTTGTTCCATATAGATTTCTTCATGCAAGTCCCCATGTAAGAAGGCATATTTAACATCCATCTGATGGACTTCCCATTTGAAAGAGGCAACAAGGGAAAGAACAAGGCGGATAGAGTTCATTTTGGAAACAAGGGAGAAGGCTTCAGTATAGTCAATGCCTTCAACTTGTGAAAAACCCTTAGCAACAAAACGAGATTTATGTTTATCAACTTTTCCATCTGGTCCATACTTGGTTCTGTAAACCCATTTGCATCTAACAAGTTTTTGTCCCTTTGGTAGAGGAACAAGATCCCATGTATCATTTTCCAATAATGAATGATATTCTTCATTCATAGTTGCATCCCAATCTAGATGGCCTGAAGCTTCTGCAAAGGTATTAGGATCATAATTCGCTGAAGCTTGAGCCAGTAAAGAAGAGGCTCTATCGAACTGAGAACGTGTACGTCATTGATATGTAGGATCACCGATAAGAGTGCTAGCTACATTCCGAGTAGCACAGATCAATTTTTGAAGCTAAGGAGCTTAAGAAGGATCCTGAGAAGGTGGGGGAGGATTTTCATCCTCGCTTTCATCATCTGAAATATTTTCAAAAGTAGAAGAGATAGATATTGGTGGCACATCCACCGAACTAGGCTCGTAGGCCGATATATTTTCAGCAAACTTTACATCTCTTCTAATGATAACATTTTTGGACTTAAGTGGAATAAGTCTATACCTTTGACATCTTCAGAATATCCAACAAAAATACATTTTTCACTCTTAGGTTCTAAAGCTTTATGTTTCTCATCTGGAATATGGGCCCATGCTTCACTTCCAAAAACATGAAAGTGACTTACATCTAGTTTAAATGAGCTCCATGCTTCTTCTGGAGTGATAATCTTTAAAAAATTAGTAGGAGTGCGATTTATTATGTAATTTCCACAGTTAATTTCTTCTGCCCACAAATTAAGATTAAGTCCTTTAGATTGAAGCATACAATTAGCCATTTCCTTTAAGGTGTGATTCTTCCTTTCATCTTACACCATTTTGTTGTGGAGTATATGGAATAGTTTGTTGCATTTGAATTGGACCATTCTCAGTGCAAAAGTTGATGAATTTGTTGTTAACATATTCTCCGACATTATCAGATCTTAGCTTAAGAATTTTATGTTGAGATTGTTTTTCAACAAAGGCCTTAAAGGCTGAGAACATGTTAAATACTTCACTCTTGAGTTTAAGAAATATACCCAAGTGCGTTTGGAGAAATCATCAATGAAAGTTAAGAAATAATTGTAGCCAGAGAATGAAACCACTGGAAGTGGACCACATGAATCACTATGCACAAGCTGTAAAGGGGTTGAGTCATGCCAAGAGGCATGTTTTTCAAAACTATCCCGATGATGTTTTCTGAGTACACATCTGGAACAAACACCATCTTTTCAAGATACCATTGGAAGATCTGTCACCATATTTTCTTTACATAGATTCTGAAAGGAGCGATAGTTTAAGTGACCAAATTGCTCATGCCAAAGTTTGCTCACTTCATCATTATGAGCAACAAATACTGAGGGAAGATTTGATGACCCAAAGTTGTTAAACTTATACAATCTTGTAGAATCATCAGCAATGCCAGTAGCTAAAATCTGTCCAGGATCTCTTAGGTCCTTAATTACAACATCGTGAGGTGAAAATTCAACGATTTTACCTTCGCCTGAATGAGTTATATGATATACAGATAGAAGGTTGCAGGATAAGGTTGGAACACATAATACATTATTAAATTGACCATTGTCTATATGAACAGTTCCAGTCCCTACAACACTAACAGATCTATCATCACCAACATATATATTTTTGGTGTTACAATCATTTAAATAAGAAAACATGGCTTTGTTTTTGGCCATGTGATAAGAAGCTCTAGAATCAATGAGCCACTCATGAGAATTAGAAGAAGAAGTTACATTTAGTGTATATCCAGAATGAGATGTTTGACAACTGCATGCAGAAAGTGTTATTCCTGAAGATGAAGTTGAAGTTGAAGAGTGCTCCAAATGGATGTTATGCTTCTTCATTGCTGCTTCCAAGGCTTCCATCTTCTTAAAGCATTTTGATTCTAAGTGGCCATCTCGATTACAAAAGTACATAGTAAAGAAACACACTTTACCTAACTCTACACTAGACAAAGTTATACTTAACTATTTCCTATGTGTTGGAATATCCTAACATCCCTCCTTAAGAACAACTTGGGATAGGATTGAAGGATGTACAAATATCACACAATAGGAGAAGGAAGGAAGCATTAGAGCCTATACTTTTAAGACATTTTTTTAAGACAAAAGAAATCTTTTGTCTTAAAAAATCACTTTTTATTTTATTTATTTTACATTAAAATTTAATATCAATTGAATTGTGTTAAATTTAAAATTTAAGACAAAAAGAGTTTGACACAAATATTTTAAGACAAAACTTTATATTTAAGACAAAAATAGTTTAAGACAAAAGCACTTTGAGACAAAAATATTTTAAGACAAAACTTTATATTTAAGACAAAAATAATTTAAGACAAAAAACTTTTGAAACAAAACTTTATATTTAAGACAAAAGTAGTTTGACACAAAACTTTATTTTTAACACAAAAACAATTTAAGACAAAAAAATTTTAGGACAAAAAAAATTTAAGACAAAGCTTTATTTTAAGACAAAAAGAGTTTGAGACGAAAATATTTTAATACAAAACTTTGTATTTAAGATAATGACCACTTTAGATGAAACCTATTTAATACAATTAACAATTAAGACACAAACATATCAATTTAAGGCAATATTATCTTACAACTGCAAAATTGACTCTCACAATGTGCCCTAAGTCCACCAGCTTGTAGGCAACTACTGTCTTGCTCCTATACCGAGTTTCTTATTTTACTTACCATTCACGTTATCTTATATAAAGACAATGATTTTTTGAGCTCTTTGTTTTGTGGGGTAGTCGACTAAGAAGAACGTGACAACTTTTACTCACAAGATTTCTCGTACATCAATTCCTCTTCTATCCCTTTCATATATGCTAATATGATTAGAGACAACTTTTCTATCGTTGCATTCAGCACTACTACATGGAGGGGGATTTTAAGACAATTTTTAAAGAGAAAATAAATATTTTGTCTTCAAATTTTCAATAAGAGGCGCTAGTAAAAAAGGGTAAAGGTAAAGGATTAGGGGTCCATCTACTAGCATTCACCAAGTGGTTTTCTTACCATGGTTGTGAAGTGATATTCAACAAAGGAAAATCGTTCCTGAGACACATAGCCATGGGACACTTGAAGCAGATCGGAGTTCGTGTGAATAACATGTATAAGCTAGATGTGGAAGAGTGTGTTGCATTCAACACTAAGGTGGAGAAAGTGCAGGTCACGATGATGATGAAATTTGGCACAAAATACTTAGTCATTTGCATCATGGTACCCTAAAGGAGAAATTAAGCAATAGGATGTATGCAAAGGATGTACGTTGCGGAAGTACATAAAATCTACATTCCATGATCGGGACAACAAAGCACATATAGTCCTAGAAAGGATCCACTATGATGTTTATGGACCTTTCTCGAAAACCTACACTATGAGGCACAAATATTCTTTCATTTATATTGATGACTTCTCATGGAAGTGTTGGATCTTCTTCATGTAGAAGAAAGATGAGACATTCTCCAAGTTCGTATAATTCAAGACACTTATTGAAAAATAGGCGAGCAAGAAGGTGAAGGCTCTGTTGTAGCGGGTGCACCACCCTCCAAATTTTTTTCCTGCACTTAAATTTCGGATCCTACTATGGATATTGTGATCGATCATTCCTTAGTCACTTATTAGTAAGTTTATGATATCAATCTCCACTTTTCAATCTTAAGAGTCATTCATGCTTTTATATTTACATAGAATGTGTCATCTTTGGGCATGTGGCAATACTACACCAAGGGCACTTTTAAGACATTCTTTTTAAGACAAAAGAAATCTTTTGTCTTAAAGAATAACTTTTTATTTTAGTTATTTTACATTAAAATTTAATATCAATTGAATTGTTTTAAATATAAACTTTAAGACAAAAACAATTTGATACAAAAATATTTTAAGACAAAACTTTATATTTAAAATAATGACCACTTTAGATAAAACCTATTTAATACAATTAACAATTAAGACACAAACATATCAATTTAAGGTAATATTATCTAAGAAATGCAAAATTGACTCTGACAATGCGCCCTAAGTCCGCCATCTTGCAGGAAACTACTGTCTTGCACCTATACCAAGTTTGTTATTTTACTTACCATTCACATTATCTTATTTAAATACAACGATTTGTTGGGTTTTTTGTTTTGTGGGGGTAGTCGATTAAGAAGATTGCGACAACTTTTATTGACAAGATTTCTCAGACATCAATTCCTCTTTTGTCCCTTTCATATCTGCGGATACGGTTAGAGACAACTTGTTTATCGTTGCATTCAACACTGCTACACGGAGGGGGATTTTAAGACAATTTTTTAAGAGAAAAGAAATATTTTGTCTTCAAATTTTCAATACTAGGCATTAGTAAAAAAAGGTAAAGGTAAAGGATTAGGGGTCCGTCTACTAACATTCACCAAGTGGTTGGTTTACCATGGTTGTGAAGTGATATTCAACAAAGGAAAAGCGTTCTTGAGACACATAGCCACGAGACAGGTGAAGCAGATCGAGGTTCGTGTGAAGAACCTATATAAGCTAGATGTGGAAGATTGTGTTGCATTAAGCACTAAGGCAGAGAAAGTGCAGGTTGCGATGTCAATGAACTTTGGCACAAAATACTTGGTCATTTGCATCATGGTACCTCGAATATTATACAATAAATAACCACTGGCCTCCCTAAAGGAGCACTTAAGCAGTAGGATGTATGCAAAGGATGTACATTGCGAAAGTACATAAAATCCACATTCCATGATCGGGACAACAAAGCACATGCAGTCCTAGAAAGGATCCACTATGATGTTTATGGACCTTTCTCGACAACCTACACTGTCAGACACAAATATTTTGTCATTTCTTATGATGACTTCTCATGGAAGTGTTAGATCTTCTTCATGTGGAAAAAAGATGAGACAATCTCTAAGTTCGTAGAATTCAAGACACTGGTTGAAAAAGAAGCTAGCAAGAAGGTGAAGGCTCTATTGTAGTGGCTGCAACACCCTCCAAAATTTTGGCCTACACTTAAATTTTGGATCCTACTATGGATATTGTGATCGATCGTTCCTTAGTCACTTATTGGTAAGTTGATGATCTCAAGCTCCCCTTTCTGATCTTAAGAGTTGTTCATGCTTTGATCTTTACATAGAATTTGTTATCTATTGGAATTTCTAAGTCTAACTATTAGAAATCCTTCATGCACTTTTCGATTTATTTCTACCTACGTGTTTTTTTTAATTAACAAGTTATTTACCATGTAAATACTAAAAATAAATACAATTACATGCTCAACACATTACATATCATCAACTGAAGGAAAAACAAGCACATAAGTGACACTGTTGTTTTTGGACTAATGTCCCCAAAAAAACCCAATGCGGGAAAATCGATGTAGCTATCTGAGGGTTTTATTATTAAGCAGTTTCAGAATACAATTTGGATGCCAAATCAGCTCACCCATCAGAGAATGATATTGACAGTAGTACCTCTTAGTTGGAGACAGATATTTTGGCTAAAACCCTGGATGAACAATCCCATAGTTCTCAGCGCCAATCTACCCCACGAAATCCCCGGCGTCTTCCTCTAAGGGCCGCGTCAGCCTCTCTGGCCCAACGTCAGCCCAGCATCACCCCAACTCACCCTGCATCAGCATCTGGAGGCACTACGTCAGACTCTAGAGCCTCTGCGTCATCCATGCTGGCTCTCTCTTGCACAGAGCAATTCTTGGTTGCCTCTGCATGGCCTCTAGCTGGCTCTGCATCCCTCTCTCCCAGATTTTGTGCCGATGCTCCCTATACCCTCTCTGCCTCTCTGCTTCTGTATTCACTACCCCTCAGCCGCAACTCTAATCACTCCTTTGATTTCCTCAGCAAGCCCTGTCCCAGAAAATCGAATTCTTGATCAACTCGGTGTGTTTTCCAAGTGACCCTCAAGCCTCCTCTTATACTTTTCTCGTTACAATTCAACGACCGATATTAAGTCCCTAATCAACGACTAAGATTAACTCTATCTTTATCCATGACTTTTGGACCCTTCTAACACAGTTTTATATGTATTCACATTAATATTTTATTTTCCCTAAGTTTAGACTTAGGGACTCTATTAAAAATATTAATTATTTTAATATCTCCCAAATTGTTTTGAATCTGCCCAAACCATTTCTAGGTATTGGGGATCTCATGTGCTTTAGCCTCTCCACCAATTTTCATGTCTAGAACACATACAATGCTTCCCCAAATCAACACTCCCTATTAGCGAGGTTTGTGCTCTAGTAATACTCCTCACTGAGCATCACCCCAATCATTCAGCATTGGTCCTTGTGTTAATACTAGGCCTACTGCCCAACATCCTCCATATTGCTGCATCATGTACTACTACCCATGGCCCTACCACTACCACTATTGTATCCATACAACAACCCCTCTCATCATGTTGCATTATGCTGCCCAGAGCACTGCCACTGCTAACTGTTGCACTCCAACTCAATGACTGAGAGGTAAGTCACTGATCTCCCAACTCTGAAATCTTTGTCAGGCTAGAGAGACCCATGATGCTGAAACTCCCTTTATCGCTCACAAGTGCCCCTTCTTTGACCTCTGCACTACTGCAACAACTCCATGCATCTCACATTGCTGCTTCACGCTCTCTTGGGAATCCTGCACTATAGCTCCCTCTGTCGCTTCATCCACATCCGTCTCTACTAACATATGCCAGTACTACTACTCCTCTTTAGGGCTTCTGTAGCAAGGTATAATCCAAGAGGCTAGGTACCTCGAGGATCCTATCCCTCATCAACTGTAGTCTATCTCACTACAACTCGATGTCTCCCCACTTCCTCTCAAGTGGTGTGTGATCACTCATGGCACATTCATCATCTGACTCCACTTCCTTCTCCACCCTTGCCAGCACAGCCTTGGTCTAGGAAGCCTCTCCCCTGCTCTTCTTCCTCAGACACTGACTCACATAGTGACCTAGTTCCCCACAGTGGAAGCATTTGATCTTGGAGAGATCCTTCTTCTTCCATTTCTCCTGCTTTCCCTCAGATTCTAGGGCAACATTCTCCTCTTTCTTCTTCTTGATTTTGACCCCCTTTCCACTGCTTCCCACCTTGGTCAGCCTTCTAATCTCTTCTTAATGAAGAGCCACCCATAATTCCTCCCAATCTGGAAGGGCCGACCTGCCCAGTATGCTTTGGAAAAATACCTCCCAATCTTTTGAGACTAGTTCATGGTTATCCTCACCATCAATTCTTGATCTGGCGTGGCCCCTATGGAAGTCATCTGATCTCGGATCTCCTTCAATCGACCGAGGAAGGTGTCTATCTTTTCTCCCTTCTGCATATGGTATAACCATAGGTGATTGTCTAGGAGAATCTTCCTTTGCACGGAAGTACGCTGATACAATTTTGTTAGGGCCTCCCACATCACATTTATCGTGTCCTTTTTGGAAATATGTGGTACTACATGGTCCTTGACCCCATCAAGGATGATGCTCTTGGCCCTCGCCATTGCCTCCTCATACTTATCATTCTCATCTCGGTCAACTGGGACTGCTATTGTCTTCAAGGTAAAGTGTTTGAGACGATTCATGTTTAGAATAGACAAGATTCTGGCCTTCCAAACTACGAAGTTTGAGGCTTTGTCCAGTCTGTCCACCCCGTTCACTGCAATTTCGCTGCTCCTCTACTTCCCTCCTCAAATTTCTCGGTGTGACTCCCTATGAGCCTTGATTTCCCTCTTGGAAACCCCTCTACCAATGTCGAGATGCCCCAACTCCGATATTTAGTGCAACTGCACCACTGATTTGAATTTCTTGGCTAGAAATCCTCGGTATAAACTCCCTCCTCCTTGGTCTTTCCCTGTTAGGTATTGTTCTAAGCACAGTACCCTACCAGCTTCACTCTGCAACTTACCCACAACCTCCTATGCCTTAACAAACTGAAGGTTATAGCTTCTAGGCTCTACGCAATCATGGCACCCACAAAATCTACGGGCGTCTATCCTTCCTGATTGAGAAAGATGACCAGTAACTCCGTAGGTCAGGTCTGCTCCCTTCTGCCACTGCGTTGATCCTCCTCCAGGCTCAAACTTGATGATGCAGGCATTGCATCACCCCTTCCTTGTTGCTTCTCCACTCAAAACAACTTCTATCACTCAGAACAACTGTTTCTGCTACTGCTACCCTGCTCGGCTGATGCCCTCAGTTCTCCTATGATCTGCAACCACACTCTGATACCATGTTGGAATTTCTAAGTCTAATTGTTAGAAATCATTCATGTGCTTTCTAATTTATTTCTACCTACTTGTTCTGTTTAATTAAAAAGTTATTTACCATGTCAATACTAAAAATAAATACAAGTACATTCTCAACACATTAAGATCATCAACTGAAGGAAAAACAAGCACACAAGTGACACCGCTGTTTTTGGACTAATGTCCCCGGAAAAATCCAATGCGGTAAAACTGGTGCAACTATCTGAGGGTTTTATTATTAAGAAGTTTCATAATACAATCTGGGTACCAAACTGGTTCAACCAATAGAGAATGATCTCGGCAGTAGTACCTCTCAGTCGGAGAGAGATATTTCGGCTAAAACCTCAGATGAACAATCCCACAGCTCTCAGCTCCAATCTGCCCCACGAAATCTCCAACGTCTTCCTCTAGGGACTGCGTCAGCCTCTCTGGTCTAGAGTCAGTCCAGCATCACTCCAACTTGCACTGCATCAACCTCTAGAGCCTCTACGTCACTCATGTTCGCTCTCTCTGGCACTGCGCATCTCTTGCCTGCCTTTGCGTGGGCCCTTACTAGCTCTACGTGGCCTCTAGCTAGATCTGCTTCCTTCTCTCGCAGCTTCTGCGTTGATGCTTCCATTACCCTCTCTGCCTCTCTTCTTCTATATTCACTACCCCTCAACTGCAAGTTTGATCACTCCTTCGGCTTCCTCAGCAAGCGTTACCCTAGAAAATCGAATTCTTGATCAACTCGGTGTGTTCTCCAAGTGACTCTCAAGCCTCCTCTTATACTTTTCACATTGACAATTCAACGGCCGAGATTAAGTCCCTAATCAATGGCTAAGATTAATTGTGGCTTGATCCATGACTTTTGGACCCTTCTAACACAATTTTATATTAATTCACATTAATATTTTATTTTCCCTAAGTTTAGACTTAGGGACTCCATTAAAAATATTAATTATTTTAATATCTCCCAAACTGTTTAAAATATTCCCAAACCATTTCTAAGCATTGGGGATCTCATGTGCTTTAGCCTCTCCACCAATTTTCATGGCTAGAGCCCATTTGATGCTGCCCCAAATCCGCATCATCTTTGGGAATGGGGGTTATCACTTGTCATGCAAAGAGAGGTTTCATTTGCTTCAAGGGGAAATATTTATGAGAAAGGGTTGTTCTCACCACATAGACATGTTTCACACTCATTTGACACACTCTTACATAAGTATTGCCTTTATCCTCCAAAAGTCTATCATTGGAGCTGCACTTACCGTAAGTTGCCACAAAGGTTGTTGCATTAAGAAAAGCATGTGTTATATGTTCTGGATGGTCTATGTTGTATCGCTAAGTTTTCAAGTGTGTGATCATAGTCAAGTTTTATCATTGTTCACATCAGTTCCACTGATCCCACACTTAGCCAAATTTCGGAGTTTCCTTATCAACCTAGCCTCATCCAACTTTCCTGAACTGTACACTTCACATATGTAACCCTCAAGCTTTTCCCTTGCCTATTGGAACTGTGCAATGCATAGAAATCCCAACCTCCCTTAGCATTCAAAACTGCACAGTGGTTTCCTCCAATGTCCTTCCCTTAGCTGGAACCCAATGTCTCCAGAAACTGTGCAGTTTTGTCCCTTGACTACCTAGTCTGCCTTGCATCTTGAAATTGCATAGATGTGTCCTCCCAGGGCCTCATCCCATAGTAGTGCCTTTCATCTAGCTAAAACTGTGTAAATGTGTCCTCCCAGGGCCTCATCCCGTGATAGTTACTACTCACTTAAACTACACAATTATGTCTCTCACGGGCCACGAAGAAAGATGACATGATAGATGACTCTCAAGGAGATGAGGAGAAAAATAACCAGACCAAGGAACCCAAAGTATGATAGAATATCGGGACTGCATGAAGACTCCATTTGATGCATAACCCTTTGGAGGCTAGGTATGGAAAACAAAGCACATCTTTTGAAATACACCTCTTACCGAAGCTTAAATGTTTTCTTATCATTGTTGTATCATTTTGTCTTCAATGACATGCATGGTTGCAAGATCTGAAAGTCATTCCATGTTCTTCCTCTACATGTCTTGGTCCTTTTCACTTGTTTATTACATAGCTTAGAAGATGAAGAGCAATACCACTTGTTTATTTAAGCTACAGAGGTTGTGACCAACATGATCTTATGACTAACTAGGCACGATGCAAGGCATCCTAAGTGGGATGAAATATGTTTGATGCTATTTATATAGTTAGTGCACTCCTTTTCATTAATCCTTGCTTTGTATCTTGCATGTACCCTCATTTCTTGTTAGATTTGGCTAACTGCTGCTAGTAGTCTCTTAGCTCTTTCCTGACAAAGCAGGGGAAGGAATTTCTTCCAACCTAATTTCTTCAAGGCTCTTCATAGAATGTATATAGCTAAGAGAAGGAGATGTGGAATATCACTATCAAAATCTTGAAAATACTTTTCAAGTTTGAATATATCCAAACGATTAAACCGCCACTCAACAACATTGTCAATATTGGAAGACTCAAGAAAGATCACATCTCTAGATATTATAAAATTCTTATTCACTTCATCATAGAGATGGTATTCTTTGGAGGTATGAGTACCCAAAGAAGATACATTTGTCACTCCTTGCATTGATTTTTTTAATCTGTTCCTTAGGTATGAAGGCATAATAGGAGGAACCAAAAACCCTGAGATGGTTCACTGAGGGAATGTGGCCACACCACATTTCATAGGGAGTATTGTTTCTAATAGCAAGAGATGGACAAGTAAACCAAGAATGCAAATATTTAACTAAGTATAGACACAAAAAGATGCAAGCACATACCAAACCAATCAAAATGAAAATTCAACAATTGACACACACACACACACACATACAAATATATGTGTTCAACTATTCAAGGAAAGCGAAAATTCAAGGTACACGAAGAGGCACATATGAAAAAAAAGGGACTGGTATGAAAAAGTTGTAAGTGCATTTTTTTAGTGCAAAAAAGGAGAGCTTACCCATAAGGAGCATGTAGTGCAATCACAAATGGAAGCCTTGTTATATACTTAGAAAGTGTGTGAACCTCCAAGCAACAAAACAAACTGCAAAATGAACTGTTGGGGAGGGCTTATATTTATAACTAGCTCACATGTGTGAGATCCTTGGCCTTTTGAAGTGCACCCAAAACATATTCTGGTGACAAGGGGGTCAACTAATGTTTATGGATGTGCTTGCACTAATCATGATTGGCGTTGGTTTTGAGAAGTGAACTAGATTTCCAAACAAATGTGCACTACAAAGGGAAAGAGCATGAAGCTTGTGAGGGAAAAGTGTGTTTATACTTAGGGATTTTCAAAGAAAACTTGAATGAATTCAAACACTGAGGGGATTTCAAACAAGTTCAGAGTGACCTTGACCACTTAAGCTCAAGAACATTATCAATAAGGGCTCCAAAAATTATATGAATTCAAAATGCTGGATGGTGGTTGTAGCAGCTAAAACATATGCATAAAAGCATTCAGTGAAGCATCAAAGGAATACTCGATGAGTGAAAGAATCCCTTTGAGTTGCAAATTCCTAGAATGTCCATGTTTTTAGAAATCTTATTGAAACCACACATGAGAAGTGTGGAAAGGAAGCATTGAGAATGCCTCTCTTTGTGTTGTGTGGGTCCATTGTCACCGCACTTTTGATGAGAACCATCCTTGGATCAATGGTATGAAAGATATGATATTAAATTCTATGTGGATGAAGGATATTGGCCTTCATACCTACACCATTGATATCCTATAAGATATTTTCCCTTTTCTAGTTACTTGTTATGTATCGTAGTTGAGACATCACTCATAATGATTGGGCATACTCTAGGTTTAATGAGACTTTAATGGAACTAATGAGTTAAATTCATGAAGGGAAATGACCTTCCTGATCCTGCCGTATAATGTTGGTTGAAGAATTCCCTCATGGTTTCATGGTTTAGCATGGGGGTGGCCAGATTCAAGAATGAACGCAATGTAGCTAAGACTATGATGAGGTAGAACATGGCTCACCCTTCATGAGTTGTAGACAACATAGAATATTCATTACATAAGTACCCTTGTGGAATTCAACTTTGGAATGTAAACCATGTTAATAAAAAACAAATGACGATTGATGAAATGAGTATATGTATTCACTAATATGCTAAATGGATATTATGGCATATGTGATGTCTATTTATAATGTGAATAATAGAGTTGGATGAATTTAAGCAATCTTTAATGTGCATTTATGTTGTTCTTTTCATGACTATGAATAGGGATGTAATGGTTCACTTAAGCATGTGATTAATGGACTACTAGTCACAATTATTAATAGTGTTCATAGTCAATTTGTAGAGGGACCAAAAATTCTCTGAGTTTATTGAACTGATCAAAGAGTCTTGTGGATGATATGGACTTTGAGATAAAAATATAAGCCTTGATCTCAGAAAATGATACTTAAGGGAAAGAGTATTCTCAGAACATCTAGCGGAAAGTATTAAATATTTCACTAAAGAACTCTCAAGTTGGTAAAGTATACTAAAGAAATTAAAGGAAAGGCCTAGAATATGGTAGTGAGATGAAGGAGTATGGATACATTCAAGGATAACAAGGAACTTTGTAGTTTTAGAAGTCATTTTGGTAGACCCATGCCCTCTAAAAATATCTTCCATCTTTGGAGACAAATTGAGGAAATCCATTCTATATGGCTATTTGCCTTGGAGAAATTTAGAGATTGGTTCCCCTTTAGATTTTTGGACTATTTGGAAATTCGGTGTTTGCGGGTCCTAGCCTCAATGCTTGGTAATATGTCCAATAAGGGGGCTATTACTAAGAGGTATCCAAAACCGGTATTAAGAACCAAAGGACATAATATCATTTGTCAGGTATTGGGCTAACAACATAATGCATACCTCTATTACAAGCGAACTCCAACATAGTGTATCAATTGGCCAACATATAGTTTACCAAGGTATCTGGTATAAGAGATTAGGACATGGTATAAAAAATACCAATGAGAATAACCTAATACTAATAGATCCCAATGATAATCATCTAATGTTAGGGACATTTCCATTATCTTTCTACAACATCATATCTCGACAACAAGTCATCATACTGATCCATCTCTTGTGAACCATGGCATTTATCACAATGGCGTTTGGAACCATGGAGATGTTTCCCATAGCTAATGCCATAAGTTTTCCTAGTCTATTAAACTGAGGATTACAGTGTCAGTGCTAGAGGAGTATCAGAATTTATGCGCAGAAGGAGGGCCTCATTTGCCCCATTGCAATGGAGGGTTTGTCGAGAAAATGGAGAGACCAACACCAATGTTTGAGAGCCACGAGACAAGGGTTTGAGAGTCGCTTAGGGTTTGAGAGCCACGAGACGAGGGTTTCTCTGATGAGCATTCAGGGCAGCAGGCCCAATGGTTATACCCCTTACAAACATTTAGGGCAGCAAAGCACATAATCCTTTATTGGTGGGAGGCGGGAGATAGATATTAAGAGACCCTAATTCATAGGAAAGGTGGGATACAGGGGTGTTGACTGAGTGCGAAACAACATGAAACATTGGGCTAGGGCGGCTGAAAATGGAAACAAGCGAGCTAAAAATGTAAACAAGTCAGCTTAAACCACTAATTTTTTTTTGGTGTAGAGGCCGAAAATCATTTTGGCGCCAAATTGTTTTAGTTTTTATATGTTGGGGCTTTCATTGTGATTTTGAAAAGGAACTAGAAGCTGAGATAGACGTTTCAAGGAACACAGCAAAGGGTTTATTTTCCAGAAGTATTTTCCTTTCAATTTGATATATTTTCCTTGTATTTTCCAGAGGTATTTTCCTTGCATAGTTGAAGGCATTGGTATTGAGGTTTCCTATGAAGTGTTTGGCATTGGTATTGGTTTGGCTAGACAGGTGAATGGAGTCTTTTGTTTGGCTTCTGCTTTAATATGCATTTGATAATAGCCTGATTTCATATCAAACTTTGAGAAGATTTGACTATTATGAATCCTTTTCATAATGACTTCTTGCCTGGGTAATGGATAATTAAAATCTTTTGTGATAACATTTAATGGCTTGTAATTTATCACCATTCTTACTTTTCCCCTTACCATTTCTACATGATTTCTAACCGCAAATGCAGAGCGACAATAATGAGATTTGGATTCAGATATCAAGTTTAGATATATTAATGTTTTCACCTGATTTTCAATCTCCTATTCATATTGAGGCATATAAGGTATGTAAAGTCTCGGTTTCTTGTTGTGGGCTTGTCGTATCCTAAAATTACTGAGGATTATTTGAAAATAATTTGTTATATACTTCTTTTTATTCAACAGACTAGGATTCATCTTTTAAAGCTTTATTTCAATGATTGAGTCTTTCTTCATATTTTTGTAAAACTTCTTTCCAATCTATGGAATAATTTTCAGTCTTTCTTGATGAACTCCTTTTGTTTTGATTTATTCTTTTTCCCTTTATTTCAAAATATGCTACTGTTAGTCTTTTTACACCAACAATGTTTTTCTTGATGTTGAAAATAATTCTATCTTCTGAAATTGTTGTTGGTAGTACATAAGAGATAAAATGCATACCCAATAATAGACTGTTAGTTGAATCATAATGTTGAATTGCACTAATATTTATGATTTCTCTACCCAACTTCATCTTGATATCATCAACATAATGTTTAAGAGTAATCTTTCCTCCAATAGTCTCAAAGGTGAGAATATTCCTTAATGGTTTCCATTGTTTTTTGAATAAGCTGGGATGAGCCAAATTATTAGAACCACCTATATCAATAAATTCATCCAACTGCAACCATTCTTTTCCAACTTAAATTTCAATAGGTATATATATATGATTATTTTTTCTGACAATTTCCTTTAAGAAATTTTACTTTGCAACTTCATCAATTTAATTGGGAACAATATGAAGATTCAATTTGTTTTGGCCTTAGACACAAACTAGGAGCTAGAGAAAAAATATCAGTTTTCTTTTCTATTGTTTTTCTTCTTCTGATATTTCTGTTGATTGAGAATCTATTTCAGTTTCTTTAAAACTTTCTTCTATTTCTTATGTAATTTCATATTCACATTCTTCACATTCAGAAAAATATGAATCATATTTGTTCATTTTTAAATTGTTATGCACTTCAATTTCCTTTTCTTCTTCTTCCTCAGTTTCTGTTAACATATATACATGAGAAACTTCATCTTCTGACTCAACAACTCACTAATTATCTACAAATTCATCTATTTTTGTACATTTTTTTAGCTTTGAAGACTTTCTTTTTGGACATTTTGCCGCAAAATGACCTTTTTCTTTACATATGAAGTAACAACCTTCTTTTATAGCATTATGTCTTTTTTTAATGTACCTGTATTTTTAAATGGTTTTCTAAGATTAGATATCTTCTTGATCTTCTTCATTGGCATCCATGGAAGTACTTCTCTACAACATTCTTGAGAAGGATTTATAGCATTATCTTGAGCATTCTTTTTCCAACAAAGATATTTTAACTTTTCTTTGCATAAGTGGATTAAATCAACCCAATAAATTGAACTCAAGTTTTTGCCTTCTTTTTCTAGATCTTTCATAACCAGTTCACATATATTATGAGGTAGTTTATAACAAAATGTAACTCTGGTCATGAAATCATCTTGAATATTTTATTTCATTACCACTCTAAAATATTCTTGGGAAAATATTTCTAGTTTTCTAGAATCGCTGATTTCCATTCTGGACAAATCAGACATGGCTTGTTTCTTTGTATCATGTGGTTCAACACAAAATTGTGTTTTGAGAAGTTTTTCTAATATATCTAACCCTGTTGAGATGACTGCATCTCTTTGTTCTTGAGATGGAGACATCCACCAATCATATACTATTCCAGTCATTCTTTTTTCAGCTATCCAAAATATGGCATTGTTATCTAATTTAGTTGTATATTTCATTTTCCATAATGGACTGATCCATACCCTTATTGCATCTGTTGGATTATCTGTTTCATCTAAGTCTAAAATATAGCCATTATTTTTGGCTTCCATTAGACTTTCTTCAACTTTTGGGTATTTAGGAACATAATGAAAAATGTGGGCTTTGTTGAGACTGGGTCTTATAAAATCAAGACACAACTTTGCAACTTTAGTCATACTCAACTGACTCTTTTTTAATTCTGGTTTAATTTCAAACTTAGTTCCTTTTTCTTTCTTTCTACTACTTTCCCCTCTAAAAGTGAAAGGTATTTTTGTAGTTCTTTCTTTAAGAAACAAGTTGATTCACTATCATCTTTAGAGTCATATGTCATTCTTGTGAAATATCTTAAGTTATCAAACATTGATCTTTTTCGTTTATTCTTTTTCTTTTCTTCTCTGATTCTTCTTCGTTCTTCTTTTTCTATGTTGGCTTAAGTTTTTTCATCATGAGTTAGCTTTAAATTTTGTGATATTAAGTCTCCTTATGATCCCAAATCATCTATTGCACTTTTGGCATGATGACATCAGTTGGCAATGTTATTGTTGATTTGATAAAGTTCATTAAGATCCTTTGGATCACTGGCATATTTTCTATCATTGGAGCACAATCAACTCTTGTAGTTGGTTTTTTATAGTTTGTTGAACTTGTAGTACTATATTTTGTTTTGGGAGGCCATTTTCCACCATGGGAAAATTTATGATTATTATAATTCCATTCTTATGATGTAGTTTTAGATGAATTTGGAATTCGGAAGACTTTTAGTGGACAACTATCTTCTTTTAATGAACCAAGTAAATATTTATAACGTTTTGGAACATTTGGTTCATCTGCAATTCGTATTGAGCTGATCCTGAAAGCCTTAACCAAAAACGGTTTTCATCTAGAACATACAATCCCTTGTCTTCTGGAATATACAACTTGGACTCACTATTACTAGATGATGCTTCTGTATTTACAATTTGGGCTTTATTCATATGATTAGAAAAATTATATCTTGGTGGCTTAATGATTGGTTTTGGAAGTTCTTGCTTATCTTGTAGAAACTATATTTGACCATAACTAGTCACAATTTTTCTTGGATATTTTTCTCATTTTTTCTAACCCTCTAAAGATTGATATTGAAAATACCAATCGGAAGGAAGACAAACTTCTTCATAACCAACTCCCTCTACCTCAGTATTTGAAGTACTAGTTGTTATGCAATCTTTTAACACATGTTGTTTTAGTTTTGGATGAGCAGTATCATTAAGCTGGAATGAAGTTTGTACCATTACTGAAAGATATTCAGCTTCATCAACCATAATAATTCCTTGGACTCTGATTAGTAGTTTCCATGCATGCTTAATATGCTTATTTGTTAAGCTAACAACATAGTCTGGATATATAGTACCATACGAACAACTAGTAGCTAAATTTCCCATTATTGTACCTATTCTTGCATGTTCATATTCCTTATGATGGATATCAAACAGTTCAACCATGCAAGGAGTATTAATTCCTCTTTGGAACAGGGGTTCCAACCCTATTCTTATACCTCCAAAATGGAGATAATATTACCTTTTTTCTTGGACATATTTTTGAAATTTTTGTATATCTTCATCAATGAAAAATATGAAGTGCAACTAATTGAGTGGCAGGTCCAAACACCTTGATTTTTACTTTGACTTGTTTTAACAGAACTTTATTCCTTAAGAGCTGAATAATATTATTCTTATATATATCATTACTAGATAGTTCAGGAGGATTCCATTTAGTAGGGTCAATGATTTCTTCCTCTTTTTCTAACTCTTTGATCTCTACTTCATATATAAATTTCTTATCTACTAGAGAAAATGTCCTAGTCATATTCTTATCCATAATAAAAACACACAGAGCTTTATATATTCTTCTTAGACGTTTCAATTTTGAGGGATTCAAGAATATGATGTTCCCAATACTTTAGTTCTAAAAAATGCTCCCACTTCGTGCAATCTTGCTTTTGATTATCTCAGTATGTTTGTTAGTTTGGGGATGGAATGAGGTGGAAAACCTCAATTGACAACCAAGAAGATTCCACAATTTCTTCTATATTTACCTCATAAATCAAGATTAACACTCTGAAATAATGGGCAACATGTCTTGCATCACTTTGTCTTGAAACTTGTTACATTGTTGTTATTTACAATGGTTGCTCCAACGAGAAATGGCTTTATTGGAAACATTTCTATTGGATATTCTCTGCCAAGAGCTGAATGGTACAAGGGTCTTGTGACTTGTCTGAGTCTCTAGAGTTATGAAGAGTCATGATGCAATACTAAAACAAAATTTATGTTAGTTTTAAATAGTTTTCGTATGTTATGTTGATTAATAGTAGGTTGCAGATGATTTCATTCTTGATATTCAAAGGGAACTATGAATTTTGGATACAACTATTGATGTTATCTATCCAACAAGATGATGATCCTCTCCTTCACCAATCATATGCCTTGATTCGAAGACAATTTATGGATAGCTACTCATTAAGATAGTATTATCTACACATATTATCCTCCTGAGTATTTGGCATAATAAATTCCTTTAATTCTACACACAGTGGTACTCATGATATATCATAAATTCTGAGGGATAGGTGTTGCTCTGTCTTTAGGGCCTTTAGTGTGCCCTCTTATTTTGTAAAGTTAGGGAGCATCTAGCCCTTGCCATCAAAGGCATATTCCCATTCATTGTTTAGGTGGACGCTAGAATATAGAACTAGGCAACGACTTTAACACCACCTTCATTGATCATTTGATAATTGAACTTCTTGTGCATCAAAGGGGTGTAGTGTACCTCTGCTAACACTTGCTAGATTGTTCAGGTTGTCTTGCTCATAAAATTCATGAAATAAATTGACAGAGGTCGAATTGAGACATACGAACTGCAACTCCTATCAGGAATCTTGATCACAACAAACTTCTTCAATTTTAGACAATTGTTTGGGTAATATCAAGATCAGTGTTTCCATTGTGTGAGAATCAATGCTAGATTCCTTAATGGCATGTAATGCATAGATTCTTGTCAATTTAATGGCATTGAAACTCATTAGTATATAACTTTCCTTTCTCCTCCACCTGCAAGATCAAGAAATATTAAGAAATTATATGCAAACTCTGAGAGCATAAAGGACTCCACTTAAGTTGGTTTCTCGCTAAAGTAGTTAGAGAAAATATGAGTAGCATCCATATAGTTAGGGGATTTATACACTAGTTTTATACCCATTAAATAATTAAAAAAACAATAATTGATTTATACACTAGTTTTATATATTTTATGTTATCTTTAATACACCTTTAGAAATTTTATTGGTCGATGGGTAAGGTTCTCTTTTAACTATTATATAGGTTTTGGTTGTGATCCCTTTGCACACTTATCCCTTAGTAATTTTTCATAGAGATTTTCCTTTTCATGATTCACATATAGCTATTCCTTTTGAGGAGATGATCCTATATCATATTACCTAGTTAAATTTTAAAAGCATAACCTTGTTCCAAAACTGCATGCCATCACCAAACCTCATTGTTTCTCCCTCTATGCTTATGCCATCCTAGCATGTAAACAACAGTAACTTGTGCTCCTTTTGCTTGTTACTATTCCTCTACACCTTGAACAACTCTTTGTCTTGCACTCTACTGCTCTTTGTCTTCTTCTGTTGGCTCATCATAGAGCTCTTCTTCATTGAAACATGCCTCATGGAATAAGGTAGATACATATCCAACTCAACTACCATTAGCAATATCATAGCGTTGTTGTAGCATTTTTTGGTTCTCATTAAATAGAATATTTGAAATGTTTCTATGCTCATAAGGCAATTATACAAGACAAATGAAGGTCTACAGATCGATTAATTAACTTCCCATGTCCTCATTCATTCATTTATTGACTAATTTCCTCTTATTACATTCATACTCATCGATTTTCATAAAATCCCCTTTTCCTATGGTAAAAATCCTTTTTACCTAGGAAAAGTAATAACCCAATGTAAAATCCCTTTTACTTTAAAAACCCATAAAAAGTCATTTTCCCTAAGTATGATGCGTATATGAAAAGTCAAACGATTCATTTAAAACATTATACTTAGTCATTTTCCCTTCCACTCATATTTTCATATTAACATTAACCTTATAGTAATAAATCCCTTAAAATTTCCTTTTCCCATATATAATACAGATCCTTATTAAAATATCTTGAAAACCCTTTAGTTTCAATATAAACTATGCATTATATAAAATATCACATCGCAAATCAGCGGAGCCGTGGGCCTTTAAAAACATGCATATACATAGTTTTATTTGATAAAACTATGTAATAAAGATATCACATCGCATATAACCGCGGGCATTTAAAACGTGATATACATTATTTTTGAAATAAAACGATGTATTGTTTGTAAAATCGCATTGGCAGACAACACAAGTCCCCACTCAAGCTTAACCCTCCGCCTATTGCAATCCCCAACTCCGATCTCCGATCGCAATGGGACCCGGATCTAAAAAAATATATATTGACCTAATCCCACATCGCATCTGCCTCCATCGCAGTGTCCCATTATAAGCATACACCTCCGCCGTTGCAATCGCTGATATGCGATAAGGGGCCTGGACCTGACCCAATATATAATACAGTTCAATGTTATGTCGCGTCCGGCCCCTATCGTGGTCCTTTGTAATGGACCTTCCACCCACCAACTCTGATTGCAATAAGCGATATCTGCTCGGACCCGATGCTGTTATCCACTCAGGTTAATGAAATTTCAAGTCTGCCATATGTGTTTTGTGATGATTTTCTATGTTAAATCGATTTACGATTTAAATGCGGAAATGACCCAAAGCATCATTTTTATTGCTAATCATGGTTTTTAACCACCATTAAATCATTCTCGCCATGAATTAATCCCTCCGTATTCCTATTTTTTCTCCACCATTGATTCACCTTCACCCGATAGTTCAAAAGGAGATTGTTTAACTGTTTTAATGCCATTTTTGAGTTCTGCCTGTTTTACACAGTGCAACCCAATAATTCTTTTGCGGCCATTATAAGCCCCAGACTCCTTCTGATAGCATTTCGACCTTAGTAGAGCCATCAAGACTTCCTCTATCACATATTTTTATTAATAAATTTATGTTTTTTACAGGGAAGACTGCTATTGTAGGTTTATAAAGAAAACGAGCCTACGTAACAGTTTGAAATGAATATGAAGATTTACTATTAAAAATAGCAATAAAAGTTGGAATGCGTAGTCATAATCACTCAGCCAGGTGAAAGCCAAAATTACAGAGTTTAAAGAAGACAGGTGCAAGATCAAAATGAAGAAATCTGTCAGCGTAGATGACACACCAGCTAAAGGGGCAAAATATCAAACAGAAAGCCATCACAACTTGAATAAAAGGGGACATAAAGAATCAGTTCAATAGATGCCCCTATCTTCTTGTCAAGAATATCTTCTCCATTCCTTGAATAAATCTTAAACAGTTTTTAGATATTTGTAGTTTTATTATTATATAAATAACTCTCTTTTTGAGATGTTATAGGTTCGGAGTTGAAGATTCATAGAGCATTGCTTGTAAAGTTGTGACTGTTTATACTACTTTGAACATGAAAGTCACCTTTGAAGGAAGCTTTTGTAGACACTTGATGTACTCAGTTTTTCTGGGGCCTTAATACAAAATAGAGGATTCTGAATTTGGTTTTACACAGTTGTGTGTTATCCTATAAGTTTTTTGAATTATCAATCATTATGTTATTTCTTCATATGCTTATGACTTGCAGAGATATCTAGGTAGGAAAAATTAGAGTATCAATTGATTCATATAAGCTCTTGAAGTGATCATCTATTAAGATATTGGATTAATGCAACTGTTTGTGTCGCTAATCCCCTCTAATAAATAAATCATCAGCATCTTGTGTAACTTAAGTATACTTCCTTGAATCTTTTGAATGTAGTTCAGAAGGTTTTCCAACTTATGATTGTTCTGTTTTACAGTCTGGAAACTGTGATAATCATATTTTTTGCTATCTTCTACTCACAACTATTTTGATCTATATCACTATGTAATGCTTTATAGCAACCCTTTGCTAAAGTATTAATATATCCCAATGGGTTAATTACTTCAATCCTACATCTGTCTTCTTTCATTGGTCTTCCAAAATTAAAACCAAAAACCCCCAAAACAATTATTTTAGATGCTCTGGCATTGGTAGCCTGACAAACTACTATCTCAGAGGTACAACATCAGAATGGCACCATTGTCGGGGAGCAAAGTAACAAATATCTTTCTCCGAGGAACAATAAAGTTTAGATCTATTTCTTGTTGGTCAACAAGGAATAGGAATTTGTATTGGTTGCATTATTTTCACCTGGCAACTCCACTTTTTCGGATGGCAATTCCACTGGATTACCGATCTCACTCTTGTTTTGAAATTTCAACTGCCTTTACTTCTATGCAAGGTTCATTGATACTTGAAATCAACAGTATATGTCTTTTCCTCTCAGCCATGGTCAGAATTCTAAAATGTCTATAGAGGATGCAACTTTTAATGTACACTTGTGAGTATAAGTTTTCCATGGGATTTCATGTTCATATTGCATATATTCTTTAGATTTTCAGCTGTTGGCAACTTGGTTTGTCAATAAATCCACTCCGCACTTGGTTACAATGGAAACATATTACACCTAACAATGTAAAGTTTTTTACTTCAGTTAGATAGAGGTGTGGGAGTGAATAGCTACTTTCAGTTTCAGGGTGCAGTAGATCTACAATTGTTTAAGTTATATTTCAAGATTGCAATGTCAAGTTTGGTTTGGTTGAGTGCAATGACTTCCAAGGGATTAACTGATTAACTACATAGCCCATGAATTAGGCACTCTTGTGCTTATTTCCTCTTACATTGTGAGTTGTTTCACTTCAACAATTTTTAGGTTTCAGATTTCAGTGTGAAAGAGTATCTGAATTAGTGCAGGCATATGGTTGCATTTTACAGTTGTAGGTTGCAGTATGCAGTAGCAGAGTATTGAAATGACAACATTGATCCATGGGGATTGGTTATATTTTTACATAAGATGACAAACCAATGGTTGGTGGTTTTATGGTATGACTCCATGCCCAATACTAAAGGCAACTAGTCTACTAGTTCTCTGCATTCTACAGGAGAAAGCAGTCCCCAAATGGAGCCAATGTTGTAGCATTTTTTGGTTCTCATTAAATAGAATATTTGAAATGTTTCTATGCTCATAAGGCAATTATACAAGGCAAATGAAGGTCTACAGATTGATTAATTAACTTCCCATGTCCTCATTCATTCATCTATTGACTAATTTCCTCTTATTACATTCATACTCATTCATTTTCATAAAATCCCCTTTTCCTATGGTAAAAATCCTTTTTACCTAGGAAAAGTAAAAACCCAAATGTAAAATCAGGTTTTACTTTAAAAACCCATAAAAATTCATTTTCCCTAAGTATGATGCATATATGAAAAGTCAAACGATTCATTTAAAACATTATACTCAGTCATTTTCCCTTCTACTCATATTTTCATATTAACACTAACCTTATTGTAATAAATCCCTTAAAATTTCCTTTTCCCATATATAATATAGCTCCTTATGAAAATATCCCAAAAACCCTTTAGTTTCGATAGAAACTATGCATTATATAAAATATCGCATCACAAATCGGCAGAGTCGTGGGCCTTTAAAAACATGCATATACATGGTTTTATTTGATAAAACTATGTAATAAACATATCGCATCGCATATAACCGCAGGCCTTTAAAATGTGATATACATTAGTTTTCAAATAAAACTATGTATTATTTGAAAAATCACATCGGTGGACAGAACAAGGCCCCACTCAAGCCCTCTGCCTATTGCAATATATATATATATATATATATATATATATATATATATATATATATATATATATATATATATATATATATATATATCCCACATCGCATCCGCCTCCATCACAGAGTCTTGTTATAAGCATATACCTTCGCTCAAGAAGATAGCTAACACCAACAAAAAGCCCATAAGGATGGCTCCCGCTAAAGAAACTCTAGTCCTCCCAATCTTCATTTCTCTTAGTGAGCTGGGCATGATTAATTCTCTTTTAAATATGGATCTCAGTTGTGTAATATTTTCAATCCATAATTGCAGAGAGTCAACCAACCAGACATTCATTTAATTTTCTGCAATCTTTCATTTTAATCCAACTTCTGAATAATGTTATTTAAATCCTAAAAAAAGGCACAAGGAGAGTTTGCCCTGATACTATTGCTCATGCAGAATTATCCATCATATGATTTAGAGTCCTAGGAAGAGAATGGTGTCAATCATTTTCACACCATGTCTCAACCCTCAATTGGCAACAATGCTGATCATGGCTATGGACTCCAAAAATGGAGGAAGCATTTAGTCTACTATGTGTATCCACTTTCTCCACTATCGTGAATATAGACAAATCAATACTCTCGATGTTATTATCATCAGCCTTACTGATCTGACTACTACTGGCATGGACTTAAGGTTTACATTTTGCAATTTAAAAACCAAATGTGACTTTCCCATCACCAACTTATTAATGCGCTCCCATTGTTTTTCATGGTGTTTGTGGAGGATGAACAGAAGAATTGAAAAAAAAATCATGAGTTGACACAAATGTATATTATTATTATACAAAGAGAAGGTGGAGTGGCATGATATTTGTAAAGTTATTTATCATGCAGAATTTGTCTGTGATTTCTGTAGATATTCACAACATTAAAGTCCTAGATCTCATCTTTTATATTTATAAAAATGCCTTGGTCTACATCGTGTACCATGCAATACCAGATCTCCTTCTTACTCCTCAAGATTGTCATTATATTCAACAACATTGGCCTTTCAATATGATTATTTAAAAAATAAATGCACCAACTTTATAGAAAGGACGTTTGACTTGTTTTAATATTGTGATCCCAATAAAGTTTTGATGCTTCCAACTATGCTATATTAATATGAATTTAAGTTACTAACAACATTTAGCAACACCCATAATGTACTCTAATATGTAATTATGCATTTTTCATATATTTTCATCCTAGCCTATTAATTTTGCTTGAAATCAGAGGTGCCTTGAAGAAGTATCTGTAGGGGACTCTGATTTTGATATCTGGATCTTATGTAGAATATTGTTATAAACACCTGAATTCTACTTGTTAAGATAATATTATCTACACATATTATCCTCCTTAGTATCTGGCATAATAAATTCCTTTAATTCTACACACAGTGGTACTCATGATATATCATAAATACTTAGGGATAGTTGTTACTCTATCTTCAGGGACTTTAGTATGCCCTATTTTTTTGTAAAGCTAGGAAGCATCTAGCCCTTGCCATCAAAGGCATATTCCCATTCATTTTTTAGGTGGATGCTAGAATATAGAACTGGGCAGCGACTTTAACACCACCTTCATTGATCATTTGATAACTAAACTTCTTGTGCTTCAAAGGGGTATAGTGTACCTCTACTAACACTTGCTAGATTTTTAGGTTTTATGGGTCATCAAATTCATGAAATAAATTGACATAGGTGGAATTGTGATGTACGAACTGCAACGCCTATCAGGAATCTTGATCACAACAAACTCCTTCAATTTTAGACAATTTTTTGGGTAATATCAGGATCAACATTGCCATTCAAAGGAGAAAATGTCTCAGTTTGCATCTCTCTCATGATAGCACAAGTATCCTTTAGACCTATCACAACTTTAGTTAGGGATGTGATTAAACTTCATCCCCAATAGTCTTTATTTTTTTCAATTTTGAAGTCCCTTTCCAAATCTGCAACATGTTCTTGTTCTCTTCCTACATCATAAAACAGGTGCTCATCAGAAAACACAGAGGGGAATTTATTTAAGTTGAATGCAATGAACTCATCGAGATTGCATTATCAAAGATCAATTGTCCGTAAAAATAAAAAATATGAGATGGTTCAGAATTTGATTTTTCACAATCAGATTTTTCAAAGATCAATTGTTAGTAATAGTAAGTAGCCTGTAGGTACTTTTTCACTAAGATATATGAATATTAAGATATAAGTGTGTAGTCATTAAATATATTTAAATTTAATTAAAGGAATAGACTAAAGTCTAGTATTGTCATATATTAGTTTGTTTTATTATAGATATCAGTTTATATAGTATGGAAATATGATAAAGAAAATTGTACATTAAAATAAAATAAAGAATGTATTTATATATATAAGTTTTTGAGAAATATTATAGAGATATGTAAAATATATAATAATATATAATAGTTTATGGAATTATGTGTGGTCATCTCTTTTATGTTTTAAGAAAAAATTCCTTAATTTTATTAGATGATGTGATAATCCTTGCTCAAAGGCTAATTGGTATATCAATTTAGCTTGAGTTGGAAATAAGGCCTTACTACCAACTCAATAATTGATAACACATTTGTTTCAAAAAATTAGTGTAAACATTAAGAAGACTATATTAATTCAAAGGTAGTAAAAAATCTAAGATGGTATTTGAAGAATGAGAGATAACATCATGTGAATTTAGTAGCTTGTAAAGTTTGAATTGGTCTACATTCACTATATCATGTGAATTTAGTAGCTTGTAAAGTTTGAATTGGTCTAAATTCACTATATCATGTGAATTTAGTAGCTTGTAAAGTTTGAATTGGTATACATTCACTACATGCATTTTAATCACAAAATTGCCTCAATGCAATTATTATTACATGCATAAAAGTTTAAACCAACATATTTTAGAATAATCTTATGGTTTTACACGTTGTCATATATTTCAACATTTATTTATGTAATGATCCTAACTAGCATCCACAAACTTTTCTTCGTAGATTTCTATTAAGTTATTCTATACAAAATGAAAGACTAGGTACTTATGTTGCTTTTGGTATTTGTAGTATTCATGTTTTTTATTTATTTAGAGGTTGGATTTATTTTTAGAAATAGATCTAAAACGATACTTCAAAATTTTTTTGTGACCAGTTAGATGCTTGTTGGAACACTTTGATAAGCTTGCCTCAAAGTGTTGGACAGATCTTCAATGCTCACTCAACACATTGGTAGATTTTTGTTCAGGGTTTTGAACCTAGATCTCAATTTTTTTCATATCTAATTCCTAGAGAAGCACTAAACACTACCTTGAAACAACAACAAAAAAAGTACAAACAATAAAGTGATCAAAGAGCCAAAAAATACACTAAAAAACTACATATTCATAGATTCACTCCCTAGGTTTATTCATTGGTAATGTTCTCTTGAAAAATAAGTAATACTCAAGTCAAAAATTGCAGTTTTATTGTTTAAAAAACATGGTGCATTTAGGGAAATAGAACGTCATCATCTGAATATTTAGATGAACGGGAAACAAGACCTACTCTAGGTACAGATGAATACTTCAATGAAATGATATATTGCAGTTGCAAAATGTGCCAAAATAGGAAACTAAAGAAGCGAAGGCTTGTTGGTATCCATAGATTGGACCATGGAGTTTATATAGAAGAGGTACATTATAATTAACAAATTGTTATTCTTATAATAAATAAATATGCACATTATTTAATACATTATTATTGATCATTTGATTTGATTTTTTTATTGATGAAAAGCCGCTTCCGGTTCCCAATATTCTTGAAGAACCAACGGATGATATTGATAATAGCGACTCTCAAGATGAAGGACAAGACACATTTATGGATGAAGCCACTTAACAGATAAATGAGGCTGGTGTCAATGAATTTATCCAAGACTTCTACACATATTTTGAAGAAGTTATTGATTCACCCCTAGATCATTTGGCTAGGACACCTATTTATGCAAATGTTGAATCTTCTATATCGGCGGCACTTATGTTGTTGTTTAACTTGAAGGTTACACATGGATTGACAAACACATGCTTTACTTATATATTAAGGTTGGATTGATATTCCTATAAATTAATGCTCTATATGTCTTAAAAGTTTTGAATATTGTGTATACTTATAAAAATCATTTTTTGCACTATGCAGACTTTTGGCAAACAAAATACTTCCAAAGGACAATAATTTGCCTCATTATCATAGAGAAGTATCTTAAATAATGAAAGAAATTGGAATGGAGTACAAGACAATGATGCATGTCCAAATGACCATATATTGTACTATGGAAATAATGCAAAGTTATAACAATGCCCAATGTGTCACACAAATAGGTATCGTATCATCAATATCAAGTATCCAAGAAGGTTCCTTATAAAGTATTATGACACATTCCACTAAAGCCAAGGTTTGAGAGAATGTTCAAATGCAAGGAGTTGGCAAAATATATGGATCATCATGCAAAAGGGAGGAGCTAAGATGGTGTCACGCGTATGGCTGCAGATAGTAAATATTGGAAAGAGATTGAGGTAAAATGGCCACATTTAAGAAATGAGCCAAGGAATGCAAGAATTTCTCTAGCAATGGATGGCGTCAATCCTTTTGGAGATCTTAGAACAACATATTTTGTTTGGCCAGTGTTAATTATAAAAAACAATCTTCCCCCTTGGATGGAAATGAAAAAGGAACATGCAATGTTAACTCTTATCATACCAAGTACTAGAACATATGAATGCAATGCTTTCTTGAAGATTATATAAAAATATTTCAATTCAGTTAATCCTAATAAAGAACTCTTTGTTCACCTAGGGAAATATCAGCTAAAGGATATGGATGTATACATGGAGCCCCTCATTGATGAGATTTGTGAGTTATGGGATGATGTAAATATGTTTGATGTATCATGACCTATCAATGATAGAAACTTCCTATTTCATGTGATTCTTATCTAGACAATTCATGGTGCCCCGAGGTTCTCTATTTGTTGTGGTAATATAATATAAATTCCATTTATAATTATTGTGTTCATTTTAGAATTTACTAAATATGGTTTTTCAATCTTATTTTAGGACTACAAATGAAGGGGAAACATGGCTCTCCATCATGTGGGACAAAATTGTTACATAGGCAGTCAAAGGATCTCAATAAAATTATCTATGATGAGTATCAACAATTCTTACCACAAAACCATCACTATCGAGTGAGTTATAAGCATAAGTTCAATGGAAAGGAAGTGGGAATGAGGAAGCCAATAAAGATGAACCTTGCAAGGTGGAAAGCGATGTATGACAAAAAAGAAGGGACAAGTTTTCCCCTAGGAATGAAAAGACTCTCTACTTTCTACAAATAAGAATATTACGAGAGCTTGCTAATAGCCCACCTATTTGATACTATGCACATCGAGAAAAATGTGGCAGAGTGCTTGTCAAAACATCTAAATGGAAATAACATTGAAGCACAAATAAAGTTAAGAAATGACCTTTGAGTTGCCAATATCATGCCGAACATGTAGTTGAATGAAGACAATTCATATGTTCATGCTCCATGGAAATTTACATCAAATGAGAAAGAAAACATCATTTCTACTATGAAAAGCATAAGATTCCCTTATGGCTTTGGCACGACATTAAAAAACTTATTCACAAGAGATGGATCAGGGTTCTCAGTCTTAAAAACACACGATTGGCACAATTGGATAAAGGTAACATTGTCACATGTTATATTTGTTGGAAACTTAATTAGAAAATTGTATATCCTAGTGATAATATTAGTTCATGCATATTTGAACATGGTTATTTGTTAATAGTCATGCTAGTATAGTGATAAAATCAGTTCATGCATATTTGAACATGGTTATTTGTTAATGGTCATGCAGTATGTGTTGCCTGTAGCAATATCAAGTACTTTTGACCTGCCATGAAGCTAGGGTTTCAACGTTAGAGAGGCTGTGGTCTGCCTGCCCTGGTGGAAGTTTTGGAGCGAGGACTAAACGCGGGGAGCCTGAGCTCGTCTACGACGGATAAAGCCGGAAATCCACCGCCATTTGTAGAGGAGAGAGAACAGAAAACAGTGGGAACTGAAGGAGAAATGGAAGCAAGTGCGGGGAGGGGAGAGATCCCCTCCTACAAGAACATGACAATGGGGGAATCAAGTAAGGAACGGACACGGACTGGACCGAGGGCAAACGATGGGGAAAACCCTGCAAAAGGAACCAGTTGGCAGACGAGATTAAGCGGAAAATGCCATCCAAGGGCATCGAAAAAACCCAGGTTTGTGATTCCGAACAATAAACTTGAAGAATATAGAAGCTATATGAAAGATTATGCCTTAATATGCAAGTTTGTAGGGTTTTGGCTGACCGAGAAAGACTTATCCAAGTGGATACAACAGAGATGGAAACCGAAAGGCCATGTAGAATTAAAACTACGAGCCAAGGGGTTCTTTATAGTCATCTTCTCAAATGTAGAGGATAAAGAAAGAATTTTCGAGGGTGGCCCCTATTGCATGAATAATGTGGGCCTGTTCATTCGACATTGGGAAGACTGTTACAACCCAGACACAGAGAAAATGTTAGCAGCACCAGCCTGGATCAGACTCTTTGGGCTTCCAATGGAATTCTGGGATCCAGAGATCTTAGAAGGAATAGGCAATGCAATAGGATCATTTGTGAAAGTAGTAGAATCTACTAAAAGAGGGAGGTACACGTCTTACACCAGGATATGCGTGTATATGAATATAACTGAACCCCTCCCAGAATTTATTAAACTAGAGTACCACGATGAGGTTTGGCAACAACCAGTGGACTACGAACACATTCCGTTCCGGTGCAGAAGATGCCACGAATATGGCCATCTTTCTCCTCGTCACTGGCAATTCATGAGTCTTTTGATGGGTTTTCCGATGTTCCTATGCAGGGGATCTCGGAGGAGCGCTCCACTGGACCTGCTCCTTCTTGGAGGCAACCTGCTCCATTCAGCTTGGATTGTTCTCCTTCAGTTTGCACGGGGGGGCCTGTCCCAGCATCATTGGAGGCTGCTAATCATTCGGACGGTTCTCATAACCTGCGATCTGGCTCGGTGGAACTTCTTCCTGCGGCAAGTATGATTTCATTGACGGCAGACTGGAAATCTTCTCCGCGGTTTTCGGTTCCCTCTGGTTCCCCGTTGCAGCATGAACGCAGCAATGTTGCTTACCCGCTTGCGCTGCAGAAACCGGCCCAGGTGTCTCCGTTTCAGCAGCTACGTAATTGTTCGAAGGTCGATGAAGTCGCTGACCAGGGAGGAGGAAGGACTTCCCCCCAGGAGCTGGAGCATTGTCCGCCTCAGGCTTCCGCGGGGTGTGTATCGGCTGCACCTTCTGCTGTCGACGGTACAGGTACGCCGTTTTACAATTTGGATGATAATTCGATCATGGCTGTTAACGTTCCAAGCTTTAATAATAAATATAAACGTGGTATTAATAAGAATAGGAATTTATATTATGCTAACGCCTTTAATGAGAATACGAATAAGTATAATAACGGTTCTAATAGTAATAATAATAAGGATATATATTGACTTAACATACAATAGGGTTAGCTTCGAAGGGAGTTGAGATGCAGAGATCATCCCGCCTGCAAAACTTCTGAGAACCCTAATCACAGATCTCCTCTGACGGTTCAAGCTCGCGCCGCTGGACTCCTTCTGACGACCTTCAATGGCTAAGACTGCAGGAGGGGAGGGCTCCTCCCCCCCTCCTCTCATCCCTCCAGCCTCTAACACGAATCAGCATGCGACTCCTCTGACCCCTTCTGGCGCTGTCCCTGAATCTGAGCAGGGAGGACAAAGGACGAATGGAAAAGAGATACCCGTAGCTCAGAGCGATGCGGTGGACATGGAAAAAGATGCGCACCAGAAAGCCTCTTCGTCACAGCCAAAGGCGACCTTGGCCACCTGTATCCCGAAGGCTGCAGAGCGCATTAAGGTTGATCTTCCAAGCCATCACATTAACAGTGAGATCCAATACATGCAGGATCATGCGCTAATAGGAAAGTTTCTTGGATTCTAGCCTACTGAAAAGGCATTGCAGGGTTGGATAGCTTCAAAATGGAAGCCCAAAGGACAGGTCACCTTGCAGCTTGGACCGAAAGGCTTCGTCACAACCATCTTCCATTGTGTGGAGGACAAATTGCGGGTATTCGAAGGCGGCCCATATTTCTTTAACTCCTCAGGACTTTATCTCACGGAGTGGAAGCCAAGATTTAACCCTGATAAAGAAGATTTCAGCTGGGCTCCAGTATGGATACGAATGTATTCCCTCCCAGTGGAATACTGGAAGGAAGAAATGCCAGCAGATATTGGAAACAAACTAGGGACCTTCATCAAAGTTGCGGCGGAAACAAAAAACCGCAAATACACCTCGTACGCCAGGATCTGTGTTCAGATGCACCTGACCAAGGCTTTAGCTGACTCGGTAAGTCTCTTTCACGATGACTTTGAATGGACACAGCCTTTAGATTATGAGCATATCCCCTTTCGCTGTCGTAAATGCCATGAGCATGGCCACCTCTTCCGAGATTGTCCTCTGAACTCGCAGTCAAAAACCGCCTCCAATGAAGCCAATAAAGACTCGGATGGATTCACCAAAGTTCCTAACCGCCGTAGGCATGCCAAGAAAACCCAGGTAGCCCCTGATAACGCCATCAAATCAGATACCCAGAACAGATTCACTCTGCTTGCTACTCAAGATCCGCAGGATATACCAAGCTCTAAACCCAAGGAGAATATTTCTTTGCCTTCTTCTTCCCTTAACCCCTTAGCCCCCATGCAGTCCTCAGATCTAGTCTCTTCTAGCCCCTCTCCTAATCCTCTTTCGGATAAAAATAAAATGGTTTCATATCTCAGCCCTTTCCCCTCTTCCCAGGGGAAATTTGTTCTAGATTTCAAACAGTAGGCCTCGGCCATGGACCTAGATGCAGCTCTTGCACTCAGTCTACAGGAAGACGCAGATGAGGAAGACCAGAGCTCCCCTATCATCATGGAGGAATATCTGGAGCATGTCAGCCTAGATGGTCTTGATATCTTCAAACTTGAAACGGCCTGCAAACAAAAAGAATATAACTCAATTCCCCCTTGGCAAATCGATAGGCTTGAAGGTGTCTTGACCAAAGTGCAGCACAACAAAAGTCTTGGTATACAAGGAGGAAGCCCCTGGGACGGAAAAAAAAACTCTCACAGAAACCAAGAAAAGGGGACGCAAGACAGACCTTCAGCGGACCATAATAGTAGGAGAAATACTTATGGAATCGGGGCGATTCCCTAAGTTGACAAAGTTCTATAAACCCAAACCTCAGTATCCATGAAGCTCATCTCATGGAATGTGAGAGGACTCAACAGCCCCTCAAAACACCGGATGATAAAAAACCTGATTAAATAAGAAAAACCATCCATAGTTTTTCTGCAAGAGACAAAAAGCAGCAACACAACTATAGAAAGAATTCGAAACAAGATCTGGGCAGGTAGCTGCTCAATTTCAGTTGATGCCTCAGGGGCTTCAGGCGGACTTGCCATTCTATGGAATCCGCAGACTCTTTCACTATATGATTTCCATGCTACCCATCACCTCATCCAAGCATCCTTCCACCTCATTGGTACCAACATCCATGGGCATCTCTCAAATGTGTATTTTCTGCAGTCTATTCAGCAAAAACTAGATCTTTTGGAAACAATCTCTATTCTAAATGAGAACAGGCAGTTCCCCCTCTGGATCGGTGGAGGAGACTTCAACATCATAAAATCAATGGAGGAGAAAAAAGGAGGCAGAATCAGGTTAGACAGTGACAGCAATGGCCTCAGAGAATTCATTCAGAACAATCAACTCATGGATATTCCAACCTCCAATGGAATCTTTACTTGGACCAATAAGCGTAGGGGCATTCATCACATAGCCTCTAGGCTCGACAGGTTCCTCATTTCGGACAATGCAATACATCTGGGAGGGGACTTCCACGCTTCCATCATACCCCAAGGAGGATCCGACCACTGGCCAATTATGTTACAATGGTCTCGGCCAGGCACTCGTAGCAATAGACCCTTCCGATTCGAAGCCTTCTGGCTCACAAGTCCAAACTTCAAGACAGTGGTAAGTAAGACATGGAAATCTTTTATCCCGCCAGAGGGTGCCAAAATGTATCAATTCCAACAAAATTTGAAAAACTTAAAACAAGTACTCAAAGTCTGGAATCACATACATTTTGGCAACATACAGGAGAATCGCAAGAGGCTGGAACAGCAAATGAAAGCGCTTCAACAAACTTTCATCCTAGAAGGCAGAACAGATGAACAGACACATCAGGAGCAGATCCTTTGGAATCAAATTGAAGAACGCAGGCAACAAGAGGAAATTCTCTGGCGTCAAAAATCCAGAATCAGGTGGCTAAAAGAGGGGGAAAAGAATACCAAATTCTTCCATAAAACCGCTATCCAAAGGCGAATGCACAATAACATTGCATTTATCAACAATCAACATAGGGAAAGAGTAGAAGCACATGAAGATATGGAGAAGGAGTTCACAGGCTACTTTCAGGATATTCTCAGGGAGCCCATAGGTAATAGAGATGAGGCAATTAGAACTATCACGCAACACATTCCTCGAATCATAACAGAGGACCACAACAACAAACTGCTCCAGCCGACGTCACTGAGGGAAGTTGAAGAAGCTATGGCCCAACTCAAAGATGGCAAGGGTCCTGGGCCTGATGGCTTCACAGCCAATTTCTTTCATGAATTTTGGGAGCTCATTAAGGAAGAAGTATGGGAACTTGTGGAGGAATCAAGAATTATGCACTGGATTCTTCCTGCCCTCAATTCAACCTTCCTAGCGTTGGTTCCCAAAGGTGAAGTACCAAATAAGCCTGAAAAATATAGACCAATAGCGCTATGCAATGTTATCTATAAGCTCATCTCAAAGGTAATAGCGAATAGGCTCAAACCTCTCCTTCCACTTCTCATTTCTCCAGAACATACAGGATATGTAGAAGGACGGCAGATCATGGATGGTATAATTCTATCAAACGAGGTGATTCACTCATTAAAGCTTCTAAAAAAACCAGGTATGATTCTAAAACTGGATCTCTCTAAAGCCTTTGATAAACTCAGTTGGAATTACATTCACAAAATGTTACTGGCTTTCGGTTTCAGTTCAACTTGGACCAGATGGATCATGAACCTAATTTCCTCTCCCAGCATCTCTGTCTTGTTGAATGGTTCTCCTTCTTCTCCCTTCCGTCCCTCACGTGGCATCAGGAAGGGGGATCCCCTTTCACCTTTCCTCTTTGTCCTAATGGTAGAAGGGCTCAGTAGGCTACTCAAATCCGTTGTTTCCTCCCATACTTTAAAAGGAATCTCCCTCCATGGTCTCAATCCCCAGTCCCATCAGCAGTTTGTAGATGACACTATGTTATTTGGTCATCCATTCTCTCAAGAGGCCTCTGTCTTCAAATCCCTGCTCTCCCTCTTCTCTGACGCCTCTGGCACCTCCATCAATGCCTCGAAATCTCAGCTCTTATTTTTCAACACCCCCCCCTCCACGCAAAGGAATATTGCTAGAATTCTGGGGTTCACCATATCCAAGCTTCCTTCAAAATACCTAGGAGCACCCCTAGCTAACTCTGCCATCAAGCATGCTTCTTGGAGGTCTCTCCTAGATAAATTAGAATCCAAGCTTTCGTCATGGACTTTTCGTGCTCTAAACATGGCTGGCAGACTTGTCTTAATTAAATCGGTCTTACAGGCAATGCCTTTGTATCTTTTTTCCATCATGGCAGCTCCAAAATGGGTCCTTAAAGCCATACGCAACCTTCAGCGCAACTTCCTATGGGGCTCCTCCGGCCTGAACAGAAAATGGGCTCTTGTCAACTGGAAAGAAGTTTGCAAACTCAAATCTGAAGGAGGTCTAGGCTTAAGAGATCCTCTCCAAAGCAACAATACAATGGGAGCACGAATGTGGTGGAATTGAATCTCCAAGCCACACTCACCATGGGCCAGACTGTGGCAAGCCAAATATTTCCCGGGCAGTCAATGGAGCGATCTTATCAGAATCAACTCCACAACCCAAGGATCTCTAATACGGAATACTGCAAAGCTTCACAGCAATTTCATTCAAGAGCATAGCTTCTGGGAAATTCACTCAGGCACGACGGCAAGGTTCTGGGAGGATTCATGGCAACAACTCCCAAAACTGGCAACTTTATTCCAAAAGCCACTTTGGCAAATTCACATGCAGCAGACGAACCTCACCTGTGTTCATCAATTCTGGCAAAAACCCACATATCATGACTTCCAAATCTGGAAACCCACTAGCCTCTGGCAGATGGACTGGCAGGGAGAAACGCATTCTGACATAGATCAAGAACTCACCTACAGAAGGATTCGTTACTCCAACCAGCAGGACAAACTCAGATGGGGTCATACGCCCAAAGGAACATTCACCACTAAAGAAGCACACTGACTGCGCTATTCAGATATCCAGACAGACAAGGACCAAATATGGGAAAATGTCTGGCAACCAGGAATATGGCCCAAAATCTCAACTTTCTTATGGCTTCTAAGTAAAAGGCGCATACTCACATGGGACAACCTGTTAAAGCGTGGATTCATTGGGCCCTCAAGATGCCCAAACTGTAATCTCCACTCTGAGACCATCAGTCATTTAATGGAAACATGTCCACTAGCTACGCAACTCTGGAAGAGAGTTGAAAAATTAACATGAGATCGGAAGCAAGGATGGAGGATGTAACAGAAACTATAAGGAAATGGACTAAGAACCCTTTTAAAAGTCAGCTTCTTAACTCTCTGTGGAGTCTAATACCAGGCTTTCTATATTGGATTCTCTGGAAGGAAAGAAACTACTGAATCTTCAATAATTCCTACTGGTCAATAGACGCTCTGTGGCTCCTCTTCAAAAAAAATTTACAAGAAACTCTAGCCATCAGAACCTGGTATGATACAGATCTGCCAGAATCTCAGCAGGAATGCAACATATTGAAAGAATGGAATCTGGACCTCTCCTTCTTAGCAAAGGTCAGTACCTGTCCCACAACTAGCACCGCCTCTTAGCTATTCCGGTCCCCACCGGCAATCAACTCCTACAAGCTGAATTTTGATGGGGCTGCCAAAAGTAATCCTGGGCCTACGGGATTTGGAGGAATCTTCAGAAGCCACACGGGAGCAATATTGCATATATTCTATGGATCGATTGGCAAAGACACTAACAATGCAGCAGAATTGGAAGGACTTTGGGAAGGGATCTGTATTGCAGAACAAAAGCACTTCTTCCCTCTTGAGGTCGAAGGAGACTCTCTCATTCTTATAGCCGCTGCTAAAAGAATACAAGTAGGTTCCACAGTAGTCAAGATTGCATCAAGCTGGAGATTGCTCAGTAGATTGGAATCACTGGAGGAAAAGATCAAAAATCCCCAAAGCATAACCTTCCAGCATGTTCGAAGAACAAAAAATCAAGTAGCAGACAAACTAGCTAACCAGGGCATAACTCAGCTACTTCCCCACTTCTCAGGATCTCTTGACATGGTAAATGATGACCAACTCAAAAAGGATTGCATTTCTTTGGTGCAGAAAGATCTCTCCCTCCCAGATGCGGGTGATCAATGAGTTTGGCAGTTCCAAGGTGGCGCTTCACATGGGCAGGTGTCAGCCCATGCGCGCCACCCAGTACCCCACAACATGTTTTAGCTGGTCGCATGTGTTACCGGGAAAAGTGTCTATTTAGAACTGCTCTATCCCACTAAGGTGTGACAGCTACCTTAGAAACAAACAGAGAAAACTACTTTTGTATCTCCTTTATGAACTATAAATAAAGAGGAATAGGAAGAACCAACCTGTGTCTTGCGCTAGTCCTTTGATCCAATCTCTCTCCTCTTTAACAGCTTCCAGCTACCTGCTCCTTTACTTGCCCAGCTTCACCAAGTACCTGTAAGATCACAGAAGAAGAAAACTATACAAAGACATGGATTTATATTCATAAATAACTTAGGATCAGATTTAAGTTAACCATACAAATGTAACAAGCATCAATGATACAAAAGCATGGAGGAGAAACTCAAATAGTTTTTATTGGTATACAAGAAGATCCAGGAGGAGTTACAACCGATGATTCCTGACCCAGCATCAACCTCCCAGCAAATAAGCCCCTCTTCACCTCCAACAAAGCATAGATCACCCAATTCACTGATATGTGTCTCAAAACCAACAGCAATTCCTTACAATGTGCAAAATTCCAGCCTCTGGATCTCTGGGATGAGGGATCCATATATAGATGTATGCAAGGAGAATGAGTCAGCTTGTGATTTGATTAGTGGCTTCTCTCTGTCAGTTCTTGCTTCCACTTGGAGACCAAAGGCCTCTTACTCATCCTTAGTCGAATTCAGTGAGGCAAGTGTCATAGGAGAAGATTCTGGAAGCTTCCATTGTCTCTCCACCTCGCGGAATGACACTGCCATTTGTCATTTCCTGCTCAACGCACCCTAATAGTGCATTTAGGTGCGTTGCAATGCACCTAGCTAGTGGATTTAGGTGCTATGCAATGCACTTAGCTAGTGGAGCAGCTGAAATGATCCTATTTTGACTTATTCTGAGCAGTTTCTGGTGGAGAACTTCTGGGAGAAGCTGTAATTTGTTGACCTTGTTCCTTTAGGGGTTAGAACAACACTTTTAGGGACTTAGGAGCCCTTGGTTTATGGACATTTCATGCTTGGAGCTGCAAGGCACAAAAATGTCTATAACAGTTGCCCCCTAAAGTATGAGGTCGTTAATCGGGTGAAATGCTTTATTATGAGGATCCGAATTTCTTTCAATGCTGGGAGGTGACCTGTAATAAGATATAATACAATACATTATCTTCATACTGATTTCATGATCTAGCTGAGGCGGGCATTCCCATGCTCAGCTTTATAAATTCATTTTCATGTACATAGGACAGACAATCGTCTGATGGTAGACTGATGATCCTGATAGAGCCATCATCCTTTTGGTAGGATGATTATCTGTGCTGCAATGTTGTACATTTTAATGTCTTTATTTCCCTGAATATATATCGCAGCCCAGATGGATGAAACTAGATCCGGGGTCTTCAATCTCGTCCGATCTTCACTCGAAGTACAAGTCGATCCATGTGAGAAATGTCCTGAAGTCGAACATGGAAAGACATTGCTTGATTACCAGTCAATGATGTAAACTGTTAACAAGCGCGAGAGGAATCACCGATAATGATAATGATCCTCAAGGTACTGCAGTACAATTCACATGGTGTGAATAAAGGACTTGGCGTCGAACACCACGCAAAATCTTTCGGTCGAAGGTCATTGATGTAAACCTGTCGCCGGAAGTGAGAAACTTGCCATTGAGGCATGCAAGCTTCAAAGTACTGAAGGGGGTGTTCCTAGACCAACTTCTTGGATAATGAGCTGATGTCGACAAGAAGTGATCCGTCACAGGAGGGCCTTAATGAATCCCACATCAATGACACGGAACGGAGCAAATGATTTTGATGGAGGTGAAAACGATCTGATGATATACGGTTCAGGGTGGCGGTCATGAAAGAATGGAGTATAATGTATGGTAGTGGGTGGGACACAGGTGACTTCTCTGGATGACTTCTCTTGAACATATCGGTGACACTGATGTGATGGATTGGTAGCATTAACCCCAAATGTGGATGGTATGGCGTGACCATGGCGATGTGACCGGTGAATGAAACAACCCAACCCAACTCGGACACGGAGTGGAAGTGTCATGTTCAAGAGCGACTTGCTACCAATAAAGATTCTTTGAGTTTTCTTCCCAATTTTTCCCCAGTCATTGCTGACCAGTACCTCTTTATTTTTATCAAGCTTGAGGAGGATAACATATGCTTGTTCTATAATTTGCCCTTCGGGCAAACCCATTGCTATGTTTTAACGAGCCTAGCGATAGTGAAACTCGTTCTCATCTAAAGACAAGTTTGTCGCTATTAATCTTTTTAACGAGTTTAACGACAAAGATAACTCGGTCCTTTTCATTTTTAGAGAGTCTGAAAAGGTACGTAAAGGTAACTCCAAAATTCCTTTTTCGTCATCTAATCCCTTAAGTCCGAAAAAGTATAAAACAATACAGAAGGGATGAATTTTCGATAGCTTTAACGAGCCGAACAAAACAAGCGCTCGATCTTTTTGTGTAATAATCCCTCAGGTCCAAAAAGATTAAAATCTAGAGGAGGGATAGCACTTCCTGTCCCTTTAACGAGCTGGAAGGCCAAGGACTCGGCAATCTTTTCATATTTTACGAGTCAATTGAAAAGAGCTTAAAGAAGACTTGTCTTTTGAGGAATGAGTGATAAAATGGGTAGCAGCTGATTCCAGGTAAGGTTTGGAATTTTCCAATCACGGCAGTGTCACAAGGATGGCTAGTGAAATCACTCTTCGCAGCTGTTCCTCAAAATGGGTAAACAATCAAATGGAGGTGAACGATCGGCCAATGAAAAAGTGGAGGTGACGGTGCAAACACGACCAAGGCTTTAATGGCTGAAATACTTCATTCACGGTGGTTATTTACCCGGGAATAGTTCATTTTTAAACGAGCTTAAACATTTGGAAACATTTGCTTGGTGCGGGTTTATTTTTTAACGAGCTTGAACCTTGCGGTAACACTGCTCGATTAATCCAGTCATATGATAAGAATGTCTCATATAAAAAATGGCAACTTTTAGAGTTTTGCCCCACATCCTTTCTTTATGCAAGTTAGGTGACGATCAATCCAAAAAACAGATAAATGATTGCTCTTTGCTTGCACTCCAAAAGGTTTGCATGCCCCCAGGTATAAAACAGAGTTTCAAGGTTACCTCTACTTCCTTCCACCAAAACATTTGTTTTACCGAGAGAGGCCTACCTCTTACAGGTTACCCAAAGATTGTTCTATTCACTGCGTAAACAAAACACTTCTTCGGCGATGTCTACCGAGATAAAAAAAGGTGAGCGACGATGCCCGCCAACTCACATAACTTTGACAAGAGAATCTTGTTCTAGAATAACCCCCTCTTCCAATCACGGACGGGGGTACAGACTAGTCATATTCTCCCGCAGAAACCTACCCTATACCCGAAGTTTTCCTGCCGAAGCAGACCAGGATGCATGCCCCCTGGGTTTCAGTCATATCCCTTCGAATTACTCGCGCTCATCGGGAGGACGGACTGGAGATTGAGACATTTCTTGCGTGAAAAGACCATTTAGGGATGGTATATGACTATTTGCTATGCGTGATCCGGGAAATGAAAGCTGGTCCACAAGCTTGACCACTCTTCCTTTGTGCGGAAAACACATTACTCTAAAGAGTGAGGAGACAATTACTCCCATGCAATAAATATAGTCTCGTCCAAGGAGTAGATCATAATCTAGGGGCCCTTGAACTACCATTACGTTCATGCGAACGGTTTTCCCTCTCAATGTTATGGGCACATCGGGAAGGATCCCTAAAGGTCGACTGGTTCCTTTATCAAAGCCTGTCAGATTTCTCATCTCAGGAAAAAGCGATGGTGAACCAAGCGCTTTCCAAGCAGTTGAGGAAAGGATACTCAAGAAGCCCCCTCATCTATGATGGTACCAGCCATAACCATTCTATATATTTGAACGATAATTCAGAATGGTATGCTAACTGGTAAACGGGTTCTGCCTAGTTGATTCCAGTCGAAGGAGACAACTAGGTTGCTTGGAGGTGGGACTGAATAGACGGCCGGGTATGGCTCTGACGAACTTCCTTCCTGCGGTAAAGGAACGGGTAAATTGCCCCCATGTTCGTCGGAGTCTGTGTTTATGAAGACAATTTGGACGGTGTCATCCTTGTTCTCTTCAGTGACTGTATCATCTGAAGATAAAACCTCTAAAGGCAAGATCGGGTCAACTGCCGCCTCGACCTTTTGACTTTCGTCTGGTATGGATCTGGATGGTTTATCTTCAATGATAGGTGCTTCGGCCGACCACCTGAGTGGGCCAGCCGGATTTTCAACTAGTGACGGACTCGGCAAGAGTTTTTTATATCCAGGAGGAAGTCGTAACGGTGAAACCGGACGATCATCCAAAACTCTTTTAGCTTCGTCTAAGAAGGGACAACGGTGGACGGCATGATCGCCTTCGCACAGTTTACAAGGAAATCTATATTTTCCTTTTTGTCCTGGGGCTTCACTTTCACTAGTCGACGGTGTGCTTTCAACATGATCATCAGAGGTTGACGACACCGGGTTGTGCAAACGAGGAGACCAGTCCCTTAATATCCGAGGGATGCAAGGACAATCTCTATGAAAATGGTCTCCTTTGCAAATGACACATGGCGATTTAGGCCTGGTCGATGCAGTGTGTGGATTTTCGTTAGACGACACTCGTTTGCCCCCATTCGCCTTTGGCTCCTTCTTCTTCTTCTCTTTCTTCTTCTTCTCTTTCTTCTTCTTTTCCTTCTTCTCCTTAGGAACTTGACTTTTGGCTTTACCAGCCCCATCAAACGAAGAGGAAGGAGGAGAGGAAGAATTAGAGGAAGAATTAGAGGAAGTAGAAGGCTGGTGGGCAACTCTGGACTCGTCTAATTGCTGATTCGATTGTTCAGGAATAGTGGTGTTCTGAATGACAGAGGTTGAGAAGAGCCATACTGGCAAACCAATTGTCAGCCCTGGAAGCGACAATGTGGCCATATGGGGTGCACCAACATCTCCCCAAGAGGAGAAGGGACTAGGATTTCCTCCAAGGGGAATTCCTTGGTTGGTAGACTCCATTTTCTCAACCCAAGATCAACGTAGGAAAGGGGTAATGAATATTCCGTTTAAAATAAATTTTTATACGCTTTGACACAACTTGTTTTTTCAGTTTTTAAGAGTCGGGAAAAAACAAAAGATGACTCTAGTCTCCTTTGATTTTTAATGAGCCTGAAGTGACAAGTGCTCAGATGTACCTTTTCTGTTAAGGAGTCTGAAAAGGAACGAAAGGGACTTCTCTGGAGGTCTAGGTAGAGGGAGTACCAAACCAATCGCAAAACTGCAGAATACTTTTTACGGTACGACAGTCAATCTTCCTGAATGCTGTGTTCAGTGCATTGCGATCAGTAGGGCAGCCGACACGACTTCCTATGGATAAAGGATTTAAGCCTATAGGGGTCTCCCAAAATATACTCGACGGTACGTGGGAGCACAAGTCCATACTGGCACTTATCGTCTCAAAGTGGAGGAATCACCCAACCATCAGTGAGGACAACAGTTACCAAGCTTTACGACGCCGGAATACGTCTCTAGCCTAGACCTCTAAATGTTGTGCGTTAAGTTCCAAAGCGTTGTTAGATTCATTGAATTTATTTTAAGTTGATCTTGCTTATGAAGTTTGCCTTTTGGGTTCACCACGAGATGTAGATGTAATTCCTAAAATGCAATCTAAAGATGATAAACAAACTTTTATCTCTTTTCAGCAATGAAAATCCTAGCTACTAGGGGAAAAGAAAGACACAATCTTTTCAAAGAGCAAAGAGCACACTGTAAATGCACTTTCCTAAATCAAGCCAAACAGACTGTCTATATGCAAATGCACATGCATGTATTTGTTTTCCACTTTCTTAATATTGATGCTAAAAAGAAAGTTGATGTACAAATCTGAATTTGCTTTCAAGCGACAAACATAAACAAGATTCTTTTCGAAATCAAAAGGTAGAGATGATTACGACACTTTACGATTTTGAAACAAATACTCGTTTTGACACTAGAAAGTCATAAATTCAAACCAAAGGCAATAGTAAAAGCATAATCAACCGTCAACAGCAAATAAACTTTCTCCTATGATCGAAATCGACACTTGCGACAGATCTAAATCAAAGGACGACAGTACGATTATTATACTTTTGCAATGGAAAACTGTAAACGACTCAACAAACACACAAAAACATCTACAGTTCTTTTGTACAAATGAGGCAGAATATCAGTAAGGAAAATGGGTTTGAAACAGTCATACACTGATCACAGGCTGCAAAATTCAGAGACAAAACTGGAAAGAATGAAGCACAAGAACCTCAGCTGCAGAGGGCTAGGCTGATCAGCGCACCTGTAACACAGAGAAACTGGATTGCAGCGCAGGTTGCCCTTTCGGGAAGTGCATTGAAATGCAGGATCTCTTCACAGTACCTACGCTGGGGCAGAAACGAGAATTCTATCCGGGTTCTGGGTCACAATTTGCAGTTTAGTCTTTGGTTTTTGGCCGAGTAAAAGCAATCAGTAATGCATAATCAGGGGTAGATCTAAGGAGGGTTTAAGAGCTATCACAAGGGCAATCAGATAGTCTATGAATCAGCTGTTCAAATCATAAACAGATCCAGTGAATGGATTGAAGCAGCAGATGTCTACTTTGCATTTGTTATGGCAAATGCAGTTCGAATGCTACTTATGAGTTTATGAAACAAACAACAAGAGATACACAAACAAACTAATTAGACAATCTTCCCCAGCGGAGTCGCCATTTTGTTACCGGGAAAAGTGTCTATTTAGAACTGCTCTATCCCACTAAGGTGTGATAGTTGCCTTAGAAACAAACAGAGAAAACTACTTTTGTATCTCCTTTATGAACTATAAATAAAGAGGAATAGGAAGAACCAACCTGTGTCTTGCGCTAGTCCTTTGATCCAATCTCTCTCCTCTTTGACAGCTTCCAGCTACCTGCTCCTTTACTTGCCCAGCTTCACCAAGTACCTGTAAGATCACAGAAGAAGAAAACTATACAAAGACATGGATTTATATTCATAAATAACTTAGGATCATATTTAAGTTAACCATACAAATGTAACAAGCATCAATGATACAAAAGCATGGAAGAGAAACTCAAATAGTTTTTATTGATATACAAGAAGATCCAGGAGGAGTTACAACCGATGATTCCTGACCCAGCATCAACCTCCCAGCAAAGAAGCCCCTCTTCACCTCCAACAAAGCATAGATCACCCAATTCACTGATATGTGTCTCAAAACCAACAGCAATTCCTTACAATGTGCAAAATTCCAGCCTCTGGATCTCTGGGATGAGGGATCCATATATAGATGTATGCAAGGAGGATGAGTCAGCTTGTGATTTGATTAGTGGCTTCTCTCTGCCAGTTCTTGCTTCCACTTGGAGACTTAAGGCCTCTTACTCATCCTTAGTCGAATTCAATGAGGCAAGTGTCATAGGAGAAGATTCTGGAAGCTTCCATTGTCTCTCCACCTCGCGGAATGACACTGCCATTTGTCATTTCCCGCTCAACGCACCCTGATAGTGCATTTAGGTGCGTTGCAACGCACTTAGCCAGTGGATTTAGGTGCTATGCAACGCACTTAGCTAGTGGAGCAGCTGAAATGATCCTGTTTTGACTTATTCTGAGCAGTTTCTGGTGGAGAACTTCTGGGAGAAGCTGTAATTTGTTGACCTTGTTCCTTTAGGGGTTAGAACAACACTTTTAGGGACTTAGAAGCCCTTGGTTTATGGACATTTCATGCATGGAGCTGCAAGGCACAAAAATGTCTATAACAGCATGCAGGATCTTTAATGCATGTTTTAACTCCGGTCTTGTCCGCCTTAATATGCCTCCTGGTAACCTGAGTGATGGAGCTACATAACCCTGGAGCTCCTGCCACCTTTTCGCATTCCTTTGCAGTCATTTGGCATACCACTGCAACACCGGCGCACTCCTCTATGGTGTGGGGGATTGCTCAGGGGCATTCTTTCTCTGTGCCCAATTTAGACATTGTTCCAAGCCTGCGAGTGGTTTATAAGCATTGCACGCCAAATTTTGCGGCCTCCGTCCTTGTTAATTTCTCCTCTCCAGGTATCTGCACGCTGGTTCATCCTCTGAATCCGGCAATGCGGCGAGAGCGGCTTAGAATGAGCAGCAGACGAGGAGCCTCTCGCGGTCGGGCCACCACTTAGAGGTCTGCCCCCATTTCCCCTCCTTCCTCCATCGAATTAGCACCTGAGCAGCACCGCCTCCATGGCAACAGAGCTGGCCATGGCAGAGGGCATGGGAGAGTAAGCATTACAGAATGTGGACATGAGGCGCATCCTACGGTCAGGTATCGGATACCCTGCACACTCACCAACTCCACTTTCATTGTCTCTGTTACTGTAGAGCATTGTGATAATCTCAGAGGTCAGGCAGAAGTAAATCTGGAAAATCCACCAGTACAAGGGACAGTGCCCACAATTGATCTGCAACGCCCAGTTAGTTCCTCCTTAGCTACTCAAGCAGGCCTGGCGGGTCCAAGCGAGCCTGCTCAGGGAGTCCCAACCAGCTCGGTGGTCCCACTCTTAGATTCGGAAGACTCCCTGCAATTTGGGTGCAGGGTAGAGGAAGAACCATACACCACGGATGATGATTGATCCGGTTAGGCATTCCGCTCTCGGCAGCCTCGGAAGTAGGCATTTTATTCTGTCTTCGAATCTTGTTTTTCTGTATGTGTTCGGCTGTAGTCTAGGTCTCAAAGTCTTTGTGTCGGCAATATGGGTCAGTATGTTTGTAAGTCCATGTTTAAGCGGTGTTCATCATCGTTATGATTGTCTGCCTCAGCATGTCTCTGTTATGCACTATTTAGAGTCTTAGGAGAAGACGCAACAGAAGGAAGTCACCCAATTTTTGACTGTGTTCAATTTTGGCATGTGTAATTCTAGGCAAACTGTCAATCTCATGGCAAGATTTACAAGGC